>CM019068.1:159518901-160020837 GCA_009667805.1 Leptobrachium leishanense
CCATGAGCTGAGGCAGTATCCATGGTGCTGGGGCAGTATATCCATGAGCTGGGGGCAAATATATCCATGAGCTGGGGCAGTATCCATGTGCTGGGGCAGTATATCCATGAGCTGGGGAAGAATATCTATGAGCTGGGGGCAAATATATCCATGAGCTAGGGCAGTATCCATGTGCTGGGGCAGTATATCCATGAGCTGGGGCAGAATATCAGTGAGCTGGGGGCAAATATATCTATGAGCTGGGGGCAAATATATCCATGAGCTGGGGGTAAATATATCCATGAGCTGGGGCATTATATCCATGAGCTGGGGCATTATATCCATAAGCTGGGGGCAAATATATACAGGAGCTGGGGGCAAATATATCCATGTGTGGCCTGGGGGCAATATATGTCCATGTGAGCTGGGGGCAATATATATGTCCATGTGAGCTGGGGCAATATATATATCCATGTGAGCTGGGGCAATATACAGTATATATCCGTGTCAGCTGGGGCAATACTATCTTTTTTATATTGCAGGAAAAAAAAGTAAAAATATAGATTTTTTTGGGGGGGTTGGGGGGCCCTTCATGGATTCTTGCACCGGGCCCTCAGGTTTCTAGTTACGCCACTGGGTGTGTTCTAGATCTGCTGAACATAAATATCTGTGTGTTCATCACACATAATGAAGCTCTGCTCTTTACAAGGTAACGACAACACGGTGAAACTCACACACAAAAAAAGCTAAGTATATATTAAATTGACTTAAATCATATAAGAGAATCCTTAATTTGGGTGTGTCTGTGTTTCTATGCTAAACTGGAGGGATGATTCCTAACCTGATGGGATGATGGCTGCGCTGCAGGGACGATAGCTCAGCAGGCACTATGTCATAATGGAGCTGCACAATGTGATGTCAGAGGTGATGTCACTGATACTGTCTATATACACCATGTCAGACCTTTTTAGATATGAAATTTCTATAAGGCAGGAATGTTTAAATTTGGGGCCAGGAATTGCGTCACGCAAACAACTTGTCTGCGTCGTTAATATATAACAAGAACAAGAGATAAGCTAAACTCGTTAGTGTTACGCATACAAGAAAGGACATTTAACATTGATCAAAGACAGTCTAATGGACTCTGTTTTTTTATTTATTTGTTACAACCAAACAGGGTTTAGATCAAATGGTTTAAAAGTAAGGGAACACAATGACAACTAAGATAGATATCTCAGTATTGTGTTTATTTCGTCACATCGAAACTCTGAAAGCCACGTAAACATGGAACAATAGGTTGCCCAATAAAGAAAAAAAAACCAAAGAAGGTTAAATGGCTTGGGTAAACCAGCTTGCTATTCGGCAATATGTACTATATGGTATGAGAATATTTATTAGTTAGAACTGATAATTTTAGCATCTTATAAAAACAGGGCCCTACCACATTTAGTTGATCATCACAAATGTCTGGTGTACTAATCCGCATGAAGCCAATTAAGTCGGGTAACGTGTGACTGTTAAAAACGATACCACGAATGAATGATTGTATGTCCCTCTCACATACACATCCCTGTGGATATAAGTAAGGGGGATGAGATGCCACAATAGAAATAATTTTAATTTGTTAATAAAATCTATGGAGTCCCGGGATATAGGAATAAAACGACCCCAAACCAGTAAAAGATTGGCCAAGCCCATAAATTAATTCCTGCAGAAGGTTGATGGTTGATCTGAGAGCTCCATCTGCTGGCCAGGTAACATAACACCTGGACAGACCCCTGGAGTTGATGAATATATATCCTCCAATCAAATGAGGCCACATAGTGATGGGCTAGATCTAAAACTGGGCGGAAGACCACTATATAGAGGGGACACTCCAGAGCAAGGGGAGACTGAGAAAAGCTTGGGGAGAGACCTGAGGGACGCTTGGAGGGAAGAGAGGCAATCACCATCGGCCGCCCCTTTAAGACCGACCACACCCTAATCTTACACCACTCTATCTTCACTAACCAGATGGTAAAGTATACCTGAATAATATGATATCTATTTTCTAATTGCATAGTCCTGACTTTAGATGTCCATCACAAACTAAAGGAATATAAATGAATTATTTTGCTGTTTGAGCCTAATAATCAGTAGAATAGAAATTCTGCCTTTACAGTTCACTGCAGAGGACTGCTAAGGAAGAAAGCTGTTCCCGGCTGCATACTTGAGCCATAATTTAGTGAAATTATTTATATTCCAAGAATACTGTTTGTGGACATCTAAAGATCAATTATATACCTATAGTGAGATACGCTGGGACCGTGAAATAGCTTTTATATGTCAAGTACTGTCCGCCCCATTCGTAACCTAGCATAACTCCTTCCATATCCATCTTGCAGCCCTTCCGAATGAATGCATGCACCGTAAGTCATTAAGAAGCGTTAGGTTAACGTATATCGAACGAAGTGCTGTGATTGATCTGTGGAAGAGATAGTCTCCCTATCGAGTGTGTTATGTATCTCCCTGAAGGAAGTTGCATTTAGTGAATAGGCCCCCACAATAATAAATTGTGCTGCAGGTGATGCCCAGTAACTGAGTGTTTATCTTAGCCAGGTGGAGGATTGGTTTATAATGGGAAAGGTTTAAGTGAATAGAATAGAGTTTGGTGTTTAAGAATTGAGGCGTGTATATCTGTGGTGCGGTCTATAAACCTAAAATAACTGTCCATTAGATTATTACGTGTCGCAGTATCGCTACTAATCACAATCTATAATCACTTGTAAATTGTAGTTTGCTAATCCGTTGATAACATACGATTGTATGAAACTTGACGTGTGAATAAATTTTGGTTTGAATTGTTTTACCGTTACGCAGTCTCATATCTTTATTGATTTTATTGTGTTTAAAAATATCTAGAGAGCATCAAAAGAACTCGGGATAACGCGCCATATATTTGTCAAGACGTATATTCATTGATTGGTTATTAATCCCTATCTTAGGGGTTAAATACCAATTTATACCGCTGGTATTGGAGGCACTGTCAATAATATATATATATCTATGTATATCAACAATAAGAAAAATATGCGTCATAATTAATATATCCCTGACCTATTAAAGAAGTCAATAATCTCTAACAACCAGGACATGGTAAACAACAGTCATCTCGCTGCTGAAGGTTCTTACTGAAAGCATCGTTTCCTGATCTTGGAGAGTTATCTCTAAAAGTTTACTTCATTGAAAGGTTTTCATTTCTTCGAGCTCAGCGCAAAGCTTAAGGTAAGACAGAAATCCTATTCCCTTTAATCATTGCCAAGAGATGGAAATTAAAATCCCACTCAATTAAATATCCAAAACGAGGAGCGGCCACTCTGGACGATTTCACAATATGTCAAGGCTCGAGTATGGCTTGAAACATTGTGATATCCATGTATTAAAGGCTCTTGAGCGGCACGGTCTTCTTTTGTCTTGCAATTTTGGCCACGCAAAAGGCACGTGTGCCCTTCCTGTCTTCTCCGTTGTTTAGTTTGCATTTAATAAAATCTTTCCCCCTCCCCCCACAGGAGAAGGCTTCGGTAAGGAGGTGAAGATGGACCCGGCCTTTGGCCGTCTGGCCGATGCTCAGTTCCTTAAGCTGCTTCAATGCGTGCGCAACGAAGACTTTGTGCAGATACGGAAGTTCAGGAGATATGGCGTTCCGAAACTGGTCAACCTCACGGAGCCATCTCTTGGACTTGGCGTGCTGCATGTGACTGCCAAGAATTACGCAGGGATCATGACAACATCCATGCTGCGTATGGGAGCCCATCCCGACACCCAGGACAAGATCGGTCGTACGCCTGCAATGACAGCAGCAGAGCTTGGACATGACCTTGTCCTGGAGATACTGGCCAACGCCAAGGCAGACATGTCCATCGTGGACAAATACGGAAAAGGTAAGTCACGTTTTCATGACCCAACTAATTACAGAAACAAGTGGCCGTATATCTCTCATATTCAGTGCTGTGCATGTTAATACTCACAGATTTAACTCTTTCTCCGCAGGAATACTGTTCTACACTTTATTCCCCGGCAAGAGACACATGACCTGCTTTAACATCGCAGTGGAACACGGCGCAGACGTTTGCAACACCAGCAGCGATGGAACACCAGTTTTCCTGGCGGCCTGTGAACAGGCCCGGGACTGTGCCGACATGTGTCTGAGACTGCTGGAAAAAGGCGCCGACCACAAATTCATGGAACCCAGTAAGAACTAGCTTTCAACTACTCCTGTATAGACAATGCACCATCCATAACTCTCTGCTGTGCAGACCATACACCTCCCATAACATCTGCTGTATAGACCATACACCTCCCATAACTCTGCTGTATAGACCATACACCTCCCATAACTTCTGCTGTATAGACCATACACCTCCCATAACTCTCTGCTGTATAGACCATACACCTCCCATAACTCTCTGCTGTACAGACATACACCTCACATAACTCTCAGCTGTCTACTAACATATATTCTGTTTTATACAGAAAACGGGACGGACTGCTCTGATGGAGGCTTCCAGAGAAGGAGCGGTGGATTTAGTTCGTGCCATTCTTCAAAAAGGAGGAGATGTTAACATGGCCGATAACCAGCGCTGGAATGCCGTTCACTTTGCGGCCAGAGGTGGATATTTGGAGGTAGGTTTCCTTATCAAAAATAGTTTTTAATGTAAACTTTGTCTCTTCTCATCAAGAATGCCCTGTTTGGGTCCTCATTCCCTGAACCAATATTAATTCTCCTGTTTCTTTCAGGTCCTTAAGGTTCTCTCTGCTTATGGCGCGGACATGACAGCCACCAACTTGCAGGGAACACCGCTCTCCATTGCGCTGCCGCGGGAGGATTCTCCGATTGTTGCAAGTTCTTGGGGCAAAGAGGTAAGAACGATTTTGCCTTCACTGTTGAGGTCCACCCCCCGAGAAGGGATCGTTTTTAGTTGTGCTGTAGGATATGATGAGTTATAATAACCCTGTGTAATCTTTGTGTTTCAGGCTGCAATCCTGTATTAAAGAACATCAAGAACAGAACAGCTCTTGGAGTCGCCAAACGCTTGGGCTTTATGGAAGCACTGAAGGAACTGAGGAAGATAAAGCGCCTTGCTAAAGAGTACGCGGCTCCAGGAGCTAAGAACCCCAATCCACCATGGGCAGTCCGTTTATATGACTGGACGCAGGAACACCACAGCAGCCTCAAGAGTCACTTTGAGCCCTTGAAAAAAGATGACGGGACCATCAACAAGGTAGAGTTCGTTAACATCCTCACCAAGATGATGGTGCCCATAAATTACGAACAGATGAGAGTCATTTTATTGTGCCATGCAAGGTGGAGGGAGACTAACATCAACCCCGACGTCTTCATGACGGGCTCAAAGTACCTTGAGAGAGAATTGCTGGCGTCCTTTGCCCCAAAAAAGAAACATCTCTAAGGTGGCAAATCATTTAACAAAACAGGTAACATCTGGAAGAGATGAATAAAACTGATAACATCTGGAAGATACGTGTGTTTGTATTGGTTTGGGGTGTTGCACTCATAGGTTGCTCATTGCCATTTGATTATTACAACAAATATTTAATTAAAATGCAAACATTTCACTTGACACCCACATGTTTATGAATCATCGTGCCCTTTTTGCCCTCTATTTGCATATATCTACCCATGAGAGATTGGATACCTTGAGAAGTCCTCTGCTGACCAGTGCTTTTGCCAATGTCTTTTTATCAGACTATAAGAAATCTCTGGTAAATCTCTGGTAACTGTAATCTGTGTCTTGTCACTGTTGCCAGCCATCAGGGGGTCCTATAAGGGGGTCTCACAGATGTTAGCAGATTTATGCGAAATTTAATCTGTGTCTTGTCACTGCCACCCATCAGGGGGTCTCACTGGTTTATAGGTGGTTTCTGGGAATTTTAATCTGTGTTTTGTCACTGCCACCCATCAGGGGGTCTCACTGATTTATAGGAGGTTCCTGGAAAATGTAATTTGTGTCTTGTCACTGCCACCCATCAGGGGTCTCACAGACTTGTAGCAGATTTCTGAGAATTTTAATCTGTGTCTTGTCACTGCCACCCATCAGGGGGTCTCACAGACTTGTAGCAGATATCTGGGAATTGTAATCTGTGTCTTGTCACTGCCACCCATCAGGGGGTCTCACTGATTTATAGGTGGTTTCTGGGAATTTTAATCTGTGTCTTGTCACTGCCACCCATCAAGGGGTCTCACAGACTTGTAGCAGATATTTGAGAATTGTAATTTGGGTCTTGTAACTGCAACCCATCAGGGGGTCTCACAGATTTGTAGCAGATATTTGAGAATTGTAATTTGTGTCTTGTCACTGCCACCCATCAGGGGGTCTCACTGATTTATAGGTGGTTATTATTATTATTCTTTATTTATAAAGCGCCAGCATATTCCGCAGCGCTGTACAATAAGCACAGTATAGACAGGGTTACAATACATTGAACAACATTTGACAAACAGTACAGGAGGAGATGAGGGCCCTATTCCCGTAGGAACTCACCAATCTAGGAGGTTGGGGTTGGAAACAGGAGGAGAGGACTGTAAGGTGAGAGTGACTGATGGTTGCGTCAGTGAGTTGGGTGGTAGGCTTCCCTAAATAGGAACGTTTTAAGGGAGCGTTTGAAGGAAGAGAAGTTAGGGGAAAGTCTGACAGTACGAGGGAGAGTGTTCCAGTGAGTGGGGGCTGCGCGTGTGAAGTCCTGCAGTCTATCATGGGAAGAGGTGATGCGGGGAGAAGCTAGGCGCAGGTCACTGTTTGACCTTAGGGAGCGGGCTGGGGTGTATTTGGTGATTAGTGAGGACAGGTAGTGGGGAGCTGAGTTAGTGAGGGTTTTGTAGGTAAGGATAAGTGGTTTCTGGGAATTTTAATCTGTGTTGTCGGGTATATTACACAGAAAAGGCGAATTTAAAATGGATGCTTGTAGCCATTTTGTTTTAAAGACCGTTTTTCTTTCAAAATATTCTCTAGGTTAGAAATGAACAAGATTTTTTTTACAAAGTTCATTCCTGGGTTAAGAAGCCCCAGACATGAAGGAACCTAGAATGAATGTGAGATAATGCTAAGACATGTCATAAGTAAAATTATTGGTCTGTTTTAAATTTTAAAACAAAAGAGATTTTGTCTTTTGAGTATAGGAATAAGAGAAAATATTCTGTAATATAAAATTATATTCACAAAATATATGTTTATAATCAAGGTATATTTTATTATAATTACAGTATGAAATATATACTCCAAAATATTGTAGAAAGTATATAATTGGTAAATAATAAAAATTACTAAAGAATAGATTCTGTGAGTTAACCAGGAAAGAATTTAGCTGATCTAAGCAACCAAAAGGGAGGAGAACTATAAATCTCAAGACAGTCTAGTTAAGAGACAAGGTCTTTGTTAAGCTAAATCTGACCTTGTGATAGATAAAGACCGAGAAAAAGAAATTGGGAATTAATTGGAATTAAATTAGAAGTGCAACACTGCCCTCTACAGGATAGTAAAAATAATGATTATATTATCATTAATATCAACTGTGTGGCTATAATAAGCGGGAAAAAGTTTTTGGTAAGTCAGTCGGAGATTGCCAGCCATCGGGACGCATCGCAATGCACTCAGACGTCCATTACACATGACTTTCTGAACAGTCAGAGATTTCAACAGACAGAGACTCACATCAGACTCACATCACCATGCACTCAGATCCCAAGACATGAGGCAATTAATATTCTCACCAAATCTCTAACTCACATGCATTGATTATCTAATATCGATAATTTTCACATATTCCAAAACAAAGCATCACATAGAAAATTCCAAGGCAGACTCATCAACATCCAAATTGGACAGGTAATGTATGAAATAAGGAATTAATGTAAAAATATATTTGTAGAGATTTTTGCAACGTAGACTGAGACTTCTCGGATAAGGTTAAAATCCAAATTCTAAGTATTTCTAATCTGCAGATGGGAATATGAAGAAGTGGATATAAGGATTTATTCCTAAAGAAATGTTGCAAGATTGATACCAATATATATTGAATTTGGAAATTACTGTGATTAAAATTAATGAGCAAGGAATTATATAACTACAAAATAAAAAGCAAAAGATTAGAAGTTTAATTCTCGAGATTAGGGGAAGATTCACTAAATAAGTTTTTATTACTTATTATTAAATTAGCTCATCTTTTGTTGATCCATGTAGCAGAGATATATATATATCTATAAGAGCTGGCTGGTTAAACATTGTTTGCTGGGAATTGCATGTTGTATTAAGCAGAAATGTTTATTAACCATTTGTGTATTAGTTACTAACTGATAAGGTAAATGATATTAATCATATATGCAGTTACTAACCGGAGATACATATATTGTGAAGCTAGTTTTTATATGCTGATGGAGTGTGGTTTGTAAATTTTTGTTTATGAAATGAGATTTGAAATTCTTTTGTATACGTAATAAATATATATATATTTTTTATCCGATTATTGATTATTGTATTTTTTAAAGCAAAACACAGACAATTAAAGAAATTCAGGATAATTTCTAAGAGATATAGACGATTGATATTTGTGTCTCGTATAAGTTTCTTATGAAATAATAATCCCTGATATATTGGAGCGACTGCCGAGGTAGGTCCAGTAAGTCCAATATAGATATATTGGAGGCTTGGCTGATAAATCCAATATATACAAACGTGTTGTATTCACGTGCAGAGATTATATCCGACAAATTGGAGGCACTGGTCCGAGATTGTAGTTTTTGTTTTGAAATATAATTGTCAGTAATTGTCTGATTAGACAGAGATAAAATATATATATATATTTTGATTCCTTGTTGTATTTTGACTTGTGGTTTTTACGGTTATCTACTAAACAGTGTAAAAATGTCAGAGTCAGAATCTGAGACTCAGGAAGATGTAGAGATACATACTAATCAAATAATATTGATAGATGTTATGTCTTATCTAAAGGACAAGTTACACGTCACAGACGATTTATTTGAATGGATAAAAGAATTGCAATCAAATATATCGAATTATATTGATTCAATCTGGTCAGATCAATCAAATTTTCTTGAGTGTTTGCGAAAGATAAGTGCAGCCACAAATAAAAAGGACAAAGAAATGTTTGCTTTAAAAATTGTGCCTGAATGCATATACTTGATCGCAGAAATGAACAAGAGATTGAATGATGACAAAGAAACCAGAGACAGATTAGAAAATAAAAATTGTGACTTGTATGAAACCGTAAATAAATTAAAAGATGAGTCAGAACGAATGATAATGGAATTGAAGGTGTGTGCAAAAGAGAAAGATCAAATGCAAGATGAGATTGCTCAATTATCCAAATTAAATAAGGAGCTAAACAAACAATTGGCGAGAATGAAACGCAAACATGAGAAATTCGCTGATGAGTTACGTCAGGTTGAAACTGATGTTCGAAGGGTTAAAGATTCTTCGTTAGAGAAGTTCCCTTTGAAAGCTTTAAGCTATACATCACTGAATTCTGACAGCTCTGTTTATCTGAAGAGCCAAAGCGAATGTGAAAGTGAAACTAAATCTCATGATGAAAAAAGAGTAAAACTTCTTACACAGGAGTATTTCAAATCACATCACTCTAGCCAGCCACAGCCTATTAAGAAATATCATAAAGTGAATGATTTAACAAAAATTATTAATTTCCTCAAAACCTCAGTAGGTATTTTTGATGTTAAGGCATCATCAAGAATAATAAATCATTTATCGATGTTTGAAGAAGCTGTGGAAATAATGGGAATAGATTCAGATGCTCAGAAAATTTAGTTGATTCCATGGGTCTTTGAAAGTAAACATAGGTATTTTTTCCAGTCTTTGAAAGAATCTGGTATAAGGAAATGGAGTAAAGTAGTTTCTGAGGTCAAATCCGAATTTGGGCCTCACCGTACCAATCTAGCTGCGAAAAGAGCAATTTTAACTCTAAAATGCAGACCTAATCAAAGCCCCCGTGAATTTCTTTCAGTCCTTAAAAATGCGTACAGCTTGGCTGAAAGAAACCCAGATTTTGAAAACCCTGAATTTATCCAATTATTTTATGATGCATTGCCAAATAAAATAAAGGTCATTTTGGCAAGAGATTATGACCCGAGAAATGGTTTGGATTGGGTACTAAAAGAAAGTATGACCCTATTTACTGTATTTGAATATAGTGAAGAAACTCAGGGGAAAAGAGTGAAAAACTCACCTGAGGAAATAGCGGAAATTCACGCTAAAAAGGGCGATATTAAATTTGAGTCCCACAAAAAGAGTTATGCGGAAATATTGCGTGACTCCATACCCCAAAGGGAAAAATCCAAGCCAGACCAGGAAAGAGGGTTTGCCAGAGAAAATTCAGGAAGTAAATTTCAATCTAGGAAGCAATGGGTACCTAGAAGTCAATGGGTTAAATCAAGGGAAAATGTACCTAGACAGGAAACAACCAGAGGTAAGACTGAATCTGATGCGTCTGATAATGCGCAAGCTTCGTCCCCAAGGACGAATAGAAAGCGGAGATATAATGTACGCCATCGTATGGGTCAAATGCAGGAAGATTTCCGTGTGCTGACAGAAAAACTGGATCAGATCACTCAGTTAATGACTGGAAATAACACTGGTCAGGTTGTAAGAGATGCAACACCTGCAGCCCCACCCAACCAGTGACTAGATGATGTTTCTGATGAAGTAACCAGCATCCATGACAATTTACCAGAAAGTGATGATGAAATGATTAATACAAATGTTTGTATGGTTGACGATTTAAACCCTTCCCTGCAAAGAGAAGGAAAATGTATTTTATCTCCCCAGACTAAGTGCGAGCAAGCTGAGAAGACTGGATCCGAAATGGACAGCACAGCTGCCAAAAGCACGTTTGAGAGAGAAAAATCAGTTGGTAAAATCTATCCAAAACCTAATTTCATATCTCACTCTAAATTTCTCTGTAAATTGCATAGCATTGAAGACCGATATTATGTGAATGTAGAATTACAAGATAATTTACCACATATTCCGTCCTTGCTAGACACTGGAAGCCAGGTTACGTTAATATCAGCACATTATTTTGAACAGGTCCAAGAACTGTCCTCCAGGAAGCCTAGATTAGATAAATCTAATGCTAATCTAGTGAGTGTTAGTGGCACATCTCTGAAAGTTCTGGGCACGGCTAAATTGGATTTTAAATTGGGGAATAAAGTAATTCGGCATCCAACACTTGTTGTGGATCTGCCCCAAAATCGCCTAATTATTGGAATGGACCTTCTCAAAAGGTTAAATCCAATCATTGATTTTATCAATGAGGTTATTTGGTCCCAAGTAAATGTTCCAATCAGCTATGATAGATCCCAATCCCATCACACTCAGCGTAACTGCCACGTGATTGAGGAAAGGCCGGATTCTATTGAAGTCCACTTCAGAAATAGCCAGACACCTGATATCTCTTTCTTAAGGCCAAAGCCCCTGACTACAGGAGAACAGGAGGATAACACCATATGTGTTTCCCCCGAGAGAATTCGAGATATATGTCTGGAAGATGACGTGCTAATTATTCACCTCCACAAGAGGGAGACAGAACCAGATGGACATAGTGACCCTGAAGTGATCAAATACCCAGATCCTCAAGATGAGTGGGTAACAGATCTAGTTAATGATGGAGACATTCCTAATGTTATTGGAAAAAGTTATGTTATATATTTCTAGAAGAAATAAAACTGCCAAGCTCAATTGCATGATTGTCATTCTAGATCACCTCAGAATGTGAAGATGGAACAACAGAAGACACTTAACTGGTATCATGTGAAGTGATGTTTTAATTAACATGTGATTCTTCTTCCCAGCATTCAGATGTTTAACTCAAGCTAGTAGATAGAATAGATCCGTACGGTTAAATAAATTAATCAGAGATCAGAATATCTATAGGGATTTGAGTGAAATCGCTAGTCTTATGAATGGTTATTTATACTCTTTCTTCCAACAGAAATTGAGATAAATGGTTAATCCGAACTGCGACGCTTAATCGCAAAGATGAATCGCGACCACCAAAGATTGCGACTATCTGGAAATTCTACGGTTTTCCGCACAATTCCAAAGAGAATGCTAAAGTCCCATGCGCATCAAGCTCATGCAAGCCTGAAAGACATGCGGGATACAGCCAGGATACCGTTGATTGCTATGTACAAGAACCACCGAAAGAAAAAGATTTGCCGCATATTTTATTGCAACCGCTGTTTTATTACAGAGAGAGAAGCAAATGTTTACCGGAAGAATCTGGTACACAACAAGAGAGTGTTCATATCTACACCAGTGATTCTCGTGAAAGTTTCTAAAGAATCAAGAGTTGTTATCAAGAAATTATTTTTTTATAAATGAAGTCTGGTATGACGAGATACAAATCGTTGTCGTATTCCAAGGGCAAGAGATACCCATGAATCCAGATTTGAAATCTTTGCTAAAGAACTAGCATGACCATACTATTGAACTTCTAATAAAGAAATAATCTAACAATTTATGCTCCAATGTATTCACAGATTGATCATCAATTGCTATCTGCTTATAACGGGCCGAAGATTACAAGAGATTGTGATTTGTATAGTAATTATGTTTCTAACTGTCTGGATGATTGTACTAACAAAGAAAGTACGTACATTGAAGTTTAAAAACACTGCATCTTCAATTATTAAATGGATGAAAGAAGAAAAACGTGTCGCGAAAGGCGGAGACCTAGCCTAATTGGTAAAGGGGGAGATAATGTATGTTTTCCTGAAATTTATTGATTGGTCAATAAATAAATATCCAAGAAACCAAAGGGGGGTTATGTCGGGTATATTACACAGAAAAGGCGAATTTAAAATGGATGCTTGTAGCCATTTTGTTTTAAAGACCTTTTCTTTCAAAATATTCTCTAGGTTTAGAAATGAACAAGATTTTTTTTACAAAGTTCATTCCTGGGTTAAGAAGCCCCAGACATGAAGGAACCTAGAATGAATGTGAGATAATGCTAAGACATGTCATAAGTAAAATTATTGGTCTGTTTTAAATTTTAAAACAAAAGAGATTTTGTCTTTTGAGTATAGGAATAAGAGAAAATATTCTGTAATATAAAATTATATTCACAAAATATATGTTTATAATCAAGGTATATTTTATTATAATTACAGTATGAAATATATACTCCAAAATATTGTAGAAAGTATATAATTGGTAAATAATAAAAATTACTAAAGAATAGATTCTGTGAGTTAACCAGGAAAGAATTTAGCTGATCTAAGCAACCAAAAGGGAGGAGAACTATAAATCTCAAGACAGTCTAGTTAAGAGACAAGGTCTTTGTTAAGCTAAGTCTGACCTTGTGACCCTAGATAAAGACCGAGAAAAAGAAATTGGGGAATTAATTGGAATTAAATTAGAAGTGCAACACTGCCCTCTACAGGATAGTAAAAATAATGATTTATATTATCATTAATATCAACTGTGTGGCTATAATAAGCGGGAAAAAGTTTTTGGTAAGTCAGTCGGAGATTGCCAGCCATCGGGACGCATCGCAATGCACTCAGACGTCCATTACACATGACTTTCTGAACAGTCAGAGATTTCAACAGACAGAGACTCACATCAGACTCACATCACCATGCACTCAGATCCCAAGACATGAGGCAATTAATATTCTCACCAAATCTCTAACTCACATGCATTGATTATCTAATATCGATAATTTTCACATATTCCAAAACAAAGCATCACATAGAAAATTCCAAGGCAGACTCATCAACATCCAAATTGGACAGGTAATGTATGAAATAAGGAATTAATGTAAAAATATATTTGTAGAGATTTTTGCAACGTAGACTGAGACTTCTCGGATAAGGTTAAAATCCAAATTCTAAGTATTTCTAATCTGCAGATGGAATATGAAGAAGTGGATATAAGGATTTATTCCTAAAGAAATGTTGCAAGATTGATACCAATATATATTGAATTTGGAAATTACTGTGATTAAAATTAATGAGCAAGGAATTATATAACTACAAAATAAAAAGCAAAAGATTAGAAGTTTAATTCTCGAGATTAGGGGAGGATTCACTAAATAAGTTTTTATTACTTATTATTAAATTAGCTCATCTTTTGTTGATCCATGTAGCAGAGATATATATATATCTATAAGAGCTGGCTGGTTAAACATTGTTTGCTGGGAATTGCATGTTGTATTAAGCAGAAATGTTTATTAACCATTTGTGTATTAGTTACTAACTGAGAAAATAAATGATATTAATCATATATGCAGTTACTAACCGGAGATACATATATTGTGAAGCTAGTTTTTATATGCTGGATTGTGGTTTATAAATTTTTGTTCATGATATATATATATATATTTTTATCCGATTATTGATTATTGTATTTTTTAAAGCAAAACACAGACAATTAAAAGAATTCAGGATAATTTCTAAGAGATATAGACGTATAGATATATTTGTGTCTTGTATAAATTTCTTATGAAATAATAATCCCTGATATATTGGAGACAACTGCCGAGGTAGGTCCAGTAAGTCCAATATAGACATATTGGAGGCTTGGCTGATAAATCCAATATATACAAACGTGTTGTATTCACGTGCAGAGATTATATCCGACAGTGTCTTGTCACTGCCACCCATCAGGGGGTCTCACTGATTTATAGGTGGTTTCTGGGAATTTTATTCTGTGTTTTGTCACTGACACCATCAGGGGGTCTCACTGATTTATAGGAGGTTTCTGGGAATTGTAATCTGTGTCTAGTCACTGCCACCCATCGGGGTCTCACAGACTTTTAGCAGTTATTAGAATTGTAATCTTTGTCTTGTCACTGGCTACCAGCTATCAGGGTGTCTCACTGAGTTATACCAGAGTTCTGGAAATCTTTAATCTAGATACCACACTTGAATCAGAGTTCTGCATATCTCCAATCTATATATCACTCACCATGTCAGAAAGACCAAAAAGGACAGGCAGGCGCTCCCAGACACAGATAAGAGGGCAAGCAGCCTCTGTGTCGGGAGGCTGTGCCTCTGGTCGTCGTGGACATGGTACATCCTCTGCAGGGGCACGCTTGTCCTTTCTAACTGGTGCTGGCCCTCTTAAGCAGCAGCAACATACAGAGGATTTGGTGGATTGGCTAACAAGGCCATCCTCATCCTCTGAGTCCTCTGCCAGCCAGGCTTCTAGTGGTTTACAGTCCACCTCAGCTGCCAAAGCATCTATTGCAGCCTACATGTCCACAGCTACTCCTGCCGTAGCCTCACCACGGAGGAGTCAGCTGAATTGTTTGACTACAATGACAGTTACATGCTGCTTGAGGATGCGCAGCAACTACAGTGCTCTGATTCAAACTCTGAGGTTGAGGAAGGGAGTATAATCAACCTAGAGGAAGGGGGTGCCAGTGATGACACACAAATAACTGGCATTCATGTTGCCCCAGCAGCTGCAGCATACTGCCAAGTTGGCTACAGTGACGAGGAGATAGGGGGTGATGACGATGATGAGGTCACTGACTCCACCTGGCTGCCTGATCGAACAGAGGAGTCAAGTGAGGAGGTGGCACAACAAACACGAGGCACAACGTACTCTATGAGCAACCGTAGTCAGTCCAAGGCATCAGAAGTCACAGTTGCTCAGGTGCAGAGCGCTGTTGTCTCAAAGCACATGTACAGGAAGTCTGCTGTCTGGGAGTCCTTTAAGAAATGTGCAGCAGACTGCACCGTTGCTATTTGTAATCTATGTCAGATGAGGATCAAATGTGGGAAAGACATATGACCACCTGCCACGCATCCCGTTGGCACAACACTTTGCATTGGTCCTCCTCCTCATCCTTCTCTATCCCCGCTATATGTCCTGCCATGTCATTGCCTACAACCTCCACTGATAGGGATGATGCTACAGTAATTGGTGTACCAGGTCCTTCCTCAGAATGTGACAGCATCCCATCAGCTGAAGATTTACGCAGTCAGATTACGTTGCCCCAGCTGTTGCAGCGTAAGAAAAAATATAGTCCCAACCATCCCCAAGCACAGCATCTAAATGCCAGCTTAGCAAAATTACTCGCATTACAGCTGCTGCCTTTCCAGCTGGTGGACTCTGCTTCCTTCCGTGAATTTGCTGAATGTGCTGTACCACAGTGGCAGGATCCAAAACGCCATTTCTTTTCACGGAAGGCCATTCCAGCACCATACCAGCACGTGGAACACAATGTTATGGCGTCATTGGATAAGGCAGTCAGCAGCAAGGTGCACATGACTTTAGACACGTGATCCAGCAAGCATGGACAGGGCCGTTACATTTCCTTCACGGCACACTGGGTAACTCTGATTGCAGCTGGGAGGGATCCAGGATGGGGCTCTGTGCTGGAGCTTGTTCATCCACCACACCTCCAAAAAGCTGCTTGTATGAGCTCTGTCTGCTCCACCACCTCCTCCTCCTCCTCCTTCTCTGTCTCTGGCGAAGTGGCAGTTAAACCGACGCGTGGCAGGGGCTACGCAATGGCTCAAGCAATAAGATGCCATACTGTGCGTGAGCTGGTTTGTTTAGGGGACAGGAGCCACACCGGGCCAGAAATTCTGTCAGCTCTGCAGGGGCAGGTGCAGAGATGGTTAACACCACGCCAGCTTCAGCTGGGAATGGTCGTCTGTGATAATGGCAGCAACCTTCTCTCCGCCCTACGCCAGAGTAAGTTGACGCATGTACCATGCCTAGCACACGTCCTAAATCTGGTGGTACAGCGTTTCCTAACCAGGTACCCGGGGCTGGCGGAGCTTCTCAGCCAGGCCAGAAAAGTCTGAAGCCACTTCAGACGGTCATTCCCAGCAAGTGTTCGCCAGGCAGAAATTCAAAGAGAATTCCACTTTCCCACAAACCGTCTGATCTGAGACATGCCCACCAGGTGGAACTCGAAATTAGCAATGCTCTATCATCTGCACAAGCAGCAGAGGGCCATCAATGAGTACCTGTGTGAGTAAGGCTCAAGGACAGGCTCAGGTCAACTTGGTTTCTCCCCCCCCACAGTGGCTGATTATCAAGGATGCATGCACTGTACTGTCACCATTTGAGGAGGCAATAAGGATGGTGAGCAGGGACAGTGCATGCATCAGTGACACAATTCCTTTAGTGGTCCTGCTGGAGCACACTCTGTGGGGAATTATAGATGTGGCACTAGAGGCAGAGCAGTGGGAGGAAGAGGAGCCCTTCCCTAGCTCTGAAGGCCCCAGTCTTTACGCAGACAGCATTCCTGCAGGTCCTCAGATCAGACATGAGGAGGATGAGAAGGAGGAGGAGGACTATTTAAGTAGTGTGGGCATTGAAGGTGGGGATTCCTCAAGGGAGGGTTTTGTGTGCCCAGAAACCCAAGGACTAGTACGTGGCTGGGAGGAGGAAGTGCACGATGGGGTCATCCTCATTGACCAGGAAGACTCGGAAGCTAATGCCACCTCCAACCTACGCTGCATGGGCCCCCTTATCCTGCAAAGCCTGCTAAAGGACCCCAGGACTCGGCTAATCAAGGAGAGGGATCATTACTGGTTGGCAATCCTTCTTGATCCACGATACAAGGGTAAAGTTGCAGAGCTCATCCTGCCCGTACAGAGGGAGCACAGGATGAAACAACATGAGGACGCTCTAAAGTGACACTCGTGTAACACCTTTCCAGGCACTGGTAGGTTACCAAGTGATGACACAGGTGCTTCTGAGGCTGCGGATGATCAGAGGAAGAGCGGTGAAGGCCGGGGCCGCTTGACTGATGCCTTTTTAATTTCTTTTTAGTCCACGACACCCAGGGACGTCAAATGTAGGCACCCATTGCCAGCGTCTTCACCGTATGGTGCAGGACTACCTAGGGGCAAGGGCAAACCTGGATACCTTTACAGCAGATGATCCACTGGCTTACTGGGTGTTGAGATTGAATCACTGGCCAGAAGTTAGCCAATATGCTATGCAGCTACTAGGTTGCCCTTCATCCAGCGTGCTTTCTGAAAGGACGTTTAGTGCCGCTGGAGGTTTCGCCACAGACAAAAGAGTGCGTTTGTCCACCGACTCTGTAGACCGGCTGACATTTATAAAAATGAATCAGTCCTGGATCAGCAGCTATCAATCCCCTGATGCTGACGTAACTGAATAGATCAGGGATCTCTTCAGCATCACCGAAACCTCCACCCCTGCACTCCTCCACAATACCACAGAGGGGTTATGGTGTGAAGGCACTTGCTGCCACCAAAGGCACAATATTTGGGTGCACTGCCACTGACGAATATACCAGATTCATTTCATTTTAATATTGGACTGCAGGGTCCACTGCTGCACTCTTCCACAATACCACAGAGGGGTCACGGTGTGAAGGCACTTGCTGCCACCAAAGGCACAATATTTGGGTGCACTGCCACTGACGCCTATACCAGATTCATATCATTTTAATATTGGACCGCAGGGTCCACCGTTGCACCCTTCCACAATACCTCACAGGGGTTACGGTGTGAAGGCATTTGCTGCCACCAAAGGCACGATATTTGGGTGCACTGACGCCTGTACCAGATTCATATAATTTTAATATTTGACTGCAGGGTCCAACCCTGCACTCTTCCACAATATCACAGAGGGGTTATGGTGTGACGGCACTAAAGGCCCAATTTTCATTTCATTTTCATTCAAAGCCTGCATAAGTTTCACCATCATTTAGCCAAAAAATCACTAAACTTGTTCTGCGTGTCCTAAAACGTCTCCTCTTTTATTACAGGCTGCCGTCCCAAGCAGTTGTTTATGAATAGATTAAAGGAAAACCATTTACGGTCATTTGAAATGTCATTTTTTCGTTTTTAAATGCTTCAATACATCCTACAAATCCGCCACTTCACGGGCAGGTTATGGAGACCTCCTAGGCACGATATTTGAAGGAATTTTTATTCTTAACCATTATTTCATGGAAAACTCACTGTTCCTTTAAAAACTTTTTTTTTACATTTTGTCCTTGTTTCCTGTCCCCCAGGGCACTACCCGGACCCCATACACCTTTTATGGCAAATATCTTGCATTTATGCCCTCTTGGAGGGCACACTAAGATTCGAACGTTCGAGTCCCATTGACTTGCATTGAGTTTGAATCGTGTCCGCGTTCGAACCCGAACTTTTGAAATTGTTCGAATGCGAACCGAACACGGGGGTGTTCGGCTCATCCCTACCAACCACGACAAAAAAAAAAACAGTCCGCACACCGATTTCTGCGAGCAACGTTACTGCGCGCGTGTTTTTGCGCGTCCGTTTTACACGCGTTATCTTTTGACGGATCAAAAAATGCACTAGGATTGTAATACCAGCATTGATTTACGCACGTTAATGCATAACGCTGTGAGCAAAAATTCACGCACTGCGCGCGCATTTTTATGTGAAGAATGTAATAGAGCCCTTACTTTTTTCCAGTTTTTGTTAAACATCTGCATTTCCTTAGAAAATTCTCCATTTGCCATTTTTTTTAAAAGTAATTCATAGAATATGTAATTAAAAAGGTTTGGATGATAAACCTATACATATAGAAAAAATATACACATAGAAATAATTCATTATGAATCTGCGGAGTCCACTGATAATAATGATATATAATTTGTCCGAACCCGGCTAAAAAACATGGCTCCAAATAGTTTTTAAGAACACAATTAACAGTTAGCTCAGCGCACAGGGGTGAAATTACCCAGCAGCAAAGCGGTTAAAATAAATATAATGCTAAATTCCAGAAGAAAATAATATTTCTTATAGAACCTAAACTGACGCTTGTCCAATAATAATTACAATTTTCTCAGAACGGCCAGTTATATAGCGGATTATACATAAACCACAGGGCCGCACTCAGCCTGAACATGTATATCCTAAAACACGACTTCTGGAACCAATAGAATCAATAAATATATATATATATAAATTTCTTTATCAAGATAATATCAAAAGGTTGACCGTAAATTTAGGTTAAAAAGTTGGAAAATACATAATAATTGTAAACACACCAAGAGGTTTCCCATTTTTGAACATTTTGTACAAAGTTACCTAAAAATGACAATAACCACAAAGATCGTCAATGGAAAAGTCTCGAATTTATTTTCTGCATAAAAATTTGTGGATAATGTGCAATGGTGTGTTCAGTGGCGGAAGTACCAGGGTCGCAGCGGTCGCAGTTGCGACCGGGCCCTGGCATTCCGCCACTGGAGGGGGGCCCAGCGCCGCCGCCAGATTCCGGCAAAAAGCGCCGGAATCCGGGAGCAGCGCCGCCGGCTGTTCCCCTCCCTGCGAGCGGCCCGCTGGCTTGCAGCTTTGCCGCTCGCGTGGGATGGGAACTAGCTGACCAGCGCACGAGATCTCGCGAGAACTCGGCTGCGCTGGTCAGGTGGTTTCCGGTGAGCGGCCAGGCTGCATGCTTTCAGCGGCCGCTCACCACGGAGAGAGGAGCCAGAGAAGAGCCTGAGCCTGAGGTGAGCTGGGGGGCCCTTCATACCCATAAGAGCTGGGCCTGGGCGCAAATCTATCCATGAGCTGGGGCAATATATCCATGAGCTGGGGCAATATATCCATGAGCTGGGGCAGTATATCCATGAGCTGGGGCAGTATATCCATGAGCTGGGGCAGTATATCCATGAGCTGGGGCAGTATCCATGACATGAGCTAGGGCAATATATCCATGAGCTGGGGCAGTATCCATGAGCTGGGGGCAAATATATCTATGAGCTGGGGGCAAATATATCCATGAGCTGGGGGTAAATATATCCATGAGCTGGGGCATTATATCCATGAGCTGGGGCATTATATCCATAAGCTGGCGGCAAATATATACAGGAGCTGGGGGCAAATATATACAGGAGCTGGGGGCAAAAATATCCATGTGTGGCCTGGGGGCAATATATGTCCATGTGAGCTGGGGGCAATATATATGTCCATGTGAGCTGGGGCAATATATATATCCATGTGAGCTGGGGGCAACATACAGTATATATCCGTGTCAGCTGGGGCAATACTATCTTTTTTATATTGCAGGAAAAAAAAAAGTAAAAATACAGATTTTTTTTGGGGGGCCCTTCATGGATTCTTGCACCGGATATAAAAATCCACAACAGTGCTGGTGAATAGTTATTTCCTAGTGCGGTGAGACTAACCCGAGAGGTTTATTCAGCGGCTCCTCCGGGAGTGAGCACTACACGTGGTTCTCCAAGGGTACCGATGTCCAGAACAATAAGATCAGCTCTATGTCCAGGTACAAGAAGCAAACCATCTCCAGTGCAACCAACAATGGATAAGACTAGATCAACGCGTTTCGTTCTTTGGGACTTTGTGAAAAGAAATAGTTTTGAAATCATGCTCTCCGATTAAGTAGTCTTTTCAAATTGGAATCTGCTATTTCTCATTATGCCGCCTCTAAAAGTAACCGCATCCTTCCCATTACTTATGGCGGCTCTGTTAGGTTTTCCTGCTGTCGACAGAATGTGACAAATTGGGGCTCAATTGACCGCAGCTGTGTGAATACTCATTAATGGAAATTTTATCTTTATTTTATTGGAATCTAGCTTACTGCTACATCTCAATGAAATTGCTAAAGTGCTGAAAAGTTCTAATAAATGGCTTTTTGGGCATTAATAAGATTGAGAATTTAATTATGATTTTATGTACTAATAATTATTTAAAATGCAATATTTTATTGCAATGTTGATTTAGCACTAAAGACCCTAAAAGTAACCGTAACCCCAGAGGCAACCATAAAAGTCCTAAATCCCTGGGATTACTTTAAAGGTCAGGGATACATGTGGGAATTTTGGACAGGAAATGTGTGCTTCGAGGATTATTCCTGGTCTAAATTTAGTTTTTTGTGCTTATTGTTATGGAATTCATTTATGGCTGATAGGGATGAGTCGAACACCCCCGTGTTCGGTTCGCATTCGAACTCGAACAATTTCAAAAGTTCAAGTTCGGACGCAAACACGATTCGAACTCAATGCAAGTCAATGGGACTCGAACGTTTGATTTTTAGAGTGCCCTCCAAGAGGGCATATATGCAAGATAAAAGGTGTATGGGGGTCCGGGTAGTGCCCTGTGGGACAGGAAACAAGGACAAAAAGTTTTTTAAAAAAAGTTTTTAGAGGAACAGTGATTTTTCCATGAAATAAGGGTTAAGAATAAAAACAAAAAATTCCTTCAAATATCGTGCCTAGGAGGTCCCCATAACCTACCCGTGAAGTGGCGGATTTGTAGGATGTATAGAAACATTTAAAAAGAAAAAAAATGATATTTCAAATGACAGTAAATGTTTTTCCTTTAATCTATTAATAAACAAATGCTTGGGGCGGCAGCCTGTATGAAAAGAGGAGACGTTTTTGTACACACAGAACAAGTTTAGTGATTTTTTGGGCTAAATTATGGTGAAACTTATGCAGGCTTTGGATGAAAGTAACAACAGGTGCATTAAAATTGGACCTTTGGTGCCAGCTAGTGCCTTCACACCGTAACCCCTTTGAGGTATTGTGGAAGAGTGCAGTGGTGGAGCTTTTGGTAATGCAGAAAAGATCCCCGATCTATTCAGTTGTATCAGGGGATTGATAGCTGCTGATCCAGGACTGATTCATTTTTATAAATGTCAGCCGGTCTACAGAGTCGGTGGACAGACGCACTCTTTTGTCTGTGACAAAACCTCCAGTGGCACTGAACGTCCTTTCAAAAAGCACGCTGGATGAAGGGCAACCTAGTAGCTACATAGCATATTGGCTGTTCTGGCCAGTGATCCAATCTCAACACCCAGAAAGCCAGTGGATCATCTGCTGTAAAGGTATCCAGGTCTGCCTTTGCCCGTAGGTATTTCTGCACCATATGGTGAAGACGCTGGCAATGGGTGCCTACATTTGACGTCCCTGGGCGTCGTGGACTAAAAAAATTGGAAAAGGCATCAGTCAAGTGGCCCCCTTCACCGCTCTTCCTCTGATAAACAGCAGCCTCAGAAGCACCTGGGTCATCGCTTGGTAACCTACCAGTGTCTGGAAAGGTGTTACACAAGTGTCACTTTAGAGCGTCCTCAAGTTGTTTCATCCTGTGCTCCCTCTGTGAGGGCAGGATGAGCTCTGCAACCTTACCCTTGTATCGTGGATCAAGAAGGGTTGCCAACCAGTAATGATCCCTCTCCTTGATAGCATGAATCCTGGGGTCCCTTAGCAGGCTTTGCAGGATAAGGGAGCCCATGCAACGTAGGTTGGAGGTGGCATTAGCTTCCCAGTGTTCCTGGTCGCTGATGATGACCGTATCGTTCACTACCTCCTCCCAGCCACGTACTAGTCCTTGGGTTTCTGGGGACACAAAACCCTCCCTTGAGGAATCCCCACCTTCAATGCCCCCATGACTTAAATATTCCTCCTCATCCTCCTCATCTTCCTCCTGTCTGATCTGAGGACCCGCAGGAATGCTGTCTGCGTAAAGACTGGGGCCTTGAGAGCAAGGGAAGTCCTACTCTTCCTCCCGCTGCTCTGCCTCTAGTGCCACATCTATAATTCCCCGCTGAGTGTGCTCCAGCAGGAACAATAAAGGAATTGTGTCACTCTACCAGCCCTGGGTACCTGGTTAGGAAATGCTGTACCACCAGATTTAGGACATGTGCTAGGCATGGTACATGCATAACTTACCCAGTTGTAGGGCGGAGAGAAGGTTGCTGCCATTATCACAGACGACCATTCCCAGCTCAAGCTGGCATGGTGTTAACCATCTCTGCGCCTGCTCCTGCAGAGCTGACAGAATTTCTGGCCCGGTGTGGCTCCTGTCCCCTAAACAAACCAGCTCACAGTATGGCATATTTTTGCTTGAGCCATTGCGTATCCCCTGCCACGCGTCGGTTTAACTGCCACTTCGCCAGAGACAGAGAAGGAGGAGGAAGAGCTGGTAGAGCAGACAGTCCTCATATAATCAGCTTTCTGGAGATGGGGTGGATGAGCAAGCTCCAGCACAGAGCCCCGTCCTGGATCCCTCCCAGCTGCAATCAGAGTTACCCAGTGTGCCATGAAGGAAATGTAATGGCCCTGTCCATGCTTGCTGGACCACATGTCTAAAGTCACATGCACCTTGCTGCTGACTGCCTTTCCCAATGACTGGATAACATTGTCTTCCACGTGCTGGTATAGTGCTGGAATGTCCTTGCGTGAAAAGTAATGGCGTTTTGGAACCTGCCACAGTGGTACAGCACATTCAGCAAATTCACGGAAGGGAGCAGAGTCCACCAGCTGGAAAGGCAGCAGCTGCAATGCGAGTAATTTTGCTAAGATGGCATTTAGACGCTGTGCTTGGGGATGGTTGGGACTATATTTTTTCTTTCGCTGCCGCAGCTGCGGCAACGTAATCTGACTGCGCAAATCTTCAGCTACTGGGATGATGTTACATTGTGAGGAAGGACCTGGTACATCTATTACTGTAGCATCATCCCTGTCGGTGGAGGTTGTAGGCAATGACATGGCAGGACATACAGTGGGGGTAGAGACAGATGAGGAGGAGGAGGACCTACACAAAGTTTTGCGCCAACGGGATGTGTGGCACTTATTCATATGTCGCCTCAAGCACGTGGTACCCAAGTGTCCGGTATCTTTCCCACGCTTAAGCCTCATCTGACATAGATTACAAATAGCAACGCTGCGCTCTACTGCACATTTTTTAAAGAACTCCCAGACAACAGCGTTCCTGCATGTGTTCTTTGAGACAACAGCACTCGGCACCGGAGCAGCTCTGACATGTGATGCCTTGGACTGGCTAGTGCTACGGTTGGTCACAGAGGATGTTGTGCCTCCTCCTCCCCCTCTTCCTCACTTAATTCCTCTGTTTGATCTGGCACCCAGGTGGAGTCAGTGACCTCATCATCATTGTCATCATCACCCCCTATCTCCTCATCACTGGAGCCAACTTGGCAGTATGCTGCAGCTGCTGGCGCAACATGAGTGCCAGTTATTTGTGTGTCATCACTGGCACCCCCTTCCTCTAGGTTGATTATACTCCCTTCCTCAACCTCAGAGATTGAATCAGAGCACTGTACTTGCTGCGCATCCTCAAGCAGCATGTCACTCTCATTGTAGTCAAACAATTCAGCTGACTCCTCCGTGTGTGATAGCGAGGCTATGGCAGGAGTAGCTGTGGACATGGAGGCTGCATTAGATGCTTTGGCAGCTGAGGTGGACTGTAAAGCACTAGAAGCCTGGCTGGCAGAGGACTCGGAGGATGAGGATGGCCTGGTTAGCCAATCCACCAAGTCCTCTGTATGTTGCTGCTGCTTAAGACGGCCAGCACCAGTTAGAAAGGACAAGCGTGCCCCTGCAGAGGATGCACCACGTCCACGACGAACAGGGGCACAGCCTTCCAACACACAGGCTGCTTGCCCTCTTATCTGTGTCTGGGAGCGTCTGCCTGTCCTTTTTTGGTCTTTCTGACATGGTGAGTGATCTATAGATTAAAGATATACAGAACTCTGATTCAACTCTGGTATAATGATTGGAGATATGCAGAACTCTGATTCAACGCTATATAGATTAAAGATATTCAGAACTCCGCTATAAGTCAGTGATTTTACTGATATTTTCCCTGCAAGGCTGCCAATGTCCTCTACACTCTCTCTGATTCACTTCCTCTCCTGTAGGCTGCAACACCCTGATACCTGGCAAGACACAGATTCAACTCTGAATAGATAAACCGATTAACTCTGATTAAACTGTGTTCTTGTATGGTATCTAGAATTAGATTAAAGATATATAGATTTTTTAGAACAATGCTATAAATCAGTGATACACCCTATCCCAGATAGTTGGCAGTGCCAATCAGAGATTTAAATTTTCAGAAATCTGCTATAGCTCAGTGATACAGAAGTATGCTATGCCTCAGCACTGCCAGCTATAAGTGTGTCTCACTAAAACACAGATTCAAATTTGCAGAACTCTGGTATAACTCAGTGATACACCCTTATAGCTGGCAGTGCCAAGACACAGATTCAAATTTGCAGAACATGACCATGTAGAATAAATATAAAAAAATATTTAAAAACAAAATTATAAAAAATATAAACAAGTTTTTTGTTTTGTTAATGCAGCAATATTGTTCCCATTTCAATTATAATGTGAACAATGATGCTGCACTAACGATTTTTGTTTGGGGTGCGTTTGTTAAAAATCATGTAATTTTCCCCCCAAAAAATGTAACGAGACCCTATTTCTAATTTTTTTAACAAGCACAACCCATACAAAATATAACCGCAATTGCTCGCATGTTAAAATGTGAAAAAAAACCACTTTAAACATTGTGAATTATTGAAAATTCTAATTTCATTGCATTTTTTGTTATATTATACAGACAGGGCATGACGTATACATATAATAATGACATATTATGAATCTGCCGAGTCTGCCGGAAAGAACGATATATAACATGTCTGGGTCATATACTAAACTAAGGCTTCAAAACTCGTTTAAAAATGATGAGCGAAACAGGTAAACAGGTATTTCCAATAGGCATTTATATCAATTTTAATTAGTAAGCATTTGTATTGTATTAATCATGTATAAATAATTTTTTTAGTTGTATTATGATAATTATGTATTTAATAAACCGTAATGTTTTTCTCCATTCTGTTAAGAATGGATTTATGTCTGGATATATGCCAATCTCATGAGGATCACATGACCTTATTAGTTTAATTATCTAACACACCCAGTAACACCAATTTCGTTTAATTATTGAATACACCTGGTAACACTTATTCTATCAATTACCTGGAAGTTGACTCATGGGCTTGATTGTAATGTTATAGCTATATATAGCGGTTTGATGCAATGTGTGCATTACACTCACTGATGAAGCTCTTGTAGCGAAACGCGTTTGAGGTGTTTATCTAAGTTTCCTAATAAACTTGTGATTGACCGACTCTATTCAAGCGTATTCTGTTGATTCCAAACCGTTTGGTACTTTTATTGTACATCTCTACGGCGCCTGGATCTTTGGTTGTCCTACCTATACAGGGGAATCAGTGCCCCTGATATATAAATTCACTGATTTGCCTACGTTTAGGTGCCTATTTGTTACAACTGGCACCCCTAAATGTGAGTATTCCTTTTTTGGCATGCTTACCTAAATTATGTGCTAAGATTCTGCACAAAATATTCTCCTTTTCTTCTTATTTTCATGTGTCTTCAATCAAATCTGTGGATGAGATGCTAAGCGGACCTAGAATTTTTTGACTGAATTTTTTGACTGGATTTAAAGAACGAACTTTTGCAAGCGCCAGACACCAGCTTTCTACATTTTTTGAACACTCTATTTTCAGCGACTTTGGGGATTAGACGCTGGTTCTGTGTGTAAGGCTGCTGCATTTTTCCTTCAGAGAATCGATTTTTGTATCCTGTAAAGAACTGATGTCTACTAATTTTATTCTTTCCATCACATATTTATTAATTTGACTGTTTGTATTTATATTTTTGTCTATTAATTTTCATTAATGTTTTGCACTATAACACATTTTGGATCATGCACTCTGGATGTCTAATTGGTTTTAATTAAGCTTATTTGTTTCACCCGATTGGGTTTGAGCTGTAATTATTGGTACACATTTAGTAGTCATTAGGACTATTTTAAAGATACTATCAGCACTTTATAGTATTTTATTAGGGGTACTTCAGCAATTTAATTAATTTTATTAGGGGTACTCCAGCACTTTAATTAATTAACTTATTATAGGCGATTTACCCTTTATCTGAGAACGTCATGTCTGACTGTTAGAACACACCATTATCTGCAGTCACGTTGTCACTCTTATTCTTGCAATTTTGCACTTCCACCTTGTACCATTTTACACCGCCCAGGTGCATGTTATTGTATTGTGGTTTCATTACTGTTATTGGAATTCACAGCACTTTTAATTACATTTGCCACTTTTATTGTGCATACTGATTTAATATTATTAACACCACCTTTATAGATTATTGTACACTATATTATGTGTTGAAGAGTGTAATTGCTTTCTAATTAGACGCAGCAGTATGCTCTCTCTGTAGACATTAGTGGCAATCATCATACCTTCATCTTCCAACTGATTAATTTTAATCATCTTCATACACTTAACGATTGTGTTCAACTATTCTCTGTTGGCTAGTAGAGACATTTAGTGGCGCCACACTCACATTGCATCTCTAGGTAAAAATGAGCTCAGCACAGAGGCGTAAAATGCCTCAGCAGCGAAAGGGTTAAACAGCAGGAACCAGACAGGGCTTCATATTCTGCTGACACCCCCCCCTTTACCTGCCTTTTACTGTCATCATCTCTTTCTGCACACAAATCACATACTAGTATCGGTATCGGGGCCGATACTGGGTACTCCAGGAGTACTTGGTACTCGTGTAGTACCCCCGATACCGGAAGCCGGCATTGAGCCGGCTTGCCGGCATCCGAGTGGCTGCGGCGGCTGTCCGAATGCTCTATCGGCATTCGGACAGCCGTCCCTGGAGCTCTCCGCGACGATACTTACCTTCCTGAGCGACACTGGGAATGTCTCCGCGCGTGTGCTCGTTGGAAGGACCCCAGCCGCGACCACGTGGGACCATGTGATCGCGGCTGGGGTCCTTCCAACGAGCGCACGCACGGAAACTTTCCCGGCGTCGCTCAGGAAGGTAAGTATAAACACAGTGAGCAGCTGCAGGGCCAGTCCGAATGCCGATAGAGCATTCGGACAGGCCCTGCAGCTGCTCTCCGCGATGATACTTACCTTCCTGGGCGACGCCGGGAAAGTTTCCGCGCGCGCGCTCGTTGGAAGGCCCCCAGCCGCGATCACATGGTCCCACGTGGTCGCGGCTGGGGTCCTTCCAACTAGCGCACGCGTGGAACATTCCCGGCATCGCTCAGGAAGGTAAGTATCGTCGCGGGGGGATCCGTGAGCTGGGGGGGCATACCCATCTGTGAGCTGGGGCATACCATGAGCTGGGGCATATCTATGTGTGAGCTGGGGCATATCCATGAGCTGGGGCATATCCATGTGTGAGCTGGGGCATATCCATGTGTGAGTTGGGGCATATCCATGAGCTGGGGCAAATCCATGAGCTGGGGCAATATCCATGTGTGAGCTGGGGCAAATCCGTGTGTGAGCTGGGGCATATCCATGTGTGAGCTGGGACAAATCCATGTGTGAGCTGGGGCAAATCCATGTGTGAGCTGGGGCAAATCCATGTGTGAGCTGGGGCATATCCATGTGTGAGCTGGGGCAAATCCATGAGCTGGGGCAAATCCATGTGTGAGCTGGGGCAAATCCATGTGTGAGCTGGGGCAAATCCATGTGTGAGCTGGGGCAAATCCATGAGCTGGGGCAAATCCATGTGTGAGCTGGGGCATATCCATGTGTGAGCTGGGGCAAATCCATGAGCTGGGGCAGTATGAATATATATATATCGAGGGGGATATACATGTGAGCTGGGGCATTTTTATATGGTTTACTCTGTTCTTATTGGAAAGCGTCACATGACATTAAAGAAAAGTATCGGTACTCGGTATCGGTGAGTACTTTTAAAAAGTATCGGTACTCATACTCGGTGTTAAAAAAGTGGTATCGGTGCATCCCTAATTCAGAGAACACCGAACAGCAGAGAAATGTCAGTGAAATGCCCTGATATTCAGTGGTTTCATTCAGCAGGTTTATTCAGGCGAACCCCATAGGTTTCAATGTTAAAAATATTCCCGTTTTTATGCACTATCTACTAAACCATTTACTATTTTAATCTGCAGTAAAATGTCTCTTTATCTATTGATTTTTTTTTTAGTAGTGTAGCGCTGTGTTAAATCTTGCTGCTGGCAGTACCTATTTTTGGCCACAAGATGGAGACAATCGCGATTTGAGACACTGGACATTTGGACTACATTTCCCGGCGTGCTTTGCAAAGACACAGGAAGTGGGTGGGACACAGGACGCTCACTTCCCGAACCTCGTGGAGAACGCGCCAGAGCGCGCGAGGGAACGAGAGAGAGCAGACGCAGTGCAAGACATCGCAGGAGGGCCTAGGCCAGAGCGCGAGTGAGAACTGTCAGTTCCTTTATCGGGTCATTCAGCCTAAAGAGAAGGAGACCCCCAAGTTCCAGAGATTGCTGCAGATCAGAGAAACCGAAGACCTCGAGTGAGGAGTTGCCGCGAGCTGATCGGATACAGAGAGCAGGCGGTGAGCGGGACAAGTCGTGGACAAGCAACAGAGAGTCAGACAACGGATCCGGCCGCTAGTATCCCCAGTCAAAATCGAGCGGAGAGACGTCCTGGGTCAGCGGAGCCTAAAGCAACCGGTGGATGGGTGAGAGGCCTCCGAGGCCGTATGTAATTAAGGAACACACTGCTGTTTTCTCTTTAAAGTCCACAGGGCCCCAACTTGACTAGTCGAAGACATTCCTTAAGTAAATTCACTGGCCAGTTGAACAGTACCCAGGTACCACACACACATACACACCTTTTACACTCCGGGACTTAAGCCTGTGCAGGACTCATTCTGTTACGAATCGGAACGGGAGTAAAGATACGTTCCGAATACATATTTTTCTCTTTTCCGCTGCGCGTTTATCGTAATACGAAGAGATTGTATTTTTGGGGTTCGCTACGTGTCCTTGTTTTTCAGAACTATCGGGTATTGCATTCCTTTTTCTGTTCGGTTGCGAATATTTTATTCTTCTGAAATACGAAGCCTCGTGTTTTGTTTCTTTTCCGCTACGCGTTTTTGCCGCGATACGAAAGTACTGTGATAATATCTGTGAATACCGTGTCTCAACGTCTGCTTACTATTCTAGTAAACTATTTAAATTATAAAACTCACAACGGTGTTGGAGTATATTTATTCCCTAGTGCGGGGAGACTGACCCGTGGTTATTTTCAGCGGCTCCTCCGGGAGTGAGCGCTACACGTGGGGGCTCGTTTCCGGGATCCAGTCTCTGGAAAAACCGCATCTAAAGGGTTAAATATGGATCCAGACACTGTTGCCGAGTGGTGTGAGGAGCACAGTGGTCAGTTAGAATGTTGTATAGTCATGGATATTCCCGCAGACACTTGGCCGAAGATCAGATTCGCCAGGCTGTGGCCGTGCTGACACCAGACCATCAGGGGTTAATACTGGACATTGTAAAGAACACAGATACCTCTCACACGTATGTTCTTCTTGAATGGAGAAAGGGTGTTCCACCATGTTTTCAGGGCGCGAGCGTGAAACTGGCCGATGAGGTGGAAGTCCAACTAATTCAGCCAAGTGCGCCACGTGGCGAATCCGCAAGTGTTCCCGCGCCTAGTCCGTTGGCCATGATTGGGCCTGAATTTATCGTGGCTATTGGAGATCTATTGGCGAAATGTCAGAAAACAAGCCCTCCTCACACTAACTTCGGTTATCGACGGTTAAGAATTTTACAGGAAATGTACCAACTCCGGCGGGAGAAGAAACCTTTGAAGAATGGGTGGAACAGGCGATGCAGGCTCTGGTGAGTGGGATGTCCCTGAGGCCCAGAAAAAGCAAAGGATCACCGAGAGCTTAAAGGGACCCGCGTCGGAAGCGGTGAGAAACCTGAAACTGAGTAGAAAAGATTGTACTGCTTTAGATTACTTAAACGTTCTTGAAGAAGTTTTTGGGCGAACCGAAAAGGCGGCCGAACTGGTATATCAGTACGAACACACCTATCAGAGAAGAGGTGAAAGGATGACCGAGTATATGAGGCGCCTAGGTAAGATTCTACACCAGATACTCCTGAAGAAAGGGGCCTTCACGGCCGAAGTAGATAAGATCCGAATAAAACAGATCCTGAGGGGCTCTCAACCTTTAGATCCAGTAATGATGCAGCTGAGAAGCAGAGCAGGTAATAAAGAGTTAAAGTACCTGGAACTGATCCGAGTTGTACGAGAGGAAGAGGCTTTACTGGAAGAGAAATCCTTCAAGGGGGGGGGAAGGGCTTATGCACAACCTGTGAGACATAACGACGGTCTGCGGCCTGAAAGCGACTCTCTAGATACTTATGGATCTGACGAAGACGAACAAGAACACCTAGTCGTTTTTAAATCTACAGAGAGGGCTGCCAAAGAATCGAACCTCCCTGAACGTGGTGAATTGTCCAAAACCGTCAAGAAAGTACAGGAAGCTCAAGTTGAATTGCAACAAGCGCACGCGGAACTGTGCCGAGTGTTGATGAAGGTGACCGAAATGCAGGCAGAAATGCAGAAATTCCTCACAGGTATGCAGACGACGGGAGTTGCTGTGGCATCTGGTCCAAGTCCTTTAACCAAATCTCAACAATCAACTACGTTTCCGCTCTCTAAGAAGAGATGTTTCGGTTGTGGAGAAATGGGCCATTTCTGCGCACAGTGCAAAGGCCGAAAGCCTGAGAAGGATAGAGTCGAGGGACTGTTGGAAGCCCTAGAAGGACTGTTATCTACCTCACCGGCGGGAAACGCCAGAGGGCACAAGTGAAGGAGCAACTTAGGTGCCCGAAGGTTGAACCCCGCTCCAAAAACCAAGCCAAGACTAAGAGGACGAGAGGGCCCAAAGCCGAACCAACTGCTGAACCTGCCAGAACTGAAAGAGTCACTCCCTTAGCATCCGGGTCTACGTCATGGGGAAGCAATGCACACCCAAAGCCTACACGGGCCAAGAAAAAGGCCAGGGTACAGCAAACTGGGTCTAAGCGTCCGGATACCGCCACCAAGTTTCCTGACCAACTGATAGGTCCTTCTCCTATTGTGCAAATCCAAGTGGAAGGAGTCTACACTAAAGCCCTGTTAGATTCAGGGGCTCAAGTGACATTGATCTACAAAGACTTCTACGAGAAACACTTAAAGCACATTCCTCTGCAAGAATTGAAGGATTTGGAAATATGGGGTATCGGCACTGAGAAGCTCCCTTATGACGGGTACCTGCAAGTGAAGTTGGAGATCGGATCTGAAGTCATCGGGCAGTCTGGGGGTTGTGATGCATTGGCCATTGTGTGTCTCGACCCTCAGGTGCGAACAGAAGCTCCCTGATAGTGGGGACGAATAATGACCTAGTACGGCGTCTCCTGACACCTATTGTATTGGAAGAAGGTTTGACTCAAGGAGTACACCCAATGTTACGTCCGGTCTATCAGAGGATGGTCGAAGAACGAAAGGCACCTGCCGAGGTGGGAAGACTGTGGAGACTGGGTGGAACAGAGAAGGTTCTGCAAGCAGGAGAAGTAGCGAGCTTCCGGGCTTCAGTCAAGTTGAACGGATCGCAACCAGGTCCCTATGTGGTGCTGGGAACCGATTTTAATCATGGGAGTGAAACCGGAATCGAAGTAATTCCTGAAATAATTTCCACCAAAGCTCTGAAGAGAACACGAGGAAGAGTCTCGGTCAGCGTATGCAATGTGACGGATTCTCCAGTAGTCCTTAAAGCACGAATGCCTATCGGGCAAGTAGAGTCTGCTACACCCCTCTCTACCGATTTAGGAGGGGGAGTGGATAAAGAGATTCCAGATGAAAGATTCTACCCCAAGGACGCTCCCATTTCACCTGAGTGGAAGAAACGTCTTCAGTCTCAAGTCCTAAAGTGGAAGGAATTGTTCTCAAAAGATGAGTTCGATGTGGGCCTAGCTAAGAGTACTGAGCACCGCATTCGGTTACAAGAGAAACAAGCGCGTTTCGGGAAAGATCAAGGCGAGTTCCGCTAGGAGACTTAGATGATCTGCGAGAGCAGCTGAACGAATTGCAAAGAACCAAGGTGATTCAAGAGTCCAGGAGTCCATACGCATCTCCCATAGTGTTGGTCCGGAAGAAAAATGGTTCTGTCCGCTTATGCATAGACTACCGCACATTGAACCGGAGAACCATCCCCGATCAATATGCCACTCCTCGGATAGAAGATGCCCTACAGTGTTTGTCTGGAGCAAAGTGGTTTAGTGTACTAGACCTGCGAAGCGGGGTATCACCAGATACCAATGCATCCTGAAGACAAGGAGAAAACTGCGTTCATCTGTCCACAGGGGTTCTTTGAATTCAACAGAATGCCTCAAGGCCTTACGGGGGCTCCAGCCACGTTCCAACGGTTGATGGAGAAGACAGTCGGGGATATGAATCTAATCGAAGTATTAGTGTACCTGGATGACATAATTGTGTTTGGGAAGACTCTGGAAGAACATGAGCAACGTCTAGAGAAGGTCTTGAAGAGGCTCCATGAAGAGGGGCTGAAACTGTCTCTGGAGAAATGCCAATTTTGTCTACCGTCTGTTACGTATCTAGGACATGTGGTCTCAGCAGAAGGTGTTTCGACAGACCCTCGGAAGTTGGAGGCCGTAGCTTCTTGGCCTAGACGTCACTGTTGTATGAACAGATCCCAAGAAAGATCTATCGAAGATTTGTGGGAGGATTCGCGAAAATAGCTCATGAACAAACTCCTGCAGAAGGAAACCCCAGAAGAAGGCTGCAAGGTCTTGACCAAAACCCGTCAGCTCCAGGGCCAAGGAAAGCTCGAGAGTCTATACAAGGTGAATGGACCAGTCAATGTGAAGGAGCTTTCGTGAAGCTGAAAGAGAGTCTAACCCGAGCTCCTGTTTTGGCCTATGCGGACCCTCACAAAACCGTATGAGCTACATGTGGATGCCAGCCGGGAAGGTCTGGAGGAGTCCTGTATCAGGAGTATGGTGGATTGCTGAGGCCTGTAGCGTACGTGAGCCGGAGCCTTACGCCTTCAGAGAAGAATTACCCTACCACACAAGTTGGAGTTCCTAGCCTTAAAGTGGGCAGTGGTAGACAAGTTAAAAGACTATCTGTATGGAGCCGAGTTTGTGATCAAGACGGATAATAATCCTCTTACCTACATCCTTACTAACTGCAAAACGGACGCAGGACATCGGTGGTTTGGCCGCTCTGTCAGGGTTTCGGTTCAGCCTGAAGTACCGCCCTGGGTGAATAATCGAGATGCTGATGCGTTATCGAGAAGACCCTACACTACAGAATGGACTCAGTTGACTCGACGGGGTGCAAGCTTTGTGTCAAGGAACAGAGCGCCGGGTCAAAGGAGGGATTGAAGCGGAGGCCATAGGAGTCATGGCTGCGGCCGTTCCTGAATTTTACTGTAACCCTACGCAGTTAAGGGATGAGAGTTTACCTACCTTTTCGAGACAGGACCTGAAAGCGGATCAGGCCAGAGACCCTTTAATTGCCTTGACCATAAAGGCCCTGACTGCAAACCAGCGTGAGATTTTGCTAACCAACTCCCCGAGTGGAGCCAGATTGGTCTATGAGTGGGAGCGGTTGAAGATGTTGGATGGGGTGGTCTACCGAAGGGGCCCCTCAGCTAACGCTGAAGAGATTCAACAGTTATTCCTCCCCACTAAACATAGGGAGAGTGTGCTGCGATCACTACATGATGAGCATGGACATTTGAGTGCTGAGAGAACTTTTAAACTGGTACGAGATACGTTCTATTGGCCTTGCATGAGAGCTGAAGTGGAAAGCTATTGTCATTCCTGTCTGAGGTGTATTCAGAGAAAGACTCTACCGACCCGAACTGCTCCAATGAGCCATCTGCAGAGCCAGGGACCCATGGATTTGGTGTGCATTGACTTCTTGTGCTTAGAGCCGGATGCTAGTGGGCAAGGGAATATTCTAATAGTGACCGATCATTTCACTCGTTACGCCCAAGCTTTTTCCACAAAAGATCAACGCGCTCCGACAGTGGCCAAGGTGTTGATGGAAAAGTTTTTTGTTCATTACGGACTGCCAAGGAGGATACACTCGGATCAGGGTAGAGACTTTGAAAGCAGACTGGTGGGGCAATTGCTAGAGCTGTTGGGAATCCAAAAGACCCGAACTACACCATATCACCCTCAAGGTGATGCTCAGCCTGAAAGGTTTAATCGCACACTGCTAAACATGCTGGGGACCTTGTCGAATGTGGAGAAGCAGAGTTGGAGTCGTCACATAGCTACTCTGGTGCACGCATATAACAGTACGGAAAGCGATGCAACTGGATACTCACCGTACCGTCTTATGTTCGGAAGGGAGGCTCGACTGCCGGTTGATTTGGCATTTGGGTTATCTCTAGACCAAACGTCAGTAGCTTCCCATAGAAACTACGTGGATAGACTTCGAAAGAATCTGGCTTCTTCGTTCGAACAGGCCCGTTTGACCTCAGAAAACAGGGAGCAAAGAAACAAAAGGAACTATGACTTGAAAGTTCGAATACAAGATCTACAACCCGGTGATAGGGTTCTATTGAAGAACTTGGGTGCTGCTGCGAGACACAAGTTGGCGGATAGGAGGAGTTCCCAGGTTTACATTGTCTGCAAACAACTGCCGGGTCTGCCGGTGTATCAGATTCGCCCGGATGGAAAGGCTGGGCCTCTCAAGAACTGGCACCGGAATCATTTGTTACCTTTGAGAGAGGCTGTGAGGATGCCAGTTGGGGACGAACTGCCTCTGCCAAATCCGCCTGCTCCACGTTTGCCTCCTGTTACTCGGTCTCAGCAGACCCGGGCTGTCAAAGAGAGCGAAAGAGACAGTGAAGAAGAGAGTTATTGTCTGGACTGGATGCGCTCACCGGAGCCTGAGGAGATTGTCGTTGTTCCTGAGCGGTGGAGAGTAATTTGAGACCTGAAGCTCCTGAATTTCTGCTAGAAGTCCCTGAGACTGTTGAAATCCCTGAAGCTCTGGAATTTCAGTTGAAGTCCCTGAGGCTGTTGGGATCCCGGTAGCTCCGGAAGTTGAAGCTTATTCAGGCGATTATAGTTCTATGCCTTCACTGGAGGGATCAACTCTGAAGAAACGTCTGCTCCAGTGATAGAGAGAAGGACTGAGCCAGCACCTATAGTACTTCCACCTGAAGAGGAACTGATTGAGCCAGAACCAAAACGCTCTGTTCGACCGCCCCAACGCCTCACCTACGACTCACCAGGAATAGCACTGAAGAGGCCATCACCACCGTACAGAGGTTGCCCGAAGTGTCTGCTATGCTAGCTGAGGTAGCCCAAAATATGAATCAACTTGAGGAAGTGTTCCTAACCCACTATGTGTATGCTGCTGAACCTGTACATGTTATGTAAACTGTATTCAAATATTGTGGAAATGTAATGTAACTGTTGTACCTCCTTGGAGAGACCAAGAGTTCTAGGAGGGGGAGAGTGTAGCGCTGTGTTAAATCTTGCTGCTGGCAGTACCTATTTTTGGCCACAAGATGGAGACAATCGCGATTTGAGACACTGGACATTTGGACTACATTTCCCGGCGTGCTTTGCAAAGACACAGGAAGTGGGTGGGACACAGGACGCTTACTTCCCGAACCTCGTGGAGAACGCGCCAGAGCGCGCGAGAGGAACGAGAGAGAGCAGACGCAGTGCAAGACATCGCAGGAGGGCCTAGGCCAGAGCGCGAGTGAGAACTGTCAGTTCCTTTATCGGGTCATTCAGCCTAAAGAGAAGGAGACCCCCAAGTTCCAGAGATTGCTGCAGATCAGAGAAACCGAAGACCTCGAGTGAGGAGTTGCCGCGAGCTGATCGGATACAGAGAGCAGGCGGTGAGCGGGACAAGTCGTGGACAAGCAACAGAGAGTCAGACAACGGATCCGGCCGCTAGTATCCCCAGTCAAAATCTAGCGGAGAGACGTCCTGGGTCAGCGGAGCCTAAAGCAACCAGTGGATGGGTGAGAGGCCTCCGAGGCCGTATGTAATTAAGGAACACACTGCTGTTTTCTCTTTAAAGTCCACAGGGCCCCAACTTGACTAGTCGAAGACATTCCTTAAGTAAATTCACTGGCCAGTTGAACAGTACCCGGGTACCACACACACATACACACCTTTTACACTCCGGGACTTAAGCCTGTGCAGGACTCATTCTGTTACGAATCGGAACGGGAGTAAAGATACGTTCCGAATACATATTTTTCTTCTTTTCCGCTGCGCGTTTATCGTAATACGAAGAGATTGTATTTTTGGGTTCGCTACGTGTCCTTGTTTTTTCCGAACTATCGGGTATTGCATTCCTTTTTCTGTTCGGTTGCGAATATTTTATTCTTCCGAAATACGAAGCCTCGTGTTTCGTTTCTTTTCCGCTACGCGTTTTTGCCGCGATACGAAAGTACTGTGATAATATCTGTGAATACCGTGTCTCAACGTCTGCTTACTATTCTAGTAAACTATTTAAATTATAAAACTCACAACGGTGTTGGAGTATATTTATTCCCTAGTGCGGGGAGACTGACCCGTGGTTCATTTTCAGCGGCTCCTCCGGGAGTGAGCGCTACAGTAGCTTCTAGCTTGTAGTAATTTTTCTGAATTTTTTCGGCAAAGTTTTTTCTTTTTTCTGTAACCGACCTTTTTATTATCAATCATAGGACCTTATATGTAAATTCCAGACATTTTCGTTCGGTAGTTTTTTTAAAACAGAAGGGTTTGCGGTGGCCGACTCCCTGCACTTCGGGGACCCTACGGTGAATGGTGAATTTACTGCAGGGTGGGGAAATTTGATTCCCCGAAGTGCAGGAAATAACAGAACACCAAAATGTTGGCGTCATTTCAGTGTTCTATGAGTAACCCCTTTAGTGGTGAGGTTTTTTGCTGCCCCCTGGAAAGTGCCAGCCTAGGCCTTGCCTACCCAGGACATACTTGAAAATTTGTGAAATCTCAATGTATACTTCCTGGTAAAATACTTTGTAAAAGGTGTTACCCTAAAAATTCAAACATTGGCTGTTCGAAAATTTGCAAACTTAGAACTTTTCAGGACGTTCAAAGAAAGTTTGAGATTTTTGTTTCAAAAAAATGCTTAAAAGATCCTAAAAAAATCTAAAAATAAAGAGACTCTTTACTGCATAATATAATAATAAACGGTTTATTAGATATTGAATTAAAACGGGAATATTTTTAACATTGAAGCATATGGGATGCATAAACATTTCCCACTCCTTGTTGGTCAAACATTTCCCACTCCTTGTTGATCAAACATTTCCCACTCCTTGTTGATCAAACATTTCCCACTCATTGTTGGTCAAACATTTTCCACTCATTGTTGGTCAAACATTTCCCCTGGATTCAAATCGCATTTAAACATGAGCAAAAGTGGTAAAAATTAGCTCAGCGCACAGCCGTGAAATGGCTCGGCGCTAAAAAAAATTTTTAAAAAATGTTTTTGGTTTATTTCATTGTTTCCTGTCCCCCCAGGGCAGTACCCAGACCCCCATACACCTTTTATAGCCAATATTTTGAATATATGCTGTCTTGGAGGGGACCTTAATTTTCAAGCGTTCGAGCCCCATTGACTTTAATGGTGTTTGACTTCGCGGTTGAACTTTTTCGGGTGTTCGAGTTCGAATGCGAACCGACCACGGGGGAGTGTTCGGCCCATCACTATTTTCAACCTCTCCTCTAGAGTCTTCTTCTGCATTCAAAGGTGCTCTGATAACCCTCATTCTATAAGGATATAGTCACCCAGCACGCAGACAAAACCCAGCAAGGCAAGGAAAACCCTAATCTGAGAAGCTGGTCCTTGATAATGGCCAGGTACATAGAAGTACAGATCAGGGACAGGAGAGATATCGTAGTAATAACAAGCCAGTGGTCGGTACACGAGATAAACATATGCCAAGGGATAAACACAGAAATCACAGTCAAATACACAAGCCAGAAGTCAAACCAGAAAATCAAATGCAGGAGCTAGAAGACACGCGCTGAGGGCTAGAATAAACCACGTCAGGGCTCAGAGCACAGTCAGTGACTGATATTTAAAGGCCTAGGTCTCTGCTCAGGTGCAGCATTCAAAGTGGCCTTATTCAGAGACTGGCGTCCTCTCGGGAAGGCCGCACTGCAGGAGCACCAGGAGGCATGACACATTCTCAAGAAGCCTTCTCTTGATCCCACTTCCTTTTCGAACTATCGTCGCATCGCTTTGCTCCCCTTTGCCTCCAAAATCTTCGAGCGCCTGGTGCATAATCCGCTCTCGAGTTTTCTCCCTGCTATCGCTCTACTTGACCCACACTAGTCTGGCTTTCGCTCCAGCACTCCACTGAAACTGCTCTGACCAAGTTGACTAATGATTTAGTTGCTGCTGAAACCAAAGGTCACTTCTCCCTCCTTGACCTTTCCGCTACATTTTGATACTGTTAACCACCCTCTCCTCCTCACACTGCATCAACTTGGCCTCTGCGACTTCGCTCTCCTGATTCTCTTCCTATATCTCTCTTCACTCCATCTGTGTCTCCTTCGCTGGTGTCTCTTCACCCCAAGTTTCTCTCTCGATTGGGATACCTCAAGCCTCTGTTCTGGGTCCTCTACTCTTCTCATTCTATACTGCCTCTCTGGGCAACATCATCTCTTCCTATGGTTTCCAAAATCCTCTCTATGCTAATGACACCCAAATCTACCTTTCCTCTCCCGATCTATCTCCTCCTGTGTTGGACAGTGTTACTGACTGCCTATCGGCTGTTTCTGACTGGACGACCTCCCGTTTTCTAAAGCTTAACCTCTTTAAAACTGAACTTCTCGTCCTCCCTTCTTCCAATACCAACATTCCTGCACCCCTTTCCCTTCAGGTGAATGGTGCCACTATCAATTCTACCTCACAGGCTCGCTGCCTCGGTGTCCACTAAGACCAGTGTTTCCCAAACCTGTCCTCAGGACCTGCTGACACGCCATGTTTGCCAGATATCTGAACCACAGCACAGGTGGTATGATTTGTTGCTCAGTGATTGCAGGATTCAGTCTGCATCTGATCTAGCTGATCTGCAAAATCTGGCCTGGTTGAGGGTCCCGAGGACAGGTTTGGGAAACACTGTCTTAGACTCCGATCTCTCCTTCACTCTTCACATTCAGCCGCTAACCAAATCCTGCTACTTTCACCTAAAAAACATTGCACGCGTCTGCTCTTTTCGGAATCAGCACTCTGCTAAAACATTCATCCAAGCTCTTATCTCCCGCCTTGACCATTGTAACCTCCTTCTCTCTGGCCTTAAGAGGTCCCAGATTCTGCCTCTGCAGTGTGTTATGAATGCTTCTGCCAGGCTCATCCACCTCACCTCCCGCATCACTCACACCTCGCCCCTCTGTCAATCTCTACACTGGCTTCCTGTTTCCTTTAGAATCCATTGCAAAATACTGGTGCTCTCCATAACCACACCCCTGCCTACATCTCATCCTTTATCAGCAGGTACATTCTATCCCGTACAATTTGGTAGGTCAATGATCTGGTGCTATCGTCTCTTTGTACCCGCATTCAGGACTTCTCTCGAGCTGCCCCCTTTCATTGGAACTCCCTCACCCTGCAACATCAGACTCTCCATCTCTCCATTTTTTCAAGAAGTCTCTGAAAACACATTTCTTTCACATGAAGTAATGCGCCCCATTACTTCATGTTCTCGATTTTACCCTCATCCTTTCATTTTCTCTCTTAGATGGTAAGCTCTTGAGCAGGGTCTTCTCTCCTACTGTTCTGTGTGTTAAACTTGTATGTATATTTGTTATTCTGTCTCTCCCATTGTACAGCGCTATTATTATTATTGTCATCATTTATATAGCGCCAACAGTTTCCGCAGCGCTTTACAATAACCTAAGGGAAAGAGATAAACGGACATAGGATGGAAACAAGAGGTGTAGAGGGCCCAAGCGCTTTATAAAAACTTATAACTGTAACATCAATACAAGTAAGTGTGTAAAAGAGGAACATTGACGGCAGAAGCGCAATAAACGGCGCCTGAGGCCTTAGTTTCCACTCAGGCAGAATAAAGGGTTAATGAATGGCCTGATCCTGCTGTGTCTCCCTCCCCTATCCTGCTAACCAATGTGACCTGAACAAATGTCACGTGACTCCAGCCTCTTCCTCATTATCATGCAAACAACATGAGCTCTAACCACAAGAGATAAATGTCGCACTGCAAAGTGTCTCTAACCGCACAGTTCTCTTCCAATGTGCCCATAACAGAGACAACTGTATACACAGAGTTTGTCTCGTGTGTTTTGAACTCTACCATAGAATTTCCTGTACAGGAGAGGAGGAGCCCTGAATCTTTGAAACCACGATCCGGTAACAAAGAGCTAAACATTAAAAGCAGGATCCAGGCGACAGGTCAGAGCTGGGTTTGTGAGTCTTAATATACAAATATTAGTGGAAGATTGGATTTATATTGTGCTAGAAATCTATTAGGAGACTCCATAAAGATGGCTCCTACAGAGCAGACACAGGGGATACCGCCTCTACCTTTGTGTTTAGGCCTCGGTAAAAATTTATCAATATAACATGAAATAGAGCTCACCCTGTATACTCATATATAGAGCTCAGGATCCGCTAATTCCCTGTGTACTCATATATACAGGGCTATTCAGAGAGAGCCGATCTGGCGGGGATTTTCCCGTGAATTTCCCCGTATGGTTACATTTCGTGGCCATTCAGCTAAATCTTGGCGAATTGCCAACAAAATACAGTGCTGTTCGGCGGCAGTGAAATCCCTATAGAGAAGCAATGGTTAATCTATTCAGAGACACCGAACAGCAGAGAAATGTCAGTGAAATGACCTTGTATTCTGGTTTCAGTGACAGGTTGAATCAGGCGAATCCCATAGGTTTCAATGTTAAAAATATTCCTGGTTTTATCCAATATCTAATAAACAGTTTATTCTTTTAATCTGCAGCAAAAAGACTCTCTAAGATCTTTTTAGGCTTGTTTTCGGGATTATCACTAAATTTATTTTCCCCCGATTTTATTTATTTATTTTAAATAGCGGTTTTTATTTTTTCTTTTTATTATTATTCATAGGACCTTATATGTTAATTCCAGACATTTTCGTCCAGCAGTTTTTTTTTGCAAGCAGCTTTTCAAATTTGGCGCTTTCAATCGTTTAGTTTTTTTTCTTATCTGTCTGGCGGCTTGTCGGCGATGTGTTCGGCGGCCGAGTTTAGCGGCTGTCCAGCGGGTTTGCATCAGATCGTCGGGTGCATTTATGATTTTATCGTCAAGGTCGGATCGATCCGAAAATTTGGATCATATCAGCGACTGATTCTGCCGTTGGCAGATTTTTGGGTCAGTTCCCTGCACTCCGGGGCCCTGCGGTGAGTGCAGAATTCACCGCAGGGTTGGGGAATTAGTTTCCCCGAAGTGTGGGAAACGAGAGAACACTGAAATGTTGGCAACATTTAGAGCTCATCCCGCTAAATCCCCGTATACTCTTCGGAAGCAATTATTGCCTACTTCTATTCATTCACTCAATTTGTGGTCCAAGGTTAAATTTCTGACGTCTCTTACTACACCGGGCTCTGGGATGATTCCTTTGAGGGATAACCCCCTTTTTCCGCCATGGTCTGGGAGAGATGGACGAGCGTTTCAGTGGTGGCAGAATAAGGGATTCATGATACTGAGCTCAGTGCTCTTCCAAGGGAAATTCCCCTCTTGGGAGTATTATAGAGAATCTTATGATGTAACGTTGAGGGAGTTTCACCGTTACACTTAATTACGTCACTTTGTCCACAATTGTTTAACTTCAGGTATCCCTACCACCACACCGTTTGAAAGTCTGGCGATGGGGAGTTCGAGTACGGCTGGGGCGATCTCTCTACTTTACGCGCTGCTCCTTTCCCCATCACTTGATAGACCATGTCCATATCAACAGCTGTGGGAGAGGGATGTTGGTCGCCCTATTCCTCGGGAGTAGTGGGAGGCGCTGATGGAGTCCTCCATGGGGATAACCACCTGTACCTTGGTGAAAGAGAACGGTTACAAACTTCTCTCCAGACGGTACCTGGACCCTGCTACAAAGAATTTACCCGGGTTTGTCTGGCCTCTGTACTAGAGGATGTGGCCATTGCGGAACGTTTTATCATATGTGGTGGAAATGTGGGCATGTTACCGTTTTGTGGTCCTCAGTTTTTATGTTACTTTCACGCGCTATCGGTCTACAGATACTTCCTGAGCCATTGCTGGCTTTACTCAATAGCCAGTCCCGTCGCTAAGGACTGTCTCGTCACTCCCTTAAATTGGTCCATCGAGCTTGCACGGCCTCACGCATCTGCATAGCGCGTTCGTGGAAAGTGACCCTTCCCTCTCTAGCGGAGGTGGTGACGAAAGTGTGGTATGTCTATAAGATGGAACGCTTGACAGCGCAACTACACGATACCGTTCCACAGTGTACTAAGATATGGGAACCGTGGCTTGTGACACAACCGGTTCCATGACTTATGCATTATTTATTTGACCAGGAGACCTTGATTTTCCCCCCTTTTTTTTTTTTTGACTATTCTACAATCGTTACTTATTTCTTTTCAAGGCACTGTTTTTGCCTCGTGGTTAGAATGCTGATTTAGCATTTTTTGTTTATTGATATTTTGTACTGCTTCTCTAAGTACTAGCTTGCTTTCTGTGCTTCACTTGGTGCCTTGTAGCGGTTTATTGTATTATTTATAAAATCAATAAAATTGTGTTATTAAAAAAAAAATCCCTGTATACTCATATACTGTATAAAACTCAGGATCCGCTAATTCCCTTATACGCATATATAGAGCTCAGGATCCGCTAATTCCCCGTATACTCATATATAGAGCTCAGGATCCGCTAATTCCCCGTATACTCATATATAGAGCTCAGGATCTGCTAATTCCCCATATAAAGCTCAGGATCCGCTAATTCCCCGTATATTCATACATAGAGCTCAGGATCCACTAATTCCCCGTATACATATTATATATATATATATATATTATATATAGCTCAGGACCCACTAATTCCCCGTATACTCCTATATAGAGCTCAGGATCCGCTAATTCCCTGTATACTCATATATAAAGCTCAGGATCCGCTAATTCCCCATATACACATATATAGAGCTCAGGATCCACTAATTCCCCGTATACTCATATATAAAGCTCAGGATCCGCTAATTCCCCGTATATTCATATATAGAGCTCAGGATCCGCTAATTCCTGTATACTCATATACAGAGCTCAGGATCCGCTAATTCCTGTATACTCATATACAGAGCTCAGGATCCGCTAATTCCCCGTATACTCATATATATAGAGCTCAGGATCCGCTAATTCCCCATATACTCATATATATATATATAGAGCTCAGGATCCGCTAATTCCCCGTATACTCCTATATATATAGCTCAGGATCCGCTAATTCCCTGTATACTCATATACAGAGCTCAGGATCCGCTAATTCCCCGTATACTCATATATAAAGCTCAGGATCCACTAATTCCCTGTATGCTTATATATATAGATATATAGCTCAGGATCGGCTAATTCCCTGTATACTCATATATAGAGCTCAGGATCTGCTAATTCCCCGTATACTCATATATAAAGCTCAGGATCCGCTAATTCCCCGTATATTCATACATAGAGCTCAGGATCCACTAATTCCCCCGTATACTTTATATATATATAGCTCAGGATCCGCTAATTCCAGTATACTCATATACAGAGCTCAGGATCCGCTAATTCCCCATATACTCATATATATATAGAGCTCAGGATCCGCAAATTCCCCATATACTCATATATAGAGCTCAGGATCTGCTAATTCACCGTATACTCATATATAGAGCTCAGGATCCGCTAATTCCCCATATACTCATATATAGAGCTCAGGATCTGCTAATTCACCGTATACTCATATATAGAGCTCAGGATCCGCTAATTCCCCATATACTCATATATATAGAGCTCAGGATCTGCTAATTCCCCATATACTCCTATATAAAGCTCAGGATCCGCTAATTCCCCGTATACTTCTATATAAAGCTCAGGATCCGCTAATTCCCCATATACACATATATAGAGCTCAGGATCCACTAATTCCCCGTATACTCATATATAAAGCTCAGGATCCGCTAATTCCCCGTATATTCATACATAGAGCTCAGGATCCGCTAATTCCCCATATACACATATATAGAGCTCAGGATCCACTAATTCCCTGTATACTCATATACAGAGCTCAGGATCCGCTAATTCCCCATATACTCATACATATAGAGCTCAGGATCCGCTAATTCCCCGTATACGCATATATAGAGCTCAGGATCCGCTAATTCCCCGTATACTCATATATAAAGCTCAGGATCCGCTAATTCCACGTATATTCATACATAGAGCTCAGGATCTGCTAATTCCCCGTATACTCATATATAAAGCTCAGGATCCGCTAATTCCCCATATACACATCTATAGAGCTCAGGATCTACTAATTCCCCGTATACTCATATATAAAGCTCAGGATCCGCTAATTCCACGTATATTCATACATAGAGCTCAGGATCCGCTAATTCCAGTATACTCATACAGAGCTCAGGATCCGCTAATTCCAGTATACTCATATATATAGAGTTCAAGATCCGCTAATTCCCCGTATACTCATATATAGAGCTCAGGATCCGCTAATTCCCGTATACTCATATACAGAGCTCAGGATCCACTAATTCCCCATATACTCATATATATATATAGCTCAGGATCCGCTAATTCCCCGAATACTCATATATATACATATATATATATATTGAGCTCAGGATTCGCTAATTCCCCATATACTCATATATACAGTCATGGCCGACATTGTTGGCACCCCAGAATTTTTTCAAGAAAATCAAGTATTTCTCACAGAAAAGTATTTCAGTAAGACACGTTTTGCTATACACATGTTTATTCCCTTTGTGTGTATTGGAACAAAACAAAAAAAGGGGGGGGGGAAAGCAAATTGGACATAATGTCACACAGAACTCCAAAAATGGGCTGGACAGGACCAGCAACCAGCGGGCCCGACGGGTCAATGCACCCCACTCGCCCGCAGCCAATTTCCACTCTCCATTTGCGAGCAGGCGAGTGGAAATTTTGCGGGCTGATATATATATATATATATATATATATATACTGTATATATAAGATATATATCTTCTATACAGAGCTCAAGATCCGCTAATTCCCCGTATACTCATTGTTCTGCCTCACGATGTGTCTGAGGTACAAGGCTTGGCAGACAGCTAACAAATTGTTAATAAAAATCCAGAAGCAAGATTGCATGAAGTCTTTCCTTTACTTTTATCCTTATGTTTTAGATTCTTAATTCCATTAATCTTTTTTTGTAAAACTGCAAAAGATACAGAATTATGAAAATATATTTGGCTAGGAATGCAAATCTACACAGACAAGTGACAAGCGATGCTTCCTAGCTATGAAAATACTAGCTAACAGAAATAGAAGTGTAGTAACGTAATGCTAAGACAATCATATACTATTAAACTAATATGGAACAGTATTTGAGTTGCTGAAAACATGTACTTTAGTGTAAAAACATTGATGCTCTACTTACAAACTTATAATTTCAAGGCCTGTGTGAAAGATGTGGAGTTGACTTTCTGTTAGTTCTCTGAACACCAAATGGCTTCTAACCAGGAAGTAACTGCATTGTATTGCTTTAGTAATGGCTACCAAATTAAAGCTACAGTCCCCTAATACATTAAATGCATGGAAATCTATGATTGCCAGAACACTCATATACAGAGCTCAGGATCCACTAATTCATTGTATACTCATATATAGCGCTCAGGATCTGCTAATTCCCTGTGTACTCATATATAGAACTCAGGATCCGCTAATTCCCCGTATACTCATATATAGAGCTCAGGATCCGCTAATTCCCCGTATACTCATATATAGAGCTCAGGATCCGCTAATTCCCCGTATACTCATAGATAGAGCTCAGGATCCAATAATTCCCTGTATACTCATATATAGAGCTCAGGATCCTCTAATTCCCCGTATACTCATATATAGAGCTCAGGATCCAATAATTCCCTGTATACTCACATATAGAGCTCAGGATCCGCTAATTCCCCGTATACTCATATATAGAGCTCAGGATCCGCTAATTCCCCGTATACTCACATATAGAGCTCAGGATCCGCTAATTCCCCGTATACTCATATACAGAGCTCAGGATCCGCTAATTCCCCGTATACTCATATATAAAGCTCAGGATCCACTAATTCCCTGTATGCTCATATATAGAGCTCAGGATCCGCTAATTCCCTGTATTCTCATATATAGAGCTCAGGATCCTCTAATTCTCCTTTATTGGGGGGAAATCAGAGTCTGGATCAAATCAAACATAATATTCCTCTGTAATTCCAGACACATTGTGCTTCCTCTAATCGTTCCTCAACAAGATCCGGGCGTCCAGGAAACCTGTGATAATGAATCCAGACACAGCCAGGGATCCGTTGAGCCAGAGGATCCTGGATCTAACTCTGGAGATGATCTTTCTGCTGACTGGAGAGGTAAGAGATTCCACCATGAGATTGCCATATTCCTGCTGATATTAAATCCCCCTGGAGCTGTGTGACCCAGGAGACCTTTCAGAGGCAGATCAGTAGTAGATTCATGTTAATGCCTGTCTTGTGTAAATAAAGGTTCCAGCTCACCATACAGCACACTATGGAGATAACACACTGATACATACACAAAAGCATGGGGGGCCCAGGGGGCGACATGTTTATACCCCTCTATATCGGGTAGGGATGCACCGAAATTTTGGCCACCGAAAATTATCGGCTGAAAATTGTGTTTTCGTCCGAAATGGAAATTCAGCCGAAAAAAAATCAGCAAGTTTCCCTTTGGAGGCCCGGCCGAGCCGGGGGCTCACCTGAGCCTGGAGGCCAGCTGAGCCCCGGTTTGGCATGGGTCTAGTTGCCTCCACTAAATAGATAGAGAAAAAGCCACTAAAGCGCCTGTTCTAATTTGGGAATCTATCAAAATATAACTTTTATTATAATCCATTTAAAAAATACTTAGATTCCCAAATTGTAACAGCCGCTTTAGTGGCTTTTTCTCTATCTATTTAGTGGGTTACCCCCATGTTCTTCAATTTGGAAGTAATCAACATAGCTCAGTTTCCACCTATATAGGACCAACTTTTTTGAGGGTCACTATAGAATTTTTTCTTGTTGCCTATACTCCCCTACATCCTCCTACTTCAGCCCCGAGCTCCAGCGGTGACCGTCCTCCGGCTGTCGCAGGCTGCTAAGCTGTCCTCCAGGCTTGCTCCAGGCTTGCTGGAGGACTGTCACTGCTGGAGCTCGGGCTGAAGTTAGGAGGATGTAGGCGAGTATGTAAGGTGCAACCAATCAGCCATGCGAACCGAGCAAGCTGCTTGAAGGCCCAGCCATGCTGGGGGCTCGCCGGACCCTGGAGGTCGGCCTTCGGGATCAGGCGAGTCCCCAGCTCAGCCCGGCCTCCACGCCCAGGTTCTCATGTCTGATTTTAGGTATCGGTTTTCAGCCGAACCGATCCCGAATTTTTGGTATCAGCCGTAAATTTCCGTTTTGGTGCATCCCTAATATTGGGGTCTCTCTCAATGTTTAGGATCATATGGTGGTGAAGATCCCTGAGATAGTCAGTAACAGCAGACGTCACCAAATATCAGAAGGACAAGGCAGGAGCCAAAGCTTCAATACGGAGCCTCCACCTCACTCAGGAATCCATGAGCAAAACCATGAGAAGATCCTGGAGCTGAGCAATAAGATCATCCGTCTGCTGACTGGAGAGGTGAGGCTGCTGGGAATGGGACATTATACGCTAACACCAAGGCATGTGTCTGGATGGTGACTGTGTCATTGTGTGTGTCAGGTTCCTATACGCTGTGAGGATGTCACTGTCTATCTCTCCATGGAGGAGTGGGAGTATGTGGAGCGACACAAGGAGCTCTATGAGGACGTCATGATGGAGGATCACCAGCCTGTTATTACACTGGGTAAGAGATGCTTTAATTCTCATAATGTTTGTGTCCAATCCCAGAGCAACGTGTCCCAATAATCCCCTGAAATGTTGGCTGTGCCGTGTAATAGACGTGTTCCTGAATGAACGTCTCACGTGTTAATGTGATTTTCCTCCAATAGATCAATCTGTATCGGGGGAATTTCACGCTCCGGTTTCTTTATGGGATATTGGATGTGAAAATGGAAGTGAAATTCTAAGCAATAATGTGGAAAAGGATCTGAACAAGACGAGAAAAGGACGAGCTGAATCTGCAACATCCACAGAGCGAGAATCTCTGGCTTCTGAAGAAAGACACGTCCCAGAGAAAGAGATTTATCCAATCACAGAACCCACAGAATATTCACCCCCTGATATTAAGGAGGAACCGGCCTCATGTGACGAAGGAAATCTCACAGACACCGACATGTATGAACCCCCAGAACATACACCGAGTGAATATCTACGTATTGTTATTAAGGAGGAATCAGCCACATATGGAGAAGGAAATCTCACATACAGCGACATGTATGAACCCCCAGAACATACACAGACTGAAAGCTCGGCTGATAATAATGGAGAATATGTAAAATCCAATCCAAACCCAGTGGAAATAAACCATAGCGTGTCCTTAATAGAATCCAGAAAGCCAGATCACAGGATATATTATACAGATCCCCTTACTCACAATTCCGTTTATAAAGGATATTCAGCGCCTTCTTCTGAAATGGGGAAAGTCTCATATGGAACGAACAGCAGAGAAGAACCATTTTCTACAATGTTTAGAGGAGAGAATTCTACCATGAAGCCGTCCCTTACACACCAACACGATTACACTGACGAACGACCATTATCTGAATGGGAGAAACACTTTACAGATAGTACTGCTCTTAAAATGCATCAGAAGATATACACAGGTTTTACATGCAGTGAATGTGGGAAAAGTTTTACCCAGTCCTCATCTCTTGCAAAACATAAAATGTGTCACGCAGGAGAAAACTCATTTAAATGCATTGAATGTGGGAAATGTTTTGCTGACGCCTCAAATCTTGCAGCACATAAAAAGATTCACACAGGAGAAAAACCATGTATTTGTCCCGTTTGCGGGAAATTTTTTGTCTGTGCCTTGTATCTTGCGGCCCACAGACTGATTCACACGGTAGAAAGACCGTTTAAATGCCCTGAATGTGGAAAATGCTTTAGCAATGGCTCACATCTTGTAGCACATACAAGGATTCACACAGGAGAAAAACCATTTAAATGCACTGTATGTGGGAAATGTTTTACCGAAGCCTCAAATCTTGGAGCACATAAAAAGATTCACACAGGAGAGAAACCTTTCAGTTGCAACATATGTGGGAAACGATTCACCCGGTCCTCATATCTTGCAAAACACAAAAGGATTCACACAAGATGAAAGCCATTTTGATTTCCCCCATGATGGCTTACAGGCCTGATCTTCTGCCTCTGGTAGCAGAGGGGGCATTTTACCCCTTAGCATTGATGACTTAAGCTGGACTCGATAGTAGACAGCTGATCGTGTCCATATCATGATAAAGAAATCCACAAATGCGTTTGGTTTTTGTTTTATTTAATGGTTTTAATGGGAAATGTTTTACTTTTTATGACTTTCCTTATTGAGCAAAGACTCTCTTAATGCAGTGAATGTGGGAAAGGCTTCATCCACTCCTCCAGTCTTGCCTTTTGAGGAAGAAAAGGCACTCAAATAGAAAACCCGAAAAAAGGAGAAGGACCTTGGGTTCAGATTCTAAAATGTTGCGATTTATTGGGTTCACAAGAAAAACACTTTTGGCTGCGGCAGCAAGTGAATTTGTCCTGGATTGAATAGTTGCTTCAGCCCCAATAACAATTATCGACAACTAATCGCTAATTAAAGTAGTTGACAACTATTCTCGTTTGTCAGACGCTGCTTTCGGAGCTGATTGGAGAAGCCCTTTCGGCTGCTTTACTCGGTATTGTTTCGTTTTAGGGTAATGTCCTTAGACATAACCACATTTTTAAAAAAATTAGTTTTGCTACTGTTGTAAACTATCTCATGGACCCTGGGGTGGAGGAGTTGTACCACCAGTGTTTTATCCTTATCTGGAGCTGGAGTCCTGTGTCATCACCCCACCCTCCCTCTCTCTGTCAGGAGCTGTCACGGCCCTCGCCGCCGACGCCGTAAAAAGGCCAGATCTGGTGCTGCTCCATAATATGACTCCGGCAACCCCTTTTCATGTAATATTCCAGACCTGATTTTACCCGTCGCCTCTGGTGTCTGGTTGCCCAGGAGTCCATGCCAGGTTTTCCCTGTTCTTTCCAAACCTCAGGTGTGGGCTAGGCCTGGACTTCCTTTATAGGTGCACTCCACCCTAATGTGAATGCTTCTGCACTGAAGTCCATCAGCTGTGTGTGACCTGTGTGCAGTGCACATCAACCCGTCTGGAAATCCTTTCCTTCTGTCTACCCTCCATGCCTCCCAGCATTTCTGTACCGTCCGTCTTACGGAACTCTGCCAAGTACTTTGACTACTCTTCTGCCAGCCGCTTGCCTCGACCCATGCTAAGAATTTTGACTATTCTATTGGATTGTCCCTATCAGGAGACCTCGTCTGGTTGCCTATATTGTGTCTGGACTTCTGCCCACTGTACCTCCTGGTCCACAGACCCCTCCTTGTTCTGTCTATCTATTTTCAGTAAGTCTCCTTGTGTTCTCTAGTTTCTGTGTCTCCTGATTTCTGTTATAGTCAGCCCTCTTCCTGTCCTGCCCCTTTTGTCTTTTATTTCAGTTTTCTGTGTATACGCTGTCCAGGCCAGTTCCTGTCCAGTCCGCCTGGTATATTCTACATATTTAATCAGTCCCATTCCTGTCTCGCCCAGCCACCTCCTATACTTTATTATCATTCAGTGTAACTGTCAAGGGACATGGATTTTTGGAGATGTGTTGTCCCTTGCATGTTTGGAGGTGTGGGAGCCAGCACTTCCTGGTTTTCAAGAGCTGTATACACCAGAGACAGTAGGCAGGAGTGTCCTCTAGCTTCTTGTTAGAAAGCTGCTGGAAGAAAGCGAGTTCAGTGTGTTGCATAACTCCTCAAAAGAACTTATCTGCATTGGTCTAAGAGACGCACACGGTAATTTACCTCTCCATTTGTTTTAGATTGTGTATAATGATGTTTTATATCACTTTATATGGACAATGTGATCTGTTTATGATGTAACTGGATTTATAATATTTCTGACGTGTTCATTTTGCATGAGAGACTTGTAAAGCATTGTGTTTATGGATAGTTTGAACATTATTAGGTTTTATTTCTTGTCATTTTCATGGTGTCAGCTAAATAGAGAGAGACAAATAAAGAGCAAAAAGAAATCTGTTTGAAGGACGCCATTTCTTTAGCTCTGTGACGCCATTTCTTTAGCTCTGTGCAGTTACAGTCCGTGTTCCCTTTTGGTTTTTCTCCTGTTGTTCCTTATTGATAAAACTGTATTCCCTACCCCCTGTATATCTGCCTCCCTCCACTTTGTTAACTGCATATTGGGCTCGAACCTGCAACCCGCGCAACGAGTCGTGACAGGAGCTGCCATCTCCCCCTTTTGGTCCAGTTTCTTTTCCCAAACTCCCTCTCACACTTGGGTCTGGTTTCTTGCCCAAACTTACTCTCTCTCACATTCGGGCCAGTCCTTTGCCCAAACTCTCTCCCACCTCCAGTCCTTCTCCCACTCAATTTGTTCATGAAATTATTTTATAGAGACACTATCTATGCACCCCAACCACTCTTTTTAAAGTGGTCAGGCTGCATGGACTCCACTTCATCATGTCTATTCGAACGCTCATAGCAGCATTCATTCGGGGAGAAAGCAGACATCGGATTGAGCTGCACACGCAGAAATCCATCACTCTTACCAGGCACTTGTGTACAAAAAGAGTGCAAATTACGCAATTTTGCGTATATACAGTTGGGCTCATAAGTTTCCACAGCCTGGCAGAATTTATGATTTCTTGGCCATTATTCAAAGAATATGAAATGATAACACAAAAACTTTTCTTTCACGCATGGTTAGTGTTTGGCTGAAGCCATTTAATATCAATCAAGTGTGTTTACTTTTTTTAAATCATAATGACAACAGAAACTCCCCAAATGACCCTGATCAAAAGTTTACATACCCTGGGGATTTTGGCCTCATAACATGCACACAAGTTGACACAAACTGGTTTGAATGGCTAGTAAAGGTAACCACCCTCACCTGTGATCTGTTTGTTTGTAATTAGTGTGTGTGTATAAAAGATCAATGAGTTCTGGACTCCTGACAGACCCTCACATGTTTCATCCAGTGCCGCACTGACGTTTATGGATTCTGAGTCATAGGGAAAGCAAAAGAATTGTCAAAGGATCTGCGGGAAAAGGTATTTGAACTGTATAAAACAGGAACTGTACGTACACGTCATATACACTAAGCAAATTGTGTAAGAAAATAACGGAGGGGTTTGGTTTTTACAGTGTTCCTCTTAAGTAAACAAAACTTTTATCCCATGAATCGTTTATTCGAGTATGAAAATAACTGATATCGGCAGCCCTAATTATTATAATTATTTATAAATGCCAACATATTCCATAGCGCTGTGTAACGGGTGGAACAGGCATAAGACTAAGAAATGTTTGACACAGCGAATGATCGGACACGAGGGCCCTGCTCACGCGAACGTCCAATCTAAGAAAATTGAGAACTGTGACAGACCAAGGCTGCAGGGGTTAAATATTATTGTGACACACCTGTAGTGTATTCTGGAAGGGAGGGGGTTGGGTCCCAACTGTTTTTTTTTCCTGTTCAAATAAAGTGGCAGTTTGCTTTTGCTGCTCAACCGCTCTGGTCGTGCCTGGAGCTTTGTAGAGGGAAGGTTTGGGGCCTGCTAAAGCTGGATTTCGGGGTCCAGCTTGGTTGAAAGCCTTTGACAGATGCACGCAGTCGGTGTGCCCGTCGGTCTGCGACACAAACCATAGCAGTCATTCCACGTAAACATCTGTCCTAGTTACACGGGATTCCTAAGCTACTGCAAACTTTTCAAGATGGAATAAAATGCAGCCCTGCCGAATAATTGAGGTGTCCATTTTGCTCGTTGTATGTTCTTATTCTGACTCCGATTGTTGTAATAGCGATTTATCCCTTGCAGAGACCTCTATGCCTGGCCTGTATAAGCAGATACAATCACTGAGGACAATCCTTATCAGATAGCTGAACTCACCAAACACCTCTTCCATCCACAAATTGCTTTATTCCTTACATCAGATTACAGCAGATCACAGGATACAACAAATGAATGAATTGCGGTTATTTTACGCGGTCAAAAGATGATACTGTTCGTAGCATGCAATGGAGAGACATGTGCTGCCTGTTAACTGCACCATGACACAGCTCTTACTGACAAAGAAGGGTGGAGCTTCACACACAACAGGAAGCGCATCATCATAAAGCGAGGGAACAGAGAGAAAGCATGTACAATACAGAAAGACCACTAGGTGGCAGCATAAGGACTATCTATACAGTATAAATCCCCATCTAAATCAATATGAATACAACTGTAACCGCACACTCCCCGTCTGGCATTGAAAATGTCACTATATATATATATACACATCATAACGGTAGCTATGCAAGCGCAAATAACGACAGTGTAATTTGCTAGATGTCTTGAAGACCTGAGTAAATTCAGTCTCCAAGCGGTAAGAGCAAAATAAGTTCCGTGATAGGTCTGATAAAAGTCTTTACAGTTCCTTGTCTTGCAACCTTCACCTCCACCTTACGTATCTTACCATCATCGCTAGAGATGCTCTTTTTTTAATAAGTCCCATAGGCCACTCGATTCTTTCGGCTTGCTGATCCTTGAGGAGAATGAGATCTCCAACTTGAACGTTCGGGTTCAGGCGTTGCCATTTCCTGCGTCCTTGCAGAGTGGAAAGATACTCCATCTTCCAACGATTCCAGAAGTAGTTGGCAAGGTGTTGTACTCGCTTCCACTGGTCGTAGCACACATTTATTTCCTGCTTTAAAAAGTTTCCTGGTGGATCAGGAACAGTCCCGAGTTTCTGGGTAAGAAGAGTAGCTGGAGTAAGGATGGTTGGGTTCTCTGGATCTGTAGACACTGGAACAAGTAGTCTTGCGATGGTGTGTACAAGCCTTGTCCACTTGTGTTCAGCTATCTGATAAGGATTGTCCTCGGTGATTGCATCTACTTATACAGGCCAGGCATAGAGGTCTCTGCAAGTGATAAATCACTATACAACGATCGGAGTCAGAATAGTCAAAAGATGTGTAGAATCCTACAGCCTGCTACTATACAGTGGCAAGAAAAAGTATGTGAACCCTTTGGGATTACGTGGAGTTTTGCATGAATTGGTCATAAAATGTGCTCTGATCTTCTAAGTCACAACAATTTGAAAAACAGTCTGCTTAACCCTTTCGCTGTGGTGGATGCGCGGTAGGGTTCCATGCGGAGGACGCGCTAAGCGCGTCCTCCCTTTGCGGCCAGTGATCGGCCGGATTCCGGATGATCTCTGTGCCCCCCCGGTGCGGGCTGACATCCTCGATGGTGGCGCGATGACATCTAATTCAGGCACCCCCCGCGTGTGCGGAGGAGGCGCCTGAAAGGGAGGGGGGGGAGAGGTCCTTCAGACCTCTCTCCCTCCCGATCGCCGGGGGCCTGAGATTAATGTCAGGCACCGTTTGGAAGGGCACAGCCTGCCCTTCCTAACGGTACCTGGCATTAACCCCATGGGAGCCAGATCACGAATCGGCGCCGAAAAGCCTGGCCTTCCTGTTTTTGAGGTTCACCAATGGTGGAGATAGGGGTTCCAATAAACCCCCTATCTCCCGATCCAGCTAGGGGTTAATGTTTGGTACCGTTGGATCGGCCAGAGCATGGCCGTTCCAACGATATCAAACATGGCCGTGAAAATTTTTTTTTTAAAAATAAAAATTACAAATAAAAATAAAAAAATATTTAAAAAACAAATTATAAAAAAAAATAAACAAGTTTTTTTTCTTGTTTTTGGTTTGTTAATGCAGCAATATTGTTCCCATTTCAATTATAATGTGAACAATGATGCTGCACTAACGATTTTTGTATGCGGTGCGTTTGTTAAAAATCGTGTAATTTTCCCCAAAACAAAATGTAACGAGACCCCATTTCTAAATTTTTTAACAAGCGCACCCCATACAAAATATAACCGCAATTGCTCGCATGTTAAAATGTGAAAAAAAAAACACTTTACACGTTGTAAATTATTGAAAATTTATATTTTATTGCATTTTTTGTTATAATATCCAGCAGGACATGATGTATGTCATGGAGCTGACGTTGCGCTCCATGCTTCAAACCCCAAGAGAATTTATGTTCATTTATATCATGTGGTTTTAAATATATTTTACATTGTTTGGTTTTAGTTAAAATTAGTTTAGTGTAAAATGGCGTAACTTTGGTTTTAAAAATACTTATATTCCTGTAGGTAAATGTGTTTCTGTATAGCCAGTAAACAAGCTTTACTGCTGTGTAATTTATGCAACAGGGCTTTTCCCCCTTATCTAGCTGCATGTTTAATTCAAGGGATCGGTGATAGTGTTTGTGTTTAATCTGATGTGTTAGAACAATGGATTATACAAATGTTGTGTGAGCTGAAGGCTAAAGAATGTAAAGAATGTTTATTGTGAATAACTGACATAATGTAATTAGTATATTGGTAGGAGGAGGTGCGTCATTTATGCAAATTATGACAGTTGGACTTCAGCATAAATGGTGGCGTTTTGTTCATTAAAACAGAGAACTCTCAGAGCTCAGAGAGAGAGAGAGAGAATCCTGTTTTAAAGCATACAGCCGTGCCTGGTGTCTTTATTACAAACTACGCTACACTATATACTCAACATCAGAAGGCACCGAGCAGCCTTCTGGAAATTCCTAACGGCTCCAGGGCAGAGGAACAGAAGCAGGCGGGTCAAGCTGCTCGAGGCGCTGAGGACAGCGCTCCCAGTAGCCGGGCTGACCGCAACGAAGGGGTGTCTGGAGAGTCAGGACAGACGGAAGAGAACGGTTTCGTCACAACGTATACATATAATAATGACATATTATGAATCTGCTGAGTCTGACGGAAAGAACGATATATAATATGTCTGGGTCATATACTAAAATAAGCCTTCAAAACACGTTTAAACAAGATGAGCGAAACAGGTAAAAATGAGCTCAGCACAGAGGCGTGAAACGCCTCAGCAGCGAAATGGTTAAACTATTACAACACAAACATTATATGTTTTTATTGAACAGAACATGTAAACATTCACAGTGCAGGGTGGAAAAAGTATGTGAACCTTTGGACTTAATAACTGGTTAACCCTCCTTTGGCAGCAATAACCTCAACCAAACGTTTCCTGTAGTTGCAGATCAGACCCGCACAATGATCTGGAGTAATTTTGGACCACTCCTCTTCACAAAACTGTTTCAGTGTAGCAATATTCTTGGGATGTCTGGTGTGAATCGCTCTCTTAAGGTCATGCCACAGCATTTCAATCGGGTTGAGGTCAGGACTCTGACTGGGCCACTCCAGAAGGCGTATTTTGTTTTGTTGAAGCCATTCTTTTGTTGAATTACTTGTATGCTTTGGGTCATTGTCCTGTTGCATCACCCATCCTCTGCGGAGCTTCAGTTGGCGGACAGATGGTCTTACGTTTTCCTGCAAAATGTCTTGATAAACTCTGGAATTCATTTTTCCATCAATGACAACAATCCGTCCAGGCCCTGAGGCAGCAAAGTAGCCCCAAACCATGATGCTCCTTGCGCCATGTTTTACAGTGGGGATGAGGTGTTTTTTTATTTTTTTTATTTTATTTTTAAACAATGTCAGCGGTACAATAAATAGAAAAAGGCCACACAGGGCCACAGACTAGTCAACAGGACAATCAACGTGAATAAAAATGACAACAAGAGGCAGCAAGGGTCCGCAAAGTTAACAATAAGGGGAGGGGAAATAGAGGGCACTCGACATAAGTGAGCAGGGAGGCAGTCGCGACATCAAGCAGACATGGGGCAATCACATATATATAAAAAAAAAAGGGGGGGTGGGTGGACCGGGAAAGGTGGAGGACAGCCTGGAAAAAGGTGGCATTCCTGACTCACTCCGGCAACCTCACAAGGAGGCTGGAGGCCACGGAAGAGGTCACAGGGCCAGGCAGTCCTGGGGCCAGAGGAAGCGGTCAGAGCCATGGTATCCGCTCCAATGGCTCGCCCAGGGCAACCTATTGTCTTGCACCCAAAAAAGAAAAATGAAGAGAAAAAAGAAAGAAAAAAGGGGGGGGACCAAAATAAAAAGGTGGCTAGATGCCTAGACCGTCACACCAAACCACAGCTTGGACTGATGAAGCAGAGTCCGCAAAAGAGTGTCTGGGGGGGTATAAGGAGGGGGGGTTCAACTCTCAAGGGATAGAGGGGTAAAATAAAGTTTCTGAGATGGCCCCAGCCGGTGACATCCACTTCAAAAATCTTTTATCTTCTCGGGGTCCCACACGAACCCCAACTCAGGCCGGGATATCCAGGGACGGGGAAGATCCAGCAGGCTGTGTTCCCCCATGTATATCCGATGGAGCGGGAGGTAGTCTCAAGGTGTGTAAATGTCCCTCAGCCTCCTCCAGCGTTGTAGCCACCAGGGCACGACCATCCTGTGGGGTGATTATAAGGGAACCGGAGACGCCCCACTTGTATCCTATGTCGTGCGCGCGGAGAGCCATTGTAGCCGGTCGGAACTGTCGTCGTGCGGCCAACAGCATGAAGGGGATATCTCAATATACCGCTATATTCGCTCTGTCAAAAGGGACCGATGTCAGATTCCGGACAGCCCGGAACAATGAGGAGTGCTGGCTGCTGTCTCTTAAGGCGACGATGACATCGCACGAAGCCTTCGAGGGGGCCATGACAGCCTTCCTTATCCGAAGTGCCGTAAGGACCGGGTCCTTGATATGCGTCGAGGGGCCGAGTACTGTGTCCAAGAAGCGTACTGCATATTGCAGCAGCTCCGTGTCCGGGACAGTCTCTGGTATGCCGCGGAGCTTTATGTTCCGTCGCCTGTGGCGTGCTTCCATCGCCACAACAGTCGACTGTAAAGTGCTCACCTGCACTTATAGGGCTCGAATAGATGCTGAGGCCGCAGCCTGTGTGGCCTCCACCTCTAGCGTGCGGGTCTGTAAATCCTCCACCTTAGCCTGCGTTTCCATGACAGCTACACCTAGCGACTCAAAGTCCCCTTGCCATGATTTCCTGGCATCCTCCAGCAGCTTACAGATATCTCCTTTAGTAGCGGGGAGTGCTTCATCCAACGCACCTGAATCCTCCGTGTCCGGGGCCGAGATAGCGGCCGCTGCCCCGTCTCCATCCGGTCCCCATGTTCGTGCGCTGAGCGGAGCAGAATTTTCCTCCCCGTGCCCCCGCTAAGGGAGATTCGGATGTCGGGGGTATTAAAATCTTCCCCCGTTCCACCAGTTTTGGTTTTCTTCCCCATCAGGGGAGCCAGCGATGCCGCGTGGCGCTGGAAGAGCGCGCCAATTCCAGGCCCCAAGATGGCCGCTGATGGTCCGGTCTGTGAGCAGTGCGGCGGCCCGCTCACCAGTCGCAGGTCCGGAGGGGGGAACCCAGCAGGCTCCGGAGTGTCTCGACCTGGTAGCCGACGGCAAGGTACCGATAAAAGGCGGTTATCTCGGTCCAAAAACGCCCGTTAAGTCTGTCAATAGAGAGAGGGGGATCAGAGCCTCTCTCACACACGTCTGCCTCAGAACGCCGCCGGCCATGCCCTCCAGGATGAGGTTTTGATGTTGGTGTGCTGTGCCTTTTTTTCTCCACACATAGTGTTGTGTGTTTTTTCCAAACAACTCAATTTTGGTTTCATCTGTCCACAGAATATTTTGCCAGTAGTGCTGTGGAACATCCAGGTGCTCTTTTGCCAACTTCAAATGTGCTACAATATTCTTTTTGGACAGGAATGGCTTCCTCCGTGGTGTCCTCCAATGTACTTCATTCTTGTTTAATGTTTTCCTTATTGTAGATGTGTCAACAAAAATGTTAGCATGTGCCAGAGATTTCTGTAAGCCTTTAGCTGACACTCTAGGATTCTTCTTTACCTCATTAAGCATTCTGCGCTGTGCTCTTGCAGTCATCTTTACAGGGCGACCACGTCTATGGAGAGTAGCAACAGCGCTGAACTTTCTCCATTTGTAGACAGTCTGTCTTACCGTGGACACATGAACATCAAGGCTTTTGGAGATACTTTTGTAACCCTTTCCAGCTTCATGCAAGTCAACAATTCTTGATCGTAGGTCTTCTGAGAGCTCTTTTCTGCGAGGCATGGTTCACATCAGGCAGTACTTCTTGAAACCAGTAAACCCAATACTGGTGTGTGTTTTTAAAGGGCAGGACAGCTTTCAGCAACACATCCAATAATATCACAGTGATTGGACTCAAGGTTGGTTCACTCCTGGCTCCAATTAGCTCTTGGAGAAGTCATTAGGCTAGGGGTTCACATACTTTTTCCACCCTGCACTGTGAATGTTTACATGTTATGTTCAATAAACACATGAAAACATATGTTTGTGTTGTATTATTTTAAGCAGACTATGTTTTTCAAATTGTTGTGACTTAGATGAAGATCAGAGCATATTTTATGACCAATTCATGCAAAACTCCACGTAATCCCAAAGGGTTCACATACTTTTTCTTGCCACTGTATATATATATATATATATATATATACACACACACATATATATATATATATATATATACACACACACATTATGTATATACAGTTGTGTTCAAAATTATTCAACCCCCAATGCTGTAAAGGGTTTTAGGGAATTTAGTGTACATTTGTAATTGTATTCAGAATGAAATCCTACAAGGACTTTTTAAAGAACCATATGCAACTAAAATGACATCAATTGGTTTTGTAATACAGTAGTAAATGTTTCTTTTGTGAATTCTTCATTGACACAATTATTCAACCCCTTAAAGACTACCACTCTGAAGAACAGAGGTTCATTCAAGTGTTTTCAATCAGGTATTGAAAACACCTGTGGATGTCACGGAGCAGCAATAAAGCATAATAAGCACCAATTAGGCAGCTTTAAAATGACTGTGATACTCAGCTCCTTCTAGACATTTACTGGTGTGGTTACAAACATGGTGAAGTCAAGAGAATGGTCCAGGAAAACAAGAGAAGAGGTGATTACTGTTCACAGGAAGGGCAATGGCTATAAGAAGATTGCAAAGATGTTAAACATACCAAGAGAGACCATAGGAAGCATCATTTGCAAATTCAAGGCAAAGGGCACTGTTGAAACGCTACCTGGTCGTGGCAGAAAGAAGATGCTGACTTCGACTGCTGTGTGCTACCTGAAGCGTAGAGTGGAGAAAAGTCCCCGTGTGACTGCTGAGGAACTGAGAAAAGATTTGTCAGATGTGGGTACTGAAGTTTCAGCTCAGACAATACAGCGCACACTGCGTAATGAAGGCCTCCATGCCAGAACTCCCAGGCGCACCCCCTTGCTGTCTCCAAAGAATAAGAAGAGTCGACTGCAGTATGCCAAAAGTCATGTGGACAAACCACAGAAGTTTTGGGATAGTGTTCTGTGGACTGATGAAACAAAATTAGAACTGTTTGGGCCGATGGATCAACGCTATGTTTGGAGGAGGAAGAACAAGGCCTATGAAGAAAAGAACACCTTGCCTACTGTGAAGCATGGCGGGGGGTCAATCATGCTTTGGGGCTGTTTTGCTTCTGCAGGTACAGGGAAGCTTCAGCGTGTGCAAGGTACCATGAATTCTCTTCAGTACCAGGAGATATTGGATGACAATGTGATGCAGTCCGTCACAAACCTGAGGCTTGGGAGACGTTGGACCTTTCAACAGGACAATGATCCCAAGCATACCTCAAAGTCCACTAGAGCATGGTTGCAGATTAAAGGCTGGAACATTTTGGAGTGGCCATCGCAGTCACCTGACTTAAATCTGATTGAGAATCTCTGGTGGGACTTAAAGAAAGCAGTTGCAGTGCGCAAGCCTAAGAATGTGACTGAACTGGAGGCTTTTGCCCATGACGAATGGGCGAAGATACCCGTAGATCGCTGCAAGACACTTGTGTCAAGCTATGCTTCACGTTTAAAAGCTGTTTTAACTGTAAAAGGATGTTGTACTAAGTACTAAGATTGAATGTCACTTGGGGGTTGAATAAAACTGATAATGATGTGAGCACAGAATAGACATTTGTGGTTATTTCATTATAAATGTTATGTTATATTTGTCTGACCTACACGTGCCTCTTTGATTTAATTGTAAGCAAGATGACTGAATGATCAAAATCAATGTCAAACTGGCCAAAACACTCAATTTCAGTGGGGGTTGAATAATTTTGAACACAACTGTATATGTATATATATATATATATATATATATATCAGTAGTGTGACGGATCGGCCGCCACAGGATTTATTTAGTTTAATTTCATTCTTATTTTGTTATATTTTGTTTACCCTTTATTTATAGGAACTAATTTCCTTTGTTAGATTTAGTGTAAAACTGTTGCTAGACTTCTAATTAATCATGTTTTTCCCCTGCACCATCCTGCTAGTTTATGCTCAGTTATATTGTGTGGTTCTAAATGTATTGTCAATTGCTCATTTTTAGTTTTAAATAGACTTATATTTCTTTAGTTAAATGTGGTTTTTAAAAACACTACCTGCCACTAGTGTCAAATGCTTTCCTTTGTATAGAATATACAATAGGTTTGAGTAATTTGTGGATTATGCAAAAGTGCTTTCTGTTTGGATAACTGTTATCTGTTTACCTGTTCTGAAAGGTTGGGAGTCACATTGTCTCAGCCACCCACTATCTGATTCCCTTTACAATGGGTTATGTAAATCACTGTATGTGATCACTGTGAGGTCAAGACTTCATCTGCATACAACCAGTGGACCCAAGTGAAGACTGGTTGGTTCCAAGACCATTGCAGGCTTCTCTCAGGTCCTCTCAATCAGAACCTGGGCTATGGCTAGCCCCTGTGCAGAATTCACTCCAGGGGTCTGGGGGCGGGCATGGGAGAGAACAATGGGACTGTACCATATAAAAGGACCGTGTATGTGCTGTTTTTCAATAAACTCATTCCTGTTTGAACCTTTACTCTTGCCTCGGCTAGTAATTGGGGATAATAGGGCTTGGGGAACCGCGACGCTGCAAGGACCGTGGAAAGAAACGCTGGACCACCGCCGAATCCCTACCGGCCGCTACCCCTGACTCTACACCCCCAGACCAGCTCGGCGCTGACAGCGGATCTACCCGGGCAGGGTAGCGGGGATCCGCTACAAGTAGTATGAGCATATCTCTATTTTTTTACAAATACATTACCTGCAGGCATCCTGCATCCGGTTCCCACCTCCAGCTGAGCAGTCTGTCTCTCTCTTCTGCGCTCCTGCGCACAATGGACAAGTAGTCCGTCAAGTGACTGACACTCGTCTCATCTCGCTGACACTGCATGACTCAGACCGAGTCAGACAGTGTCAGTAGTTCAGGCCACACCCCCAGCAGCACACACACAGTCACAGTCACACATGCTGCTGTGCTCTGCCTGCCCGCCCCCAAGACTGACGAGGACAGTCACATGACTGTCCTGCGTCAATCAGACCATGGGGAGCTCTGCCTCCCATGGTGGAGTTTTTTTTTAAAAAAAATAAGTGCTTGAGAGACCAATGAAGCTTTCCCATTGGCTCAAGCTTTCATTTGCTCTCCGTGCCTCTGGAGGCACAAAAGAGCGTAGAGCCAGCTTGAGCTTTGCAATTAGTGTAGCATTCAGCTGCGCAAATTGCGTAAACTAGGCTGGCTCAGTGCTGCCCTCTGCTGTCTGTGTAGTGAAACACACACACACACACCAGCCGGAAAACAGAAAGTGCAAAAAAAAGTGGAGGACAGAGAGAAGAAGCAAGCACAGCGAGGAGCAGGTGAGTATGAGAACTTTTTTCAATAAATAACATTTTATTTACAGTTAAAATATACACTCACACATTGCATGTCATTACAGCACAATGAGCACATTAATTTACTGGAATGGCAGGGGAGGCTCTGCCTCCCCTGACTGCACGTCCCTGCTTTCTACAGTCCTTAGCCGTAGTTTAAAGACGGGTACGCGTAGAGAGCCTTGCTAGTGTAGCGCTCACTCCCGGAGGAGCCGCTGAATAAACCTCGGGTTAGTCTCTCCGCACTAAGGAATAAACACCAGCACTGTTGTGGATTTTATAAATTATATACTTTACTGATCCCAATAAAGTGACACATAAAATACAATTTCGGTATAGGAACGACAGATTTTTCGTAATGCGGGAAACACGCGGCGGGAAAACATGCGGCGGGAAAAACACGCGGCGGGAAAAAGAAAAAGAATTAACCCCCTCAGTTCTGGAGTGTAAGTCCTGTGAGTGTAAGGTCTCAAAAAGGTGTACGTGTATTGATTCGGGTACCCGGGTACTGTATTCAACTGACCAGTGAATGTGATAAGCAAATCTTCGACTAGTCAAGTTGGGGCCCTGTAGAATTGAAACAATAATGCAGCGTGCTGGATTTTACTTGGACTTTCGGCCTGCAAGGCCTCTCACCCATCCGTTATACAGTCTGTCCCTCTGTCTGGTCGAGGATGTCTCTCCGCTGGTCCTCAGGAACTCTGTGCCACCGGATCCGCTCTCTGGCCCGTCCGATCTCCGAGTCAAGAACCACGGACTACCATCTGCACTCCCTATGGGTCGTCGCGGTCTCCTTATAGGGGGTCCAACTGGAATGGAAGTTCTTGTGTACACCTCCCGGTGATGACGGGTATGCCTCCGCAAGTTACTGTCCCGATCTCCAGCGCCCGACAGGTAGCGTCTGCGCTCCGGCCTGGTCTCGATCCCGAGCAGTCTCACTTGCGTCCTCTCTCTTTCGCCGCTCCGCTCACTCTGGCGCTCCTCCGCACGAGGCTGCTTACGTCCTTCCTCCCTGTCCCACCCACTTCCTGTCTCTGCCGCAAAGCCTGATGGATATTGTAGTTCGTTTAAGTCCCGCATTGTCCATATGGCTTTTGTCTCCCTCTGGTGGCTAGAACCCAGTAATTACAGCAATACAGTTTTAAACAGCACTACACTAGCATCCCCCAGAAATAAGATGAGCCTGTAGATCTGAGGTCTTTCAGGGTTAGAATGGAACAGACAGTCTGAACATCTTTATGTATATACAGTTCCAGGAGGGACTAGGGACAAATGGAAAATTACCCCTGGTGCCCCCCCCCCCGACTTCGATTGACAGGCCTAACATCAGAATGCCTGAATTCATTAGATAACCGTGTAGAAGTTTACATAATTTAACAGAGACCACAGTATTTTACATAAACGATAGTAACAGTAATCAGATAACGGGACAGTGTTTGCCTGACAAGGCAGAATTACAACTCCTCAAATATACAGCAGATAAACAGATACATATAGACCATACTACTCCGATTACGCAACCATTCTGCACACAAGAGAGGGCAACAAAATAATAAACAACCTCAGGCCTGCACCCCAAACCCATCTACATGCCCCTGAACCCCAAGTCCAAATGACGCACGTCACATATGGAGCTGATGTGGGAATGGTATAAGGGGCAAAGATCAGTACTGGGGGCTAGAAGACGTCTTATTTCGTGTGTGGTGGTGGGATGGAGCAGATTTTGGGTTTGGGGAAATTTGGATATGGGGAAGGGGAGTAATTTGTGTATCTGAATACACCTCTAACAGCCTGTGTGTATCCCAGTGTATGTATACCATTGAGCACCTGTGTGCGTGTGTGGGTCCCTGAAGAATATATTGAGCGAGTGGTGACCACCCAACTCCAGGATTAAGAGAACCCAAGTGGACCAGACAACGTTTCAACATAGAATGAGTCTTGGTCAGCTTATCGCTCATGATTCTCAACTGGAATCAGTATTAAAAAGAAATGCCGGGACTTTCAGGAGGCGGGCCACACTAATGGCCAATTTTATCTCGAGCTCCACACCTAGCTGAGGGAAATTCCTCTGCCGTACCAAATTTTGCAGACCAGATTGGTGCAGGAGCTTGCCCCAAATGCTGCTGCATACCAAGAGTCGCCTGCCGGCTGGATCCAGAGATGCAGCCTTTTAGCCGTGGAATTCACTAGGCCGTACAGAGGCCGGCCACCCTGGACCGCTACAGGCCGGGACCTAAGGTTATCCCCTTCTCTTGGCCCGGACTTACTTAGCTGGGTCCCTCTCACTCACCTGAGGCGCAGGAATCAGCAGCGGGCTACGCCAGCCACGTGAGTTCGATATAGGCATACACAACTTGCCGGAACCAGAGGCCAGAGACAAATTGAATGCCCCAGTCCACCCTACAGAAATTTGTGAAGCCACCTCTCACCTCCACCTCAGAAAGACCATTGGGGCAGATGGCTTTTCGGCGGTGTTCTATAAATTGTTGACTGGCCATCTTGTCCCCCATCTTACCACTCTATAGCAATATTCTGCAGGGGAAAGACGCTCCACCATTATCTAACGATTCAAGAACAATAGCCCTCCCTAAAGCTAATAAGGACCGTTTATTGATAACTTCCTATCGACCCAATTCTCCGTTAAATACGGATTTGAAGCTCCTGTCAGGCATTATGGCTCCCCTGGCGATGTTCAAATTCCCCAGGGCTTTCTCAGAACACAGATAAGGCCTTTGACAGGATTTCATGGTCGTACTTAGAGGTTTTTGAAATATAACTTTTTCGGTATGTCCACATAGAATCTTTTTACTGCTCTATATTGGTTTCCCTCAGCGACGATAACAACTAATGGCCTTAACTCCAGACCTTCCACGTTAGAACGGGGGACGAGCCAGGATTGCCCCCTGTCCCACCTTCTTTTAATTTATCAGTTTCAGAGCATTGGGATGGGCTCCTGAGAGGTTAGGGTGGTTGCCTTCACGGTTTTTCTCTCCCCCTGATGAAGAGGTCCCAACTTTACTGGAGTATTTGGAGACTTTTTATGTTGCTTCTGGGTTCAAAATTAACTAGTAAAAGACACTGGCGATACGCCTGGATTCAGAACAGAGGGGACTGACGCTGGACCACTTCCCTTTTCATTGGTGTAGGGATAGCGTGTTTAAATACTCAGGAGTGCTCCTTCCTAATGATGTCACAAAACTCTATGATTTGAACATCCCGCCACTCCTACGCCAACTTAAAGACTTGTTGGCCTCCTGGGATAAATTGCCCTTGGTGTACATGGGTAGATGCAGCTTAAGTAAGATGGTCACTCACCTTCCTACACCTGCTGTAACCCATACAGATGTTGCCTATCCTCTTCAAACATAAGGATGTTTCCTTCATACATTCGCTATTCTCCAGATTTAGCTGGAGCGGGGGCCGGTTGCGCATAGCGCTGCACAAACTGCAACTCTCTTATTGCCTGATGTCCAATCCTGTAATATCGCAGAGTTCTATTGCCTCGTATCGGATTGGCTAACTGACTGGTCCATGTTTACAGTTAGTACTCTAGATTGAGCTATGTCCGGCCCGTTGTCACTGTCGGCTTTCCTTCACCTCCCCTCTTCTTTGATACCCCCGCTTCAGAAGTCTAACTCTCCCCTCTTGGTGGGGTGGGTGACTTGGTGTAAGGCCCGTAAATCTCTGGGTTTGACCTGGAGGACCTCAGTGTATCGGTCTCTGCTTCGCAATCCTGCGTTCCAGAATGGCGCAGCTGTCTCAGCCTTTCGGGTTTTGGCAAGAAAGGGTCTGACGCAGATTAAACATCTCTTACACCTACCCTCTCGTATCCTTGTGAGGATCTTTGTACTCCGATTGCCCCGATGCCTTTCCACCTGGTCGTTTATATGCAACTCTCTGCCTTTGTATGCATTATGCACTCCCTCTGTTTGGTGCTATACGCTGTGAATAGGAGTATATCTCAGTATCTTTAGGTGACTCAATCCTTATAACGATATAATAAAGCCATTCATTACTGTTTGAAATATCAAAAGCATTAAAGTGCTATTTTGGTAAAATATGAAAATAGAAATAGTGTACAAATGCTAACAGTGATACATCAGGTGCTGTCCGCTGAAACAGTACCTGTACATGTATACAGAGCGCTATGTACAACAAATGAACAATCAGTGCAATGCCATCTGGTGGCGGAAAGTGTGGAGTATAGCAGCATATATTATATGAACAGGTAATGTGTTGCCACCTAGTGGCTAAAGTGCAAATTGCGTATTGTCCTTATAGTATGACTTAGGAAATAGTATGGTAATCACCACCAGAGGCGCGTTCAGTAGCTCAGCCGCTGCAAGTGCTAAGTTAGCAACTTGCCACTGAACGCCATTCTGCCGCTCAGCGCTCAGCACTACTAACTTAGCACTTGCAGCGACCCGAGGAGATGCTGCGAGTAGCTGAGTGTGACGTAGTAAAGATGGCCGCCGCCATGAAGCAAGTAACAATTCCGTACGGCAATGTTAATTTTGAGATTTTTGTTACCAAAGCACAAAATATTTATTTATTATTTCCCCCTGCACATAGACATATATTACAGCTCAATTATATTTTGTTTTAGAAGTAAACATAACGTTTATTCAATAAAAACTATCATTTGTGGTGCGTGCAAACAAAACGGAATTGTGCTGACTGCTTTTCTTTATCATATTTACCTCAACTGTTGTCCGAGTCATACGAAAAACCATCTGAATCTTTCATTAAGAAATCGTCGGCCATTTTACTTTGAAATTCGCATCCAAAGCGTTCAATGACACTGCTGCAGCAAACTGAATGGCTGCGCTGCAGCAAACTGAATCGCTGCGCTGCAGCAATTCAGCAGCTGCTGAGGAACTGAACTGGGCTCAGTTCTGCCTTGAATATACAAGAGGATGTTCATATAGCACCGAAATGTTGCCGACATTTCGGTGCCCTTTCGTTCCCTGCACTTCAGGGAATCAAAGTTCCCACCCAGCGGAGTATTCAGCATGCACCGGAAAGGCCCCGGAGTGCAGGAAAAACCCGCCGCCGCAAACCCACCAAACACTTGCTGAACACTCACCGAACATTCACTGAAAACCCGCAGAAAGCACTGCAAAAACCACGCTGAACATGCTGGAAAAAGCTGACGAGCCGCCGATCACAACAAAGACCAGTCGCCAGAAAAAGCCAACAAGCTGACGAAAGGGGTAAAAAAGTAACAACCAAAAAAACAGTTCGCTTGAAAGTTTGAAATTTGAAACGCTGTTTGGAAAAAACTACTGAACGAAAATGTCTGGAATTTACATATAAGATCCAATGAATGATCATAAAAAGGGCTGTTACAGAAAAAAAGATTTAAAAAAAAAAATGGAAAAAAAACTTTGCCTAAAAAATCCTAATCTATAAATAGATACTTTTTACTGCAGAATAAAAATAATAAACAGTTCATAAAAAATGGGATAAAAACGACAATATTTTTAACATTGAAGCCTATGGGATTCGCCTGAATAAACCTGTCGAATGAAAACACCAAACAGCAGGGCATTTCGGCAACTTTTCACTGTTGTTTGGTGTCTGTGAATAGATTAACCATTGCTTTTCTATGGGGGATTTCACTGCCACTGAACAGCACCATGCGTGCAGGCAATTTGCCAACATTTGAACTGCCTGCTCTCTGAATAGCTGATTGTCCCCGAAATGTCCCCGTACGCTGAATTTCAGTGTCCGGTTACATTTTCGGCAACATTTCGGACCTCTCTGAATAATCCCTATAGTCTTGTGTGCGGGGGTGAAAGCATGGGTACAAAGAGTACTATCTGGTCTCACTGGGTTCCTGATGTGTACAGGCTGATGGTTCTCTGCTCTGCTCTGTCTGGGGACAGTATTGTCCTCCTCACCTCCGAGACAATGAAAAGTACATAGTATGTACTGTAATATAAAGAAATATAACGCAATATTGACAGGTACACTCACATACTCCAGAGCCTATTCTTGTTTCGGCTCACTCTTTACGCCTTTGGGTCCATAAAGGTGACCCCCAATTTTTTCCCCCATGTCCTCTCCTCTGTATTCCATGGATGGTCGAATATCTCTAGCTAGAGATTTCCTAGGCAGCTTGGTCTGTGAGGCGCTGGTGTCCTTCTCTGCAGCTGTGACCATAGGAAAAAAGTGGTTTATTGATAAAATACAATGATAGATAAAAACAATAAATCAATAAAATAGGGGTTGGGGTCTCCAAGAAGCGTTTTGCCAGTCTCCTGCTGGCCACATCAGTTGGATACCCCTCGAGGTGAGTGTTGTTCTGCGCTTGCGCAGATCTCCAATAGTCTGTGCATGCATGCCTTTACTTCCGGGGTTATTTTCTTCTATCCCTTCTCTCATTGGATGGTCTGGTCTGTGTCCTTTTTACATACTCATCCTCCTATTATTTATAATGGTTGTTCTTTTATGCCAGTTGTGAAGGACATGGCAGGGACGTGCAGTCAGGGATGGCATGTGAGGCAGAGCCATTAAAGGCTACAGCTGCAGTCAAACTTAACGCGTTCCCCCACCGTCAGCTCTGTCTGTCCTCTGTGCGCTGCACATTATTTTTATTCTCCCTGCAGCAGCCTGAGCCTACACAATTTGCATAGCGGGATGCTACGCAAATAGCATAGGCTGCCAAGAAGTCTGCAGCGCGACACGTCTGTTCAATGAACAGATGTTTAAGCACTGCCCACTTGCTGAACATTGCTCTCCGAGTGCCTCAGAGGCACTGTGAGAGCAATGGAATAGCTTGGACCAATAGGAAAGCGCCATTGGTCAAAGCCATTCAAAAAATGCCACGGACCCCACCGCACATCACTGACCTACTCTCTCCCCCATCTTGTTGGCGCTGGTACCAGGAACATGGCACATATCTGGGACAGAACCGTACCCTCTCAGTGTCACAAATTCCGCCTTGTGATGGAACAGCCATCACAATTTTTTTTACCTTTAATTTTCTTATAGTTCGTTGCCCCTGTATTTAGGGTAGAGTGTTGTGCGGGATAAACTTTGCAGTTTTCCCTGTATGTAACCTTTTGCCCTGCTTCCACCCCCTCCCCCAGGACTGGCTTTAACCAGATCTCTCTACCAGTTTCATTATTCGTTGCCTGTAGAATTGGGCGTGTGTGTGTGGGGGATGGGGAGACTACTCAGCATGGAAATGCTGGGGCATGTTTTACTTTTAAATGTTTGTAACGGAGAACCCTAATGAAGCCATTCCCAGTTTGGTGTTCACCCTGCAAGGATCAGCTTCAACCTTTTGTCACAGTACTCTCAGGGTTATTCTGAGAGAGGTGAAAACCAAAAGAACCGGCAGGAGAAGAGAACAATCTAGCCCAAATAGCCAATTTGGAAAGTGAGATAAATGGGAGAATTTTTCTGGTTTGGCCATTTTCACCTAGAATTTTCACTTCTCCAGTCATTCTCCTGAGTTTCACCTCTCTCTGAATAACCCTGTAAGTGTTGTCTAGTTTGTGGAGCTACGATCACCTACAGCTTGGGTACTAGAATCTGTAACAGTATATTCAACTTTGGTGGACTTGCTCACTTATAGAACCTTTTTAGCGTTCCACCCGAGCTCTGTTTCTGCATACTAGAGATTGTCCTGGATTTCGATCTCAAATTGCTTTTTTGCTCAGTCCTGTGACCTGATCTTTTAAGGTACTCAAAACGTCTGTGCTCCTCTGGATCCTGATGGCTGCTAGAGCTCTGATACCGACTTACTGGAGGTTATCATCTGTACCTTCCCCTCAAGATTTGGTTACGAAAGTCGAATGCTTCTATCCAATGAAACCGCAGCTCTGCCCCCAGAACATTGGGGCGAAAGTTCACATTACTACCTGGTTCCATTGGAATGCGTTTATATCCTCTTCGTCTTTCTCGAATTGGCTGGAGATGCCCTGTCTATAATGAGGAACGCGGTTGCGTCGTTTCCTTTTCCTCTCTGCCCGAAGCGCTCCTGTACTTGTTCTGAGGTTGGTACTAGATAATTTCTAGATGCTTACTGGATACGCTATATATGGAACGTAGGGAATTGTTGGAGGATGGTTGTTTCACTTGGAGCCTACTTACCTTTGCCCGTAATCCCTGCAGTCCTTTTTCCTTGGCCTTCATTAACCTGCTCTGCTGCCTGTTCTCAGGTTTGTACACGCACCACCCTCCCTCCCTCTCTACTGCTCAGATTCTCCAATACGTCACGCTACCTTCCTACTGCTTGTGCTGGGGACCTTGGATATTATACTACACCAGCACTACTGGTGCTCTGGCATTCTGAATAACTAACACGTTCAGGTGTCCTGCTCTTCATTTATTACACCTGCAGATTGTGAGATATTTGTCCATTGTATTCTGCTTACACTTAATGCTCACACATACTTTTCTATTCAACACTATACTTATCATCTTCTGAGGAAAGGGATATAGAGACGGTTATTGCAGGAGGATCTAAGGGTAAGTAGTCAATGTAATAGAGCAGCAGGAAATGCTGGCAGAATGCTTGGTTGTGTAGAGAACAGTCTAGATCAAATAGCTGATTTGGAAAGTGAGATAAGTGGGAGAATTTTTCTAGTTTGGTTATTTTGACCTAGAATATTCACTTCTCCAGTCATTCTCCTGGTTTTCCCCTCTCTCTGAATAACCCTGATAATGATCTTAACATGTATAGCTTGGAAGAAAAAGAGACATACAGGGTTATTCAGAGAGAGGTGAAAAGCAGGAGAATAGCTGGAGAATGGAAAATTCTAGGTCAAAATAGCCAATTTGGAAAGTGAGATAAATGGGAGAATTGTTCTGGATTGGCTATTTCGACCTAGAATTTTCCATTCTCCAGCAATTCTCCTGCTTTTCACCTCTCTCTGAATAACCCTGATAGGGCTGCTCTTATTATTCTGGACATCTGTACCTGTGCAGAACCACGCTATATCCAGCGGATTCTGGGAAGCGGAGAGTGGGTCCAATTTCTCTTGTCCAGAGCTTCCCCTTGGAATTGGGAGCACAATCCTTGTACGCTAGATGGTTCTAACAGACCGGGGTACCTACTTTTTTTACATACGGGATTGGCCATATCAGAGTTGTCTTGTCTTTGTACAAGTTGTCTTGTACAGCGCTGCAGAATGTGTTGGCGCTTAATAAATAATAATTATGGTGCATAAAGCAACAAGGCCTTAGAACAAAACAAAAACAGAATAAACTAATAGATTTGTTTTCACAAAGGACTCATAGTTTTTTATACAATAGCAAAAGAACGCATAGATATAGCTTAAAGAATATCAGTCAACAAAATAACCTCTACTTAAAAATCCGAGTGGCAGCAGCACACAGGATCTTGCGGCATTCTCGTTGCTGAGCTGCCTCAGCCTCATCCTGCCTGCTTTCCACAAAGAGTAATCGTTTGAGGAGACCTGACTCACAATCTCCGTTCTATCCTAAAGGTGTTCGATGGGGTGGAGGTTAGGACTCTGTAAGCCAGTCGTGTTCTTCCACAACAGACACATCCAAATGTGACATATTATGGGCTTGGTTTGTGCACTAGGGCACATTGATACTGGAAACGAGAAACTGTTCAAAGATGGAAGCATAGCATTGTCCACAATGTCTTGACATGCTGAAGCATTAAGATTTCCCTTCACTGGAAGTAAGGACCCTCGACCATCCCCTGAAAAATAGCACCATACCATTAACCCTCCTCATTCCCCAAACTTTACAGCTGGTACAAGGCAGCGTGCGGATATTAATGTCAACAGAAGTTTCAAACTCTTCAGTCATGGTGCACATCAGCACCCGGTGACCCCGCTCTCACTTTACATGGTCTTCTTCATGGCAGAGTTGCTGCTGTTCCTAAAAGTTCTCACTTTCCAGTAATGCCACTTACAGTTGAATATGGAAGGTCTAGCAGGGATGACGTTTCACAAACTGACTTATTACGAAGGTGGCATTCTAACGGTACATACTCGCCACCCAGGACATATTTGAAAATGAGAGAAATCTCAATGTATCCTTCCTGGTAAAATACTTTCTAAAAAAAAAGCTTGAATTCACTGAGCTCTTCAGAGCAACCCATTTCGGTTACAAATGTTTGTAAATGCAGACTGCAGGGCTGGGTGCTTGGTTTTATAAACCTGTAGCAAAGCTCTGATTGAAACACCTGAATTCAGTAATTAAAACGTGTGTCCAGATACCTTTGTCCATATAGTACATATGAGGAAACTATCTTGTTTGCACATTCTAGTACTTTGTGCCCAAACCCTTCCCACATTCATGCCATGAAGATGACTTCGAGTCCATGAGCATGAATTCTCTCATGTACAGTAAGTTTATCCTTTGTTCTAAAACATTTCCCACATTCAGAACATGCAAACGGCTTCTCTCCTCTATGAATTCTCTCATGTACAGTAATCTCACTCCTTGTCCTAAAACATTTCTCACATTCAGAACAGGCAAACAGCTTCTCTCCTGTATGAATTCTCACATGTGCAATAAGATTACTCTTTGTTGCAAACCATTTCCCACATTCAGAACAAGCATATGGCTTCTCTCCTGTATGAATTCTTTCATGTACAATAAACTCACTCTTTGTTGTAAAACACTTCCCACATACAGAACAAGCAAATGGCCTCTCTCCTGTATGAATTCTCTCATGCACAGTAAGCTCACCCTTTGTTCTAAAACATTTCACACATTCAGAACATACAAACGGCTTCTCTCCTGTGTGAATTCTCTCATGCACAGTAAGCTCACCTTTTGTTCTTAAACATTTCTCACATTCAGAACAAGCAAACGGCTTCTCTCCAGTATGAACTCTCTCATGTAGAGTTAGCTCACCTTTTGTTCTAAAACATTTCACACAGTCAGGACATGCGAATGGCTTCTCCCCTGTATGAATTCTCTCATGTACAGCAAGATCACCCTTTGTTCTCATACATTTCCCACACTCAGAACATACAAATAGATTCTCTCCTGTATGAAGTCTCTCATGCTCGGTAAGTTTATCCTTTCTTTTAAAACATTTCTCACATTTAGAACATGCAAAAGGCTTCTCTCCTGTATGAATTCTCTCATGTACAGTAAGCTCCCCTTTTGTTCTAAAACATTTCTCACATTCAGGACATGCAAATGGCTTCTCTCTTGTATGAATTCTCTCATGTACATTAAGCGCGCCCTTTCTTGTAAAACATTTCCCACATTCAGAACAAGCAAAGGGCTTCTCTCCTGTATGAATTCTCTCATGTCGATTAAGGTCACCCTTTGTTATAAAACATTTCTCACATTTAGGACATGCAAATGGCTTCTCTCCTGTATGAATTCTCTCATGTACAGTAAGCTTACACTTTTTTCTAAAACATTTCCCACATTCTGGACACGCAAATAACTTCTCTCCTGCGCAAAGTCTCCTGTGTATATCAAGACTTGCAGTTGTGCTTAAACATTCCTCACTTTCAGGGCACAGAAATGTTTTTGTACCAATATGAGCTGTGTGCGTTTGAGGAGGTTCTGACCCAGAACTGACAGAATTTGTAATATCAGAATAAACCAACATATCTGTGTACGTATCCATTTTTTGGACAGTCAAATGTGAAAGTTCAGAGTTCTGTGGCTCTTTTTGATTTTCTTTGGTATCAAGAGTTTCAGCTTTGATGTTTATTCCCTCTTGCTCCGTTGATAGAGGCGTCATGAGGTTTTCTACAGCGTATGATGTGGTTTCCTCAAAAATGATTCCTGCAGACATTCCAAGACTCTTGCTGTACTCCTGCCAAAAAAAGACAATTATCTTACTCCAACACCAGTGCAGAAAAATACACCTACAAATCAGATGCAATTTCGGTACTTTGATTTTCACGGGAATTTGGGGATTCCTTTTCGCCGAAAATACAGTGAATTCACTATTTATTGACTGGTCACCGAATTTTGCTGAAATTTGAGTCAGTCATCGGACTTGAGAAAACTGCTAAATTTTACCGCATCGGCAAATTCCACTAAACTGCAAATAATAAAAAACCCAAACAGATTTTTCCTATTCTCCTAATAGGAGTTTAAACCAATAAAAATGTATTAAAATGTGTCTAAATAATAAAACATCTGTTACAGAATAATAAAAACGTAAAAAGATAAAAACAAAATTGTCATCTAAAAAAAAAAAAAAAGTTGAAAAGTGAAAAATTAAACAATAAAAAGTGTTTTCCTAAAAAAAAATATTCATTTTTTTACTTTGAATCCTATGGGATTTGCCTGTTTAAACCTATTGAATCGAAACACCAAAAATCAGGGCATTTCGCTGACGTTACGGTGCATTTCGTGAATAGAAAACACATTAGTCTTCTATGGGACAATTTCGGTGCCGCCGAATTGCAACATAATATGATGTCAAATCGCCTGCAGTTGGTGAATTGACAGCTTAGTGAATAGACGATTTGCCCAGAAATTACAGCAAACGGTGAAATAGGAAGTTTAGTGAATAACCTCTATAGAGTGCACATACACCTTATATATAGAACTATATGAAGCATGGAGCAGCCACTATAACCAGCGGGCAGAGTTAGAACCCCCCCCCCCCCTTACTGGTATGTGTGCCTGGCTATGGATTAAGATTTTTTTTTAAAAAGGGTTTACACAGCACTCACTCACATAGGGTCGGATTCGGATCACGGTGCACTTGAATGTCGCGACTTCCAGAATGGAGATTTTACCCAACAGGATCAAAGGATTCAAAGATACAATCAAAGGGGAATTCTGTTTAGAGAGGTTGTTCCGTTTGGCAGATAGTATAAAGAAGTCGGATTGGAAAAATCGGAATATTCCGTATTATTTTTAACCCTTGCTGCTGAGCCCCCCACGTGCTGAGCTTATTTTGAACGTTTTGTACTCATAACTAGGGGTGCTGATACCGGCATTTGCAGGAGTACTTGGTGATGTGTACGAGTCTGCGGCTGCCAACCCGGGAGGGTCCATCCCTTCCTCAGATGGGAGCGATTCGTGCAGAGCTCCAGGTGACCTAACTGCGACGGTGCCAGAAGGGAGACCCCCTCCTCGCAGTAAATTGATGAAGCTTATTGGCGGCCTGCCTTCTCTGATGGTGCCAGAGTTTCCTGACGACGCTTGGCTGGCCTTGGCCTTTGGGGTCTGTGGTGACTGCCCCCCTGCCTGGCCGCTGTGGGACCGTTGCTTTCCCTATGTGATGACTGGCCATACCCTCCTGATGTGGTGATATCTCTGGGTGGCAGGTCGAGTGCCCAGATGTGTCCACCCCCCTCGCTCCGATGGGTGCCCTGCGTGTCCCTCTTTATCTGAACACTGGCTGAGGTCCCTTTACTTGCCTCCTGTCTGTGCCCGTCATTTTGGCAGAATTTTTAAATGTTGACGCCCCTACCCTTTATAAGCTGACTTCCTAAGACACCATGTTCTTCTGTCTCCTCGCCGAGTATAATTTGCTGTCAACCCTCGGCTTTTTTGGATGACATTCGAATTTCCCCTTTGACCCCTTTGTAGTTCTGATGTGCTTATTGCATATCGCCCCTGATAACCCATGCTGTCTACTCATTTTGTTTTATTGAGCACTGATGCCCATTGCTGTATGACTAGTTAAAATCTTTATAAAAGAGACACTTTACAGTGAAGAAAGAGCGCTTAAGGATTAGACAGAATCACACATATATTGAACAGAAAAAACTCTTTTTCTTTATCTTTGATCTGTTATGGACCATCGATCTCTAAGAGAGATAAAGAGAAAATCTCATAGCGTAGTATTCTATATACACCAAAATATATCAAGAAAATGAGATATCCACTCACAAACAGGGAGTCCGCAAGACTCCAAATGTGTGCCTTTAAGCCTCTTCTGGGGGGCTCCTCCAATCAACAGGAACCTCGTCCTCTATAGGCGTTATATAGATGACATCCTGATTGTGTGGAAGGGAGATAGAGAAAACCTTTCACAATTTATTGCTCATCTTAATCAGAATCCATTGGGAATAAAACTAGACTCAGTCATTAGTGAACAACAGGTCAATTTCCTAGATCTTAATATTTATGTAGATGGAGGGAATATTAAGACCAAGACCTATTTTAAAGAGGTAAATGTAAATAGTTACATACCTATTGAAAGTGACCATTATTCCCCTTGGCTAAAGGCGATACCGAAAGGCCAGATGGTACGAGTTATGATAAATTGTACTGATACTGAGCAATTTCTCATTCAATCACAGAAATTAATTAAAGATTTTAAAGAAAGGGGCTATAGAGAGGACACCTTGGAAAACACCCGAAAAGAAATCCAAAAGATGGATAGAGCAACTCTCCTGACATATAAAAAAACGAGAGAAAAATTTAGGAGAAGATGTCCCTCTTATTCTAGACTACAATATTAATAATAGGAGAATTAAAAAAAAAAATCAATAGAAAAATATTGGCCCATTTTAAAAAGGGACCCTATTCTTAGTAAAATCTTACCGGAGAGACCTCGAATTATCTATAGAGGAAGTAAACCAATTAAAATGGAGTTGGTCCATAATCACCAAAGGTATGATAAAACAACTATAGATAAAAATATGTTTGGTCTACTTCCAGGCTTCTATGGCTGTGGACATTGCATTTCATGCAGAAAAACTGGCACTAATAAGAGATTAATTAAAAACTTTGAGTCTTCAGACCAAACACAATATAAAATTAAAGAACTTATTACTTGTCTGTCCACCCATGTGATATACGTATTGGAATGCCCATGTGGGCTACAATACGTAGGTCAGACTTCGAGAGCCCTTTACATTAGGATAAACGTACATTTATGTAATATTGTGAGAGGATATGCAAAACATAGCGTGTCTGTGCATTTTAGAGATATTCATCAATGTAACCCAAGAGGAACTAAATTCTGGGCAACTGAGAAAGTTAAAAAGAATTGGCGAGGAGACAATCTGATTGAGAAATTAATTAAAACAGAGATGAGATGGATCTTTGTTCTGGATACTATGACCCCTAGGGGAATGAATGTAGATTTCCTCTCTCTGAATAACACTGTATATATATATATATATATTTAGCTTGGATAGAGAGCCTATTCTATCAGCCTTATTGCCATGGCTGGGAGACATTTCATTGCTGAATTCACACACATCATTATACAGCGGATACAGCTTATAATCAGCAATATATGCATTTACTTACAAGAAGCCGCTCACTCCCAGGACCCTCAGCCTGGATCTCCTCTCTGGATTCACCAGCTGGATCTGCCGCCTCACAGGACTCAGGACACAAAGGACAAAGGGGATGGAGCTACAGGGGTTAAAGGAGAGGCAGGAGTTACATATAATCCCACATCAATACAAACAAGTGTGAAAAAGAGGAAACACTGAGGACAGAAGCTCCATAAACTCACCCTGACGCCTTATCTCCCCCCCCCCCAGGACTGAACATAATGCAGAATAAAGGGTTAATGAATGGCCTGATCAGGCTGTATCTCCCTCCCTGACCCTCAGTGCTGTATCCAGGCAGCTCACAGCTCAGTGTCCACCATTCCCCTCCCCCAGTACCACATGATCCCTGCAGCCAGTCACATGAGCTGTGATGTCATCAGAGCGCGCCCATTCCCCCTAAATGGTGTGTGAGAAGCTGAGCGGGGGTCAAGCCTGAAAAGAAAAAGGTGAGCGAACTTACTATGTTCACGACCCCCTATTTAATGTTTTCTACACATAACTCATATCACACACATATAGAGCACCACACCCACACCTATTCACTGAAGGTGAAACTCAGGAGAATGACTGGAGAAGTGAAAATTCTAGGTCCAAATAGCCAAACCAGAAAAATTCTCCCATTTATCTCACTTTTCAAATTTGCTATTTGGTCTAGATTGTTCTCTTCTCCTGCCAATTATCCTGAGTTTCACCTTTTATTGAATAGACCTGTATATGAATACAGACTTTAAACAGATCACACCACTCATACCCCTCTACACCCCATGCCCCTCTACACCCCACAACCCCTCTACACCCCACAACCCCTCTACACCCCATACCCCTCTACACCCAATGCCCCTCTACACCCAATGCCCCTCTACACCCCATGCCCCTCTACACCCCATGCCCCTCTACACCCCACAACCCCTCTACACCCCACAACCCCTCTACACCCAATGCCCCTCTACACCCAATGCCCCTCTACACCCAATGCCCCTCTACACCCCACAACCCCTCTACATCCTATACACAAATACACCCCACAACCCCTCTACACCCCATACCCCTCTACACCCAATACCCCTCTACACCCAATACCCCTCTACACCCAATGCCCCTCTACACCCAATGCCCCTCTACACCCAATGCCCCTCTACACCCAATGCCCCTCTACACCCAATGCCCCTCTACACCCCACAACCCCTCTACATCCTATACACAAATACACCCCACAACCCCTCTACACCCCATACGCAAATACACGCCACCTTAGGTTTGCCAGATCGGCCATATTTTTCTGCACTCATAATTTATTCATGCTGATGGGCAGTGGATGAAAAATGCCACCCTGCAGCATGTATAATCCATACACTGCAGGTAAGAAATCGGGAAGGTATCCCAGGGGACTTGCTCCTCTGAGCCAGCTTCTGACTAAAGGGAATGCAGTTCCGCCTGTTAAAGTAGTGTAGACACTGGGTTCCCATGTGTTCCCCCTCCACTCAGCCCCTGAAGCTGAGGATGTGCCGGGAATGTCTGGCCCCTTTCTACTGACTCCATGAGGCTGCTCACACCCCCATGTGCCTGGAGAGGACACACACACAGGAGTAGTACAGACAGGGCTGGTGGCCTGGGAGAGGAGGCTCAGGTATTTGCTGGTGCCATGTCCCACAAGCTGGTTATTGCATGGAAATCTCTCGTGTCATTGTGGAACAGTCATGGCGCAATCCTTTTAGCCGCATAGCTCCATGCTAGTCGCCGCACAGTGAGGAGCTCTGCGTCCCTATAAGCATGGGGATGCTTCACCTGGCTGAGGATTATGGGAGTTATAGTATGTGGCTCCTTGCAGGCAGGTCCCACTAACCTGCTGAAATACCTATTGGTGCATCTTTGGGAAGAAATATGCAGTTTTAACCAAAATTTGAAAAATACATAAAAATGGAGAACGTGTTAGTACATGCACAGACTGATCTCCATTTTTCCACTCTGCTGCCCCTCCCACCCCGGCTCGGTCCTAATTTTTAGCTCTCCCTTCCAGCTGCCTCCACGTTTTAACTGATTACCTTTACTAAGCCCAAGCTTCTGGTCTTTCCCATGCAATTCCTGACATTCTTTCTGGCCACCAGCTCCACCTTCCCTCTGCTCCTACTTGTTTCCCTTATCCCCGTCCCTTAGATTGTAAGCTCATGGGATGTCTGGCTGAGCACTTGGTGAAAGGGCTGCGTTAGCTGGACCGTTATCGTACAGGCAGGCTCGCTTCTTCCTCATGTATCGTTATTATGTTTCATGTTTGATCTCCCCCATTGTAAAGCGCTATGGACTCTGCTTGCGCTATATAAATGACTGTAACCGTTTATCCAAAACTGGGGGAAAAAAACGACATTTTCTCTTTGTCTTTTGCCACATCGCATTTTATAAACCATATTTATTATTGTGTATAAACGGCTGAGCTTGCTTCTGGTGAGGAAAATGAAAAAGGAGAGGTATGACCGTGACTTCGTTCATCTTAGATATAAAAGGTGGACTTAGGTCGCATGACGTGGAATCAAGTCACAAATATGTTGGCTTGTGACTCGACTTAACATATTCAAAGAAGACTTGTGACTCGACTCAGACTTTGACAGCAATGACTTGAGACTCGGACTTGAGCCCTATGGCTTGGGAAGTCAATATACCTTCTAAAACCAGCCATCGAGGCGTCCTACTACGACCCCATCGTGCACAGATGAATGACAGACTTATTGCAAATTTAATCTTTTGTAAGTGCATTGCATGATCGGGTCCAAAGAAAACAACTCTCACTGATTCAAACATTCATCCCCCTCACTCCGTATGACAGCAGAGCATTTCTCATTCCCTCACTCGGTATTACAGCAGAGCATTTCTCGTTCCCTCACTCGGTATGACAGCAGAGCATTTCCAAATCCCTCACTCGGTATTACAGCAGAGCATTTCTCATTCCCTCACTCGGTATGACAGCAGAGCATTTCTCATTCCCTCACTCGGTATGACAGCAGAGCATTTCTCATTCCCTCACTCGGTATTCCAGCAGAGCATTTCTCATTCCCTCACTCGGTATTACAGCAGAGCATTTCTCATTCCCTCACTCGGTATTACAGCAGAGCATTTCTCATTCCCTCACTCGGTATTCCAGCAGAGCATTTCTCATTCCCTCACTCGGTATTACAGCAGAGCATTTCTCATTCCCTCACTCGGTATTACAGCAGAGCATTTCTCGTTCCCTCAATCGGTATGACAGCAGAGCATTTCTCGTTCCCTCACTCGGTATTACAGCAGAGCATTTCTCGTTCCCTCAATCGGTATGACAGCAGAGCATTTCTCGTTCCCTCAATCGGTATGACAGCAGAGCATTTCTCGTTCCCTCACTCGGTATGACAGCAGAGCATTTCTCATTCCCTCACTCGGTATGACAGCAGAGCATTTCCCAATCCCTCACTCGGTATTACAGCAGAGCATTTCCCAATCCCTCACTCGGTATTACAGCAGAGCATTTCTCATTCCCTCACTCGGTATTCCAGCAGAGCATTTCTCATTCCCTCACTCGGTATTACAGCAGAGCATTTCTCATTCCCTCACTCGGTATTACAGCAGAGCATTTCTCATTCCCTCACTCGGTATTACAGCAGAGCATTTCTCGTTCCCTCACTCGGTATTACAGCAGAGCATTTCTCGTTCCCTCACTCGGTATTCCAGCAGAGCATTTCTCATTCCCTCACTCGGTATGACAGCAGAGCATTTTTCGTTCCCTCAATCGGTATGACAGCAGAGCATTTCTCGTTCCCTCAATCGGTATGACAGCAGAGCATTTCTCGTTCCCTCAATCGGTATGACAGCAGAGCATTTCTCGTTCCCTCAATCGGTATGACAGCAGAGCATTTCTCGTTCCCTCAATCGGTATGACAGCAGAGCATTTCTCGTTCCCTCAATCGGTATGACAGCAGAGCATTTCTCGTTCCCTCAATCGGTATGACAGCAGAGCATTTCTCGTTCCCTCAATCGGTATGACAGCAGAGCATTTCTCGTTCCCTCAATCGGTATGACAGCAGAGCATTTCTCGTTCCCTCAATCGGTATGACAGCAGAGCATTTCTCGTTCCCTCAATCGGTATGACAGCAGAGCATTTCTCGTTCCCTCAATCGGTATGACAGCAGAGCATTTCTCGTTCCCTCAATCGGTATGACAGCAGAGCATTTCTCGTTCCCTCACTCGGTATGACCGCAGAGCATTTCTCATTCCCTCAATCGGTATGACAGCAGAGCATTTCTCATTGTTTTACTCAGTATGACAGCAGAGCATTTCTCATTCCCTCACTCAGTATGACAGCAGAGCATTTCTCATCCCCTCACTCAGTATGACAGCAGAGCATTTGTCATCCCCTCACTCAGTATGACAGCAGAGCATTTGTCATCCCCTCACTCGGTATGACAGCAGAGCATTTCTCATTCCCTCACTCGGTATGACAGCAGAGCATTTCTCATTCCCTCACTCGGTATGACAGCAGAGCATTTCTCGTTCCCTCACTCGGTATGACAGCAGAGCATTTCTCGTTCCCTCAATCGGTATTACAGCAGAGCATTTCTCATTCCCTCAATCGGTATTACAGCAGAGCATTTCTCATTCCCTCAATCGGTATTACAGCAGAGCATTTCTCATTCCCTCAATCGGTATTACAGCAGAGCATTTCTCATTCCCTCAATTGGTATGACAGCAGAGCTTTTATCATTCCCTCACTCCATTTGACAGAGCGTTTTTCAGTTACTTGGGTTCTTGGCAGTTGTGTTATTTCTATAATAATTTTGTTATTCTCAGTTAACAATAAATTCAGGTTTTTTTTTCAGTTTGCTCTTAATAAGTTTGTGTCAGAATTATTTTTTTTTTTTAATTATTATTTACATGGTCATGTTTGGGATCGTTGGAAATGCCAGGCTCTGGTCTTTTCCAGTCACACCTCCATATGACCAGGTAGGTTACACAATACCAGGGATACATGGGTCAAAATGAGACCTGCATCTCCTGCCATGAAATTTACCTGCTGGGTGGGGAAAGGCCCTATGTCCATGTGCCTCACCCTCCCTTGTATTATTTATGCACTTCTTATCCCTTCCCCCGTCACCCATGCATTTCTCTCGTTCCCTAACATTGCTGTGCAGGATGGGATTCTGACTTCATGGTTTTCATGTCCTTGGTGATGTCTCTTAATACCTTCTTGTGTCCTCTGCTCATCAGGTCTCGGCCACAATCACGGCCAAACTTTGACAGGTGCAGTGCATGCTGGATCTTAAAAAAATTATGTAAATGTGAAACTACTTTGAAATGATTTCCACAATGGTTAAACGTGTGTAGCGCTCACTCCCGGAGGAGCCGCTGAAAATGAACCACGGGTCAGTCTCCCCGCACTAGGGAATAAATATACTCCAACACTGCTGTGGGTTTTTATAATTTAAATAGTTTACTAAAATGTTAAGCAGACGTTGAGACACGGTATTCACAGGTATTATTACAGTACTTTCGTATCGCGGTAAAAACGCGTAGCGGGAAAGAAACGAAACACGAGGCTTCGTATTTCGGAAAAATAATATATTCGCAACCGAACAGAAAAGAATGCAATTGCACGAAATTGCGGAAAAAGGGACACGTAGCGGAACCAAGAATACAATCTCTTCGTATTTCGATAAACGCGCAGCGGAAAAGAGAAAATATATTCGGAACGTATCTTTAACCCCTGTTCCGATTCGTAACAGAATGAGTCCTGCACAGGTTAAGTCCCGGAATGTAAAAGGTGCGTATGTGTGTGTGTATGGTACCCGGGTACTGTTCAACTGGCCAGTGAATTTACTTAAGGAATGTCTTCGACTAGTCAAGTTGGGGCCCTGTGGACTTTAGAGAGAAAACAGCAGCGTGTTCCTTATTTACAAACGGCCTTGGAGGCCTCTCACCCATCCACCGATTGCTTTAGGCTCCGCTGACCCAGGATGTCTCTCCGCTCGATATTGACTGGGGATACTTGCGGCCGGATCCGTTGTCTGACTTTCCGTAGCTTGTCCACGACTTGTCCAGCTCACCACCTGCTCTCCTTATCCGATCAACTCGCGGCAACTCCTCACTCAAGGTCTTTGGTTCCTTAATCTGCAGCAAATCTCGGGAACCTGGAGGTCTCCTTCTCCTAAGGCTGGATGACCCGATGTAAGGAACTGACAGGTCTCACTCGCGCTCTGGCCTAGGCCCTCTAGCGATATCTTGCACTGCGTCTGCTCTCCCTCGTTCCCTGGCGCGTTCCCCACGAGGCTCAGGATGTCAAGCGTCTGTGTCCCACCCACTTCCTGTCTGTTTGCAAAGCACGCGGGAAATGTAGTCCCAATGTCCAGTGTCTCTGATCGCGATTGTCTCCATCTTGTGGCCAAAAATAGGTACTGCCACAGCAAGGTTTTAACACAGCGCTACACGTGCATGGTTTGAGCTGAGCCAGACTTTATCTCCTATGTGTACCAGTCGTCTGGTTACTGGCCGCTCATCAGCCTTGCCGCCGGTATGCAAATCCAGGCAAACCTCTTCTTATAATTCTCAAACAATCAATACCAAGCACAGACTGTATATATAAATTGAGGGATAAAAGAGTAAAGTGGGGTAGAAGCAGTTTGTGGTTCCATGATCCATATCTACATTATTCCAAAGCAACTCCCAATCCTGACCGACCACTGCTCACAACTGCCAAGGACATCTATGGTGCCCAGATTTTGTTTGCCGTAATGTGAGGAGGAAATGAGAGAAAGGATCAGGATGAAAACTGAGCAGAATATCTTTAATTCCAGACACATTGCGCTTCCTCTAATCGTTCCTCCACAAGATCTGGGCGTCCAGGTAACCCGTGATAATGAATCCAGACACAGCCAGGGATCCGTTGAGCCAGAGGATCCTGGATCTAACTCTGGAGATGATCTTTCTGCTGACTGGAGAGGTAAGAGATTCCATGAGATTATCCATGTAATTGGGCAGACTAGATGGGCCGAAAGGTTCTTATCTGCCGACATTTTTCTATGTTTCTATGAGATTGCCATATTCCTGCTGATATTAAATCCCCCTGGAGCTGTGTGACCCAGGAGACATTTCAGAGGCAGATCAGTAGTAGATTCATGTTAATGCCTGTCATGTGTAAATAAAGGTTCCAGCACACCATACAGCACACTATGGAGATAACACACTGATACATACACAAAAGCATGGGGGGCCCAGGGGGCGACATGTTTATATCTCTCTATATTGGGGTCTCTATCAATGTTTAGGGTCATATGGTGGCGAAGGTCCATGAGATGGTCAGTGACAGCAGCCGTCACCAAATATCAGAAGGACACGGCAGGAGCCAAAGCTTCAATATGGAGCCTCCACCTCACTCAGGAATCCATGAGCAAAACCATGAGAAGATCCTGGAACTGAGCAATCAGATCATCCGTCTGCTGACTGGAGAGGTGAGGCTGCTGGGAATGGGACATTATACGCTAACACCAAGGCATGTGTCTGGATGGTGACTGTGTCATTGTGTGTGTCAGGTTCCTATACGCTGTGAGGATGTCACTGTCTATCTCTCCATGGAGGAGTGGGAGTATGTGGAGCGACACAAGGAGCTCTATGAGGACGTCATGATGGAGGATCACCAGCCTGTTATTACACTGGGTAAGAGATGCTTTAATTCTCATAATGTTTGTGTCCAATCCCAGAGCAACGTGTCCCAATAATCCCCTGAAATGTTGGCTGTGCCGTGTAATAGACGTGTTCCTGAATGAACGTCTCACGTGTTAATGTGATTTTCCTCCAATAGATCAATCTGTATCGGGTGAATTTCACTCTCCGGTTTCTTTATGGGATATTGGATGTGAAAATGGAAGTGAAATTCTAAGCAATAATGTGGAAAAGGATCTGAACAAGATGAGAAAAGGACGAGCTGAATCTGCAACATCCACAGAGCGAGAATCTCTGGCGTCTGAAGAAAGACATGTCCCAGAGAAAGAGATTTATCCAATCACAGAACCCCCAGAATATTCACCCCCTGATATTAAGGAGGAACCGGCCTCATGTGACGAAGGAAATCTCACAGACAGCGACATGTATGAACCCCCAGAACATTCACAGACACAATATACCTCTACTTATACAGCGGCAGAATCCGAGTCACACGGAGAAGGAGATATCTCACATCCTGACATTTCTCCCCTCCCAGAACATACACAGACTGAATATCCATCTACTGACATTAAGGAGGAATCACCCACATATGGAGAAGGAAATCTCACAGACAGCGACATGTATGAACCCCCAGAACATACACAGACTGAATGCTCAGCTGATAATAATGGAGAATATGTAAAATTCAATCCAAACCTAGTGGAAATAAACCATAGCGAGTCCTTAATAGAATCCAGAAAGCCAGATCACAGGATATATTATACAGATCCCCTTACTCACAATTCAGTTTATAAAGGACATTCAGCGCCCTCTTCTGAAATAGGGAAAGTCTCATATTCTGAGTCTGACCCTGTGATACAAGAAACAAATTACAATGAAAAACTGTTTTCTACAATGTTTAGTGGAGCAAATTCTACCATGAAGCCAGCCCTTACACACCAACATTATTACACTGACAAACAACCATTCTCATGTTCTGAATGTGGGGAACATTTTACAGACAGTATTGCTTTTAAAATGCATCAGAGAGTTCACACAGGGAAAAAATCATTTAAATGCACTGAATGTGGGAAATGTTTTACCCGTGATTCACACCTTGTAAAACATAAAAGGATTCACACAGGAGAAAAGCCATTTAATTGCAATGAATGTGGAAAGTATTTTGCCACACTCTCATATCTTGTCGCACATGAAAGGATTCACACAGGAGAAAAGCCATTTAAGTGCAATGAATGTGGCAAATGTTTTAACCAGGCCTCAAATCTCTCAACACATAAAAGGATTCACACAGGAGAAAAACCTTTTAAATGCCTTCAATGTGGGATGTGTTTTAGCCAGGCCTCCAGTCTCACAAAACATAAAACGACTCACACGGGAGAAAAATCATTTCATTGCACTGAATGTGGGAAATCTTTTAGTCGGGCCTCAAATCTAGTAAAACATAAACGGATTCACACAGGACAAAAAAATGAACAACTGATTGTCCCATAATTTGGAGACCCACGTTCGGAATACACACAATTCTAGATCGTGTACCTTTTAAACTAAGGATCCTATTCCATAATTGTATGAGTGTGGTCACCCGGCACCTATAGTGAGTTTCAAGAATTCTGGAGCTCACATTAAGATTGCCTTTGCGTTTGTGGTTACATTGATGGTTTTACCACCATAATTGGGTGACCGTTTACACATTCCTACCTTGTGGGAGTTGTTGTTCAAGGGTGTATACCACTGTTCATGTAACTTACTACATTGTATAACAGTAATGTGTACGTTTCTGGAGGTGTATTTGCGGGGCGGCTGCATACACTACATCTCCGTATTCAATAGCCGGCATAAGCATTTGCTGTACAATCTGCTTTCTTACCGCGGGACTCAGGCAGGATTTGTTTCTGTACAGGGCACCTTGTTTGGGGTAAAGTTTAGATGAGAGTTTTTCGATGTGGGGGCCAAAAGATAGATTTGGGTCTAACCACATACCTAGATATTTGAGAGAAGTGACTGTGGTCAGCGTGCCATTTGATTTTGTCCTAGAAACAGAAACATAGAAAAATGTCGGCAGATAAGAACCTTTCGGCCCATCTAGTCTGCCCAATTACATGGATACTTTACCTGGATTTATCTTTTGTTTAGGATAGCTTTATGCCTATCCCATGCTTGCTTAAATTCAATTACTGTTTTGGCCTCTACCACTTCAACTGGAAGACTGTTCCATGTATCCACCACCCGCTCAGTAAAATAATGCTTCCTGATGTTACTTTTAAACCTTTGCCCCTCTAATCTAAGACTATGTCCTCTTGTTTTGCTATTTTGTTTCCTTTTAAATATACTCCCTTCCTCTACCTTGTGGATTACCTTTACGTATTTAAATGTTTCTATCATATCTCCTCTGTCTCGTCTTTTTTCCAGGCTGTACATGTTAAGATCATTAAGCCTTTCCTGGTAACTTTTCTCCTTCAAGCCGTACACCATTTTAGTAGCCCTTCTCTGAACTCTCTCTAAGATGTCTATATCCTTCTGGAGATACGGTCTCCAGTACTGCACACAGTACTCCAAGTGAGGTCTCACCAGTGCTCTGTACAGTGGCATGAGCACTTCCCTTCTCCTACTGCTAATACCTCTCCCTACACAACCAAGCATTCTGCTAGCATTTCCTGCTGCTCTATTACATTGACTACTTACCCTTAGATCCTCTGAAATAATGACCCCTAAATCCCTTTCCTCAGATGTTGAGGTTAGGACTGTATCAAATATTCTATATTCAGCCCTTGGGTTTTTACGTCCCAGGTGCATTATCTTGCACTTATCCACATTAAAACTCAATTGCCACAACTCCGACCATTTTTTTAGTTTACCTAAATCATTTGTCATTTGGCTGATCCCTCCAGGAACGTCAACCCTGTTGCAAATTTTTGTGTCATCAGCAAAAAGACATACTTTTCCATTAATACCTTCTGCAATATCACTAATAAAAATATTAAAGAGAATGGGTCCAAGTACTGACCCCTGAGGTACCCCACTGGTAACAAGACCTTGCGCCGAATAAACTCCATTTACCACAACCCTCTGTTGTCTGTCACTCAGCCACTGCCTAATCCATTCAACAATATTGGAATCCAAGCTCAAAGATTGCAATTTATTGATAAGCCTTCTATGCGGAACAGTATCAAAAGCCTTACTGAAATCTAAATAAGCAATGTCTACTGCACCACCTGTGTCTATTTTTTTGTTACCCAATCAAAAAAATCAATAAGATTAGTTTGGCATGATCTCCCTGAGGTAAACCCATGTTGTTTCTGATCATGTAATCTATGTGTTTTTAGATGTTCAACAATCCTTTCCTTTAACATGGTTTCCATTAATTTCCCCACTACTGACGTAAGACTAACTGGCCTATAGTTCCCCGATTCCTCCCTACTACCCTTCTTGTAAATGGGCACAACATTTGCTAATTTCCAGTCTTCTGGACGACTCCTGTTAACGGTTTTGCTATTACATCACTGAGCTCTTTTAATAATTTAGGATGGATCCCATCAGGCCCCATTGACTTATTTGTCTTTACTTTAGACAGCTGCTTTAGAACCTCCTCCTCTGTAAACTCATATGTAAATGTCTCTTTAGTGTTCTCTCCTAACTGAGGTCCCTTTCCTTCCTTTTCTTCTGCAAAGACTGAACAAAAATATTCATTGAGGCAGTCAGCGAGACTTTTATCCTCTTCTACATACCTTCCTTCCTTTGTTTTTAATCTAACTAATCCTTGTTTTACTTTTCTCTTCTCGTTTATGTATCTAAAAAATGTTTTGTCCCCCTTTTTTACTGACTGAGCTATTTTCTCTTCTGCGTGTGCTTTGGAAGCTCTTATAAATTGCTTTGCCTCTTTCTGCCTAATCTTATAGTTTGCCTATCCTCTTCACGCTGAGTTTTTTTATAATTATTGAATGCTATCTTCTTGTTCTTCACTATTTTGGCCACTTCTGCAGAGTACCACAGTGGTTTCTTCCCCTTTTTGTTTTTGCTAACAAGCCGAATGCAATTTCCTGTGGCCTTCAATAATGCTTCCTTTAAATAATCCCATTTCTCCTGGACTCCCTTTAAACTCCTCCAGTCTGATAATGACTCCTTCACACAAAATCTCATTTTAGAAAAATCTGTTTTTTTAAAGTCTAAAACTTTTGTTTTTGTGTGGTGCGGCTCCATCCCTGTTCTTATATTAAACCATACTGATTGGTGATCACTAGATCCCAAATTTTCACCTACAACAACGTCCGATACCAAACCTCCATTTGTGAGTATTAAATCCAATATGGCCTCTTTACGGGTCGGCTCCTCAACTACTTGTGTTAGAGATGATCCCAGTAGGTAGTTTAGAATATTTGTACTCCTGGTGCACCCAGCTATTTTGTTTTTCCAGTTAACCTCAGGAAGATTAAAGTCCCCCATGATAATAACTTCCCCCTTCATTGCCATTTTGGCTATTTCCTCAAGCAGCAGATTATCTAGCTCTTCTACTTGTCCAGGGGGTCTACAGATCACACCTACACGAGCTACTGTATGATTGCCAAATGTTAGCGTAACCCAAACTGACTCTATGTTCTCCTCGCTCACTTTTATTTGGTTCGTTTTTATGTTGTTTTTCACATACAGGGCCACTCCTCCTCCTTTCCTACCTTCTCTGTCTTTTCTATATAAAGAGTACCCCGTATTGTTATGTCCCAGTTATTTTTCTCACTGAACCATGTCTCAGTAACCGCCACTAAATCTACTTTTTCAGCTGCCATCATTGCCTCCAGTTCATTGATTTTATTGACTAAACTGCAAGCATTTATAGACACGACTCTGAGCTTGTCATTTTTTACCTCGCATGTTGCTTGCACCCTCCGATTTAGTTTTGGGGGACAATCGGGCAGATTGTTTACCCATTTGTCCCCCCCTCCTAGTTTAAATATTTCTTTGTGAAACCTTTGAACTTCTCACTGAGAACATATGTTCCCCTACACATAGGGGGTCCTGACACATAGGGGGTTATTCAGAGAGATCCGAAATGTAACCGTATACTGAAATTCAGCATTTGGTTACCTTTCCTGGCCATTCGGCTATTCAGAGAGCAGGCAGTTCACCAACTGTTGGCGAACATTGCCTGCACATACGGTGCCTGTTCGAGGGCAGTGAATCCCCATAGAGAAGCAATGCATCGTCTATTCAGAGAACACAAACCAGCAGGGAAAAGTTGCCGAATTGCCCTGCTGTTCGGTGGTTTCATTCGGCAGGTTTATTCAGTCGAACCCCATGGGCTTCAATGTTAAAAATATTCTCGTTTTAATGCAATATCTAATAAACCGTTTTATTATTATATTCTGCAGTAAAAAGTCTCTATATTTATAGATATTTTTTTGGCAAACTTTTTTTCATTGGATCTTCTATGGAAATTCCAGACATTTTCGTTCAGTATTTTTTTTTTTTTTTGCAAACAGCGTTTAAATTTTCAAACTTTCAAGCGTACTGTTGTTTTTTTTTTCACTTCGTTCGTCTCCGTGTCAGCTTTTTCCGGCAGCTGCTCTGCGCTGTGATTGGCGGCTAGTCGGGTTTTTTTCGGCAGGATTTTTGCGGCGTTTTCGGTGAGTGTTTGGTGGGTTTGCGGCGAGTTTTCCCTGCCCTACAGGGGGCCCTGCAGTGCTTGCTGAATACACCGCAGGATCGGCGAACTAGGATCCCTGAATCGCCCCGAAGTGCGGGGAACGAAAAGTCACCGTACGTGCAGTGACTTTTCGATTCTCGCTGAATAACCCTAATAGATGGGAATTTTGCTTTTCAGAGCATTGTGACAGTTTTGTCAGTATTTAGAAAAGGTTTGTTATCTTTGATCCACTTTTCTACGTCTGTGAATTGTTCTTGCAGCACTGCCTCTTGTTAAGTAAATTCATTTATACACCTCACTGTGTGCGCGTCCTCACTCACTATTCCACATCCCACGCTATTTGCTGGCATACTTTTTTAAAATAAATTTTTCAGGATGTCACCTGATAGCTGAGTTGTTTAGTGCGTGACATGCGTTTGGTAAATAAGTCTGTTTTCACTAGTCTGCTTTAACCCCTTTGTTGTGCATGATGTGTGGGGGACATCCTAGGGTTTCCCTACAACATACAGAGGACATCCACAACACCTCATTAATTACCTGCTGCCTCGGGGGAGATCGCTGCTGGTCTGGGGTCTCAGATCACACCGTAGGACATCTCCTCGCCCACTGACCTCATCGTGCATGGTTGCGATGATATCACACAGGGACCACCCCCCCGTTGTGCAGGGAATTCCATATAGAGGAGCTATGGGGGTTATTTGGAACTGTAAAAGATAGCAGGTCTTGCGTGGTATTGTTGGAAAGGGCAGAGTATGGTCTTTCAAATGCTACCAGGGTATTTGTAAAAATAAAAACGAACGCAGCATTATTGTTCACTTTTCAATTATGAAGTGAAAAATGATGCTGCAGAAACTCCTCTTTTTTCACGATGCCAGTAAGTGTGGAGGAGATTATTACACATTGTTTCATCGAAAACCTAATCCGCAACACTGGACCCCTGCGTCTTTGATTTTTACACCACACACTGTCAAGTGAGGTATCATTGGACAGGTTAGAGTCTGGCCTTTCCAACGATAACAAATATGACCATGTAATGTGTAAAAATAGAAAGATCGACAAAAAAATAAATGCAAAATTTACTTGTTTTTTTTTTCCCCTCTGTTCTAAGGCAATGTTTTTGTCCGAAACCAAATTCATTCAAATCTATTTGGTTGGTAATTTCCGATTGCTTTGCACACAAAAGGAATCCATATACAATGCTCAATAAAGGTTGAATTAGGGCTATAAATTTAGGAATAGACTCGTGGAAGCTGAAAACACTCCTTTTGGTTCATTTAGAGTCGGACAAACGTTTTCGTCCCCAGTTGACATCCTACTTGACCTTCACTTACCATAGTTGACTTGTTCAACTGCTGATGGTCTTGTTCACTTAGTATGACACAAATATGTTCGGTTTGGAAGGAACATCTTTGAAGAAAGTATAGCCTGTGTGAAGCAGACACTAGAGGTGTACCGGCTGATAACACAGTCTACCAAGCTAGTGGCCGTAGTGCCAAGTGATATAGTTTGTGACTTCGTACTATGAAAGAGAGTGGTCAGGAGGCAAGAAAAAAGGTGAACTCCTGATTATTTTTTTTATTATCCTTTATATAGAGCCATAAAATCGGCAGCGCTTTACAAGATCAGTGTACAAGTGGTTGATACATTGGAAGACCATGGATGATATGGCCTGATTCAGGGGGACCCTTGTCCAAGGACACTGGCTGGTGGCGTATTATGAGTTGGATTGAGACGGCTTTCCATGATTGTAGATCAGCGACCTGGGGGTTAGGTTGAACCCGCTTCTCGTAAAGTCGAGACTTGGTTCTCCACGGTTGTATTGTAGGGATGTTCTGAATGGAATTTTTACTTGCTTCTCCACGGTCGAAGGGTAGAGACGTTACCACAGGACTCCACAGCCAATATTGTGTGGTAGGCAAGTATGTACCATTAGGTGTCTTGCCAGAGGTGGCCAGAGCTGAAACGACAAGGTAGTCCTCTCTGCACTAGAGGAATCACAGCCCCAACAATCATTTTGACATTTGTTAACTCGTACTGTATAGGGTAACAAAGTATGTGAAGTCCCTGCAAATGGGCAGCAGCATAAGTGGCCTGCCCTACAGTGGTATAATACTGGCATCCAAGTGGGCAGCGTTACTATCTATGGGAACATGAATGGAAGAGGTATGAAGAAACGCAATGCGAGACTGACACAACAGAATGAGGCTGAATACCAACCGGCAACCTGTGAAACGTGAGACAGGATACGCTATCTAGGAACCAGTCTGTTTAGTGGCTGAGAAGCAATCCACAGAATGGTCAGAAAAGAAACCAGTCGGGACGCCAGAGGTCCACATAAATGATGAAATGTTAGCCAATATTCATTGGGCAGGAGAGGTGAAGAGTAGTGAAAACAAAGCGAAGATCACAACGAAGAGGAGCAATACAACAAAGAATGCACAGACTACGAACAAGAAACCACGACAGAGCCAGCTCCACGGAGAACAGGAACCCTTCCACCTACTTAGAAAATGCACTTTCCAACCTCTATCAATATGCCACTATTTCTAATCTTAATCAGAATTCATGGGGGTTGCACATTCCAAGACACCTCCTACAGACCCTTATCCCTTTAAATGGGTGGGCACTAATAGCTGCTACTCGGCAGGGCCGGATTAAGATCTCTATGGGCCTGGAGCTGAAAATTTTGGTGGGCTTTTTTGGAATTTAGTGAAATTAAAGCATATTTTAGGTTATTTAACAGTGCAGATACGGGTATATCTAACCCGGCAGATACTGTGTGAGGAAATTTACATTCAGATTTCAATCATTTACAGCGTCTAAAATAATTTTTTACATTTTATCGTCCAAACCTTTCTGGTTATATATTCTATAGGGCATTCTTGTTAAAATAAAATTGAAATGGGATCCTGTCACTGCATTTTTCTGAGAAAATATACAATTTTAACCAAAAAGGAAATCTTTCCCTTGTTTTGGAGGAAGGTGTTTTATGAATAATATGACTATGTATAAACACTGATCTTACTCCCAGCGTGGGAAATGAGAAGGTGAGTAATAGCAGTGAGATTGCTCATTTCATATGTGACAGATGGAGAATGCCAATGCATTGGAACTAAAAAAATAGATAAAAGTTTTGCTTTTCCTTTCTTTTAGATTTTACATGGTTGTGTTTGGGATTAATGCAAAGGCCAGACGCTGACCTGTCCAATGACACCTCCCTTGACCTTGTGAGGTGTAAAGATTATTTACGCAGGGTTCCAAAGTCCCTCCCAGTGCACTTTACTTCAGTGCAGGCGGTTTAGGTTTTTGGTGTAACAATTTGTAATAATGTATCGTGCCATCACCTCCACACTTGAGATGGTGAGTTTGTGCAGGATCATTGTTTACTTTAGAATTGAAAAGTGGAAAGTATTGCTGTGTTAAAATAATAATTTTTTTTTTCTTATTTTTATTGTTACATAAAACCTGGTCATATTTGGTATCATTGGAAAGGCCATGCTCTGGCCTTTCCAGTGATATCTAACATGACTCTGTTGCTGCTATGGTGTTGGATATAATGAGGTCCAAATGTCTATCAATGCAGACATTGTTATTTTTTCCCTGGGCCTATTCAGAGGCATGGGCCTGGAGCTGCTGCTCCATCTGCCCCTATGTTAATCCGGCCCTGCTACTCGGGGATCCTCCTGCTTCTGATCTGAGCACCCTGTACAGCATCATGTTTCTGTGTTGTCCAAAATTCTGGCCGATCTCATACAGTGGCCTCACTCCCATTTCACCTGGTTGGGTAGGGTATACATCCTGAGAATAAATATTCTCCCCAGACTCCGATTTTTTTTACAAGCCCTCCCCACCCTGCTTCTTTATGCAGTTACACTCAACTTGTAGCTCCTTCATATGGGTGAATGGACTCCCACGGCCGGGTCTGATGTACAGATCAAATCTGCTCCACATAGGTGACGGGAATCTACCGCATAGGATGACAGCTTCTCTCCTGGATATTGGAAATTGATTGGGTTCTCCCTGTGGAATAGATGTTGTGCTCATTGGTGTATTGGAATTGGATATTGACGTATACATAAGATATATCCCCCTGTTGTACCACGGGCAGATCCAGACACATATTTTTTGGGGGGGGGGGTGGTACTCTACCAGTTTTGGCTAAGAGCTGGTCTTGGGTTCGCAATATCAGTGACATGCCTAATCACAGGCTGTGCTCATCACCCTCCCTCCAGAACATTACTGCACAGGGTCGCCCATTGCTCAGTCAAGTCGACTCAGGCTGAGGGTGGGGCACCTTCCATCTAAACTGGGCTCTGGCTAGGGGCCCTTTCCAATATTCTGCCAGACTGGGCTAGGGTCAGGCGCCCCTGCATTGTATTACAGAATTGGACACGCGGTAGAGGCGGTGTTGCCCAGTGCCGAGATATCTGGGGAGGGGTATGAACAATGTTATCTGATTTTGTATAAAAAAGGCCCAATGTTCCATACAATAAAAGACATCAATTCCTTCACCCTTCATCTGTTTCGGCAAGTGATTGGGGGGAATTAAGAGCAATGTTTCACTACTCTTTGGTACAGCCGGATTAAGGAAGAAATAAGTGGTGGTTCTACTCGTCCTGAGTAGCTGCTTCCGTCACATATGACCCAGACAAACTATCCTTTTTTTCCCCGGCAGATTCATAATATCATTATATGTATACATCATATCCTGTCAGAATGCTATAAAACAAAAAAAAGTGAATTTCCATTCACCTTTCAATCATTTCCAGCGTGCAAAACTATTTTTTCCACATTTTATCATCCGAGCCTTTGTGGTTATATATTCTATGGGGCACTCGTTAAAAAAATTAATTAAAATGGGAACCCGTTACTGTATTTTTCTGAGAAAATATACGATTTTAAGTAAAACTGAATTTACGTAATTTTTCATTGTTGGGAATGAGGTGACTTAGTGCATCATTTTTCACACTATAATTGAAAAGTGAACAATAGTGCTGCATTACACTGAAGAGGAAGAAAAAAAAAAAGAAACAAATTTTTCGAAAATGGTATTTATTTTGTTTACATATAACCTGGTAATGTTTGATATCATTGGAAAGGCCATGCACTCTAGCTGCTACCTATCTGGATATAGGGGGTGTCAATCTCCACCATAGAGAAATCCCTGGGCAGCTAGGGGTTAATTGCCTCACTGATGTCATTGCGCATGGGCGCGATGACATCAGTCGCAGGGGGAGGCCCCGTTAAGCTGGGCTGACATACAAGAAGATGTCAGTCACCTCCGGGTACAGTCCGCAATCCGGTGCCGATTATGATGTTAATTTGTACAGTTGTGTTCAAAATTATTCAACCCCCAATGCCGTAAAGGGTTTTAGGGAATTTAGTGTACATTTGTAATTGTATTCAGAATGAAATCCTACAAGGACTTTTTAAAGAACCATATGCAACTAAAATGACATCAATTGGTTTTGTAATACAGTAGTAAATGTTTCTTTTGTGAATTCTTCATTGACACAATTATTCAACCCCTTAAAAACTAGGACTCTGAAGAACAGAGGTTCATTCAAGTGTTTTCAATCAGGTATTGAAAACACCTGTGGATGTCACGGAGCAGCAATAAAGCATAATAAGCACCAATTAGGCAGCTTTAAAATGACTGTGATACTCAGCTCCGTCTAGACATTTACTGGTGTGGTTACAAACAGGTGAAGTCAAGAGAATGGTCCAGGAAGACAAGAGAAGAGGTGATTACTCTTCACAGGAAGGGCAATGGCTATAAGAAGATTGCAAAGATGTTAAACATACCAAGAGAGACCATAGGAAGCATCATTCGCAAATTCAAGGCAAAGGGCACTGTTGAAACGCTACCTGGTCGTGGCAGACAGAAGATGCTGACTTCGACTGCTGTGCGCTACCTGAAGCGTAGAGTGGAGAAAAGTCCCCGTGTGACTGCTGAGGAACTGAGAAAAGATTTGTCAGATGTGGGTACTGAAGTTTCAGCTCAGACAATACGGCGCACACTGCGTAATGAAGGCCTCCATGCCAGAACTCCCAGGCGCACCCCCTTGCTGTCTCCAAAGAATAAGAAGAGTCGACTGCAGTATGCAAAAGTCATGTGGACAAACCACAGAAGTTTTGGGATAGTGTTCTGTGGACTGATGAAACAAAATTAGAACTGTTTGGGCCCATGGATCAATGCTATGTTTGGAGGAGGAAGAACAAGGCCTATGAAGAAAAGAACACCTTGCCTACTGTGAAGCATGGCGGGGGGGGGGGGTCAATCATGCTTTGGGGCTGTTTTGCTTCTGCAGGTACAGGGAAGCTTCAGCGTGTGCAAGGTACCATGAATTCTCTTCAGTACCAGGAGATATTGGATGACAATGTGATGCAGTCCGTCACAAACCTGAGGCTTGGGAGACGTTGGACCTTTCAACAGGACAATGATCCCAAGCATACCTCCAAGTCCACTAGAGCATGGGTGCAGATTAAAGGCTGGAACATTTTGGAGTGGCCATCGCAGTCACCTGACTTAAATCCGATTGAGAACCTCTGGTGGGGCTTAAAGAAAGCAGTTGCAGTGCGCAAGCCTAAGAATGTGACTGAACTGGAGGCTTTTGCCCATGACGAATGGGCGAAGATACCCGTAGATCGCTGCAAGACACTTGTGTCAAGCTATGCTTCACGTTTAAAAGCTGTTATAACTGTAAAAGGATGTTGTACTAAGTACTAAGATTGAATGTCACTTGGGGGTTGAATAAAACTTATAATGATGTGAGCACAGAAAATACATTTGTGGTTATTTCATTATAAATGTTATTTTATATTTGTCTGACCTACACGTGCCTCTTTGATTTAACTGTAAGCAAGATGACTGAATGATCAAAATCAATGTCAAACTGGCCAAAACACTCAATTTCAGTGGGGGTTGAATAATTTTGAACACAACTGTACTTGTTCTTCCTTTTCCAGTTTATTTTTTTGAACACTATTTATAAATGCTTTTCTCCTTATCAGCCGTGACCTGCTCTAAGAGAAAAGTCATTCAGCTGAAACATTTCCCCATTATAAGCACTGAATTAGGCTGGCTGTCCACTGGAACCATAGTCGGACAACCAACTTGGACGTCTGTCTACGGACAATGCCATCAGCAGATCAGGGTTGTCCACTAGAAGCTTCTGTGGATGACCCAGATCGGCAGACAGGTCGCCGAACAAAAAAAGAACAAAAAAATGTCTTTGGTGCTGAAACTGAGTTTCAGCAACAAGGACAGCCCCATCCAGCGCAGCCATAGCAGGGGAAAAAAACAAAAACCCCTCGACGAAGGCTGCGGGGGGGGGGATAAACCCCCTGTCCCTGGTGCTGAAATACATGTCTATTCAAAAAAAGATGAAACTCAGGAGAATTGATTGGAGAAGTGAAAATTCTAGGTCAAAATAGCTAAGCCAGAAAATTCTCCCATTTATCTCACTTTACAAATCGACTATTTGCTCTAGATTGTTCTCTACTCCTGCCACTTCTCCTGGTTTTCACCTTTCTCTGAATAACCCTGACAATTTTCAGTACCAAAGGACAGCAACGCTGAATGCAGCTGGCCTGCTGGGAAAAAAAAGATGCGTTCGGTGAGAGAAAAAAAAAAGATGGCTTTTTTTTTTTTTCTTTAGGCTGGGGTCAGACCAGCGCACTTTTAACGTGCGTTCTGGCGCACTTAATTACGGCCGCAGTAGCAGCAAATGACGGGCAATGACAGCCAATATACGAAGTACGGCCGCACAAAAGTCCGGCCGCGCAACACAAGTGAAATTTGAACGCATTATTTCGAGAACGCTGAACCGCTAGTACTGACGTACAGAGTGCGCTGCGTCCACTAGCGGCGTGTGTGCGTGATTAGGAGATGTCAGACTCTGCTCATGTCCAGCCTACATAACATCCAGACACCCAAAGTTTCCTGATTTGGATCCGTACCAAATCACGCACAAAAATTGCGCATCGTATGACCGTTTTCGCGCATTCCGTGAAAAAAATACGTCAATGCGTTCGGACGCACTTTTTGACATACGCGTGTAAAAATGCTTTCGTTTGACCCTAGCCTTAAAGAAAAAAAAAATGGGAACTCAAAATTTCACCCAAAAAAAAAAAAAAAAAAGCACAAAAGAAACCAAAGATAAAAATGTGTTTTTTTTGCAGAGGATGAAAAAAATAAACTGTTCAATAAAATGTTTTTTTTTTTTTTTTTTTTACAGTGAATCCTAAACTAAATCCTTGGGCAAGACACCTAACAGTACATACTCTCCAACCAGGACATACTTGAAAACAAGAGAAATCTCAATGTATCCTTCCTGGTAAAATACTTTTTTTAAAAGAAAAAAATCACTTCTCCACGGTGCGATTTCCCTGCCGCGGCACGGTGGTTTAACTATACAATTCATCGTTCTTTAACGTAAATTGTGCCAGATCGTCAGATTTCATCTGAATAATTCCCCTGAATATTGGAAGGATCGCTAATCTGTTGTAGTCGCAAAATATCATCTGAAGTCGTCCGATGGTGGTCGGATGCAGTGGAAGAGGGTTAATTCACCTGTAGGATTTGGGATCGGTCGGACGGCTTCAGACCATATCAGACGATACACCCAGTAGATGGCCAGCCTGAAGAAATTAACAGGGTTATTCAAAGAGAATCGAAAAGTCACTGCACATTCTGTGACTTTTCGTTCTCTTCAATTCGGTACGATTTGGCGATCCCATTTCGGCGACCCTGCGGTGTATTCAGCAAGCACCACAGGGCCGTCTTAGTGCAGGGAAAAGCCTGCCGAACACTCACCGTAAAACCCAGGCGAATGCACACCGAAACCGGCAAAAACATCTGGATTAACCACGTGAACACGCCGGAGAAACCCGAGCAGGAGCCGATCAGAGCGCAGAGCAGACGCCGGAAAAACCTGACACCACAGATGAATGGAGTGAAGAAAAAAAAAAAAAAAACGTACGCTTGAATGTTTGAAAAGGGTTTCAAAGAAACTACTGAACGAAAATGTCTGAAATTTACATATGATCCAATGAATGATAATAAAAAGGGCTGTTACTGAAAAAATAAAAAACCTTTTTAAAAAAAATTAAAAAAAAAAAAAAAAAAAAAAATCCTTTTTTTTCCAAATAATCCCGAAAAATGCTTAAAAGATTCTAAAAATAAAGAGACTCTTTACTGCAGAATATTATAATAAACGGTTTATTAGATATTGGATTAAAACGGGAATATTTTTAACATTGAAGCCTATGGGATTCGCCAGAATAAACCTGCCGAATTAAACCACCGAATGGCAGGGCATTTCGGCAACTTTTCCCTGCTGGTTTCTGTTCTCTGAATAGACAAAGCTATGGGGATTTCACTGCCCTCGAACAGGCACCGTATGTGCAGGCAATTCGCCAACATTTGGCGAACTGCCTGCTCTCTGGATAGCTGAATGGCCAAGAAAGGTAACCGAACGCTGATTTTCAGCGTTCGGTTACCTGTCGGCAGCCATTCGGACCTCTTTGAATAACCCTGTGTGTTTTTATCCCATGTGAATCCTTTTATGTTTTTCAAGAGATGAGGACTCAATAAAACATTTCCCACATTCAGTGCATTTAAATGTTTTCTCTCCTGTGTGAATTTTTATGGTGCGCAAGAGATGACGTGTGGGCAAAACATTTCCCACATTCATTACAATTAAATGGTTTTTCGCCTGTGTGAATCCTTTTATGTCTTGCAAGAGGTGAGGTATGCGTAAAAGATTTCCCACAGTCATTGCACTTAAATGGTTTTTCGCCTGTGTGAATCCTTTTATGAACTGTAAGATGTGTGGCCTGCCTAAAACATTTCCCACATTCAGGGCATTTGAATGGTTTTTCTCTTGTGTGAACCTTTTTATGGTCTGCAAGAGAAGATTTATGGGCAAAAAATTTCCCACAGTCATTACAATTAAATGGTTTTTCACCTGTGTGAATCCTTTCATGAACTGCAAGATGTGACGCCTGCTTATAACATTTCCCACATTTCTGACATTTAAACAGTTTTTCTGCTGTGTGAGTCCTTTTATGTGTTGCAAGATTTGAAGCCTGGGTAAAACACTTCCCACATTCGGTGCATGTAAATGGTTTCTCTCCTGTGTGAATCCGTTTATGTTTTGCAAGAGTTGAAGACGTAGTAAAACACTTCCCACATTCATTACATTTAAATATTTTTTCTCCTGTGTGAATCTTTATATGTCCTGCAAGATGTGAGGACTGGGTAAATGATTTCCCACATTCAAGGCAAATGAAAGTTTTTTCACCTTTGTGAATCCTTTTATGTAATGTAAGAGATGAGGACTGTGTAAACGATTTCCCACATTGAGTACACATAAATGTTTTTTCTCCAGTGTGGATCCTTTTATGTACTGAAAGATTTGAGGCACGGGCAAAACATTTCCCACATTCGCTGCATGTAAAACCTTTTTTTCCTGAGTGAATTCTCCAATGCTTTTTAAGAGCAATACTGTCTGTAAAGTCTTTCCCACAATCAGGACATGAGAATGGTTGTTCGTCAGTGTAATCGTGTTGGTGTGTAAGTGCTGGCTTTATGGTAGAATTCTCTCCACTAAACATTGTGGAAAATGGTTCTTTGCAATCGGTTTCCTGTATCATAAGGTCAGACTCAGAATATGAGACTTTCCCCATTTCAGAAGAGGGCGCTGAATGTCCTTTATAAACTGAATTGTGAGTAAGGGGATCTGTATAATATATCCTGTGATCTGGCTTTCTGGATTCTATTAAGGACTCGTTATGGTTTATTTCCACTGGGTTTGGATTGAATTTTACATATTCTCCATTATTATCAGGTGACCATTCAGTCTGTGTATGTTCTGGGGGTTCATACATGTCGGTGTATGTGAGATTTCCTTCTCCATATGTGGGTGATTCCTCCTTAATGTCAGTAGATGGATATTCAGTCTGTGTATGTTCTGGGAGGGGAGAAATGTCAGGATGTGAGATATCTCCTTCTCCATGTGACTCTGATTCTGCCGCTGTATAAGTAGAGGTATATTGTGTCTGTGTATGTTCTGGGGGTTCATACATGTCGCTGTCTGTGAGATTTCCTTCGTCACATGAGGCCGGTTCCTCCTTAATATCAAGGGGTGAATATTCTGGGGGTTCTGTGATTGGATAAATCTCTTTCTCTGGGACGTGTCTTTCTTCAGACGCCAGAGATTCTCGCTCTGTGGATGTTGCAGATTCAGCTCGTCCTTTTCTCGTCTTGTTCAGATCCTTTTCCACATTATTGCTTAGAATTTCACTTCCATTTTCACATCCAATATCCCATAAAGAAACCGGAGCGTGAAATTCCCCCGATACAGATTGATCTATTGGAGGAAAATCACATTAACACGTGAGACGTTCATTCAGGAACACGTCTATTACACGGCACAGCCAATATTTCAGGGGATTATTGGGACACGTTGCTCTGGGATTGGACACAAACATTATGGGGGTTATTCAAAGAGCAAAGAAATTTCTCCGACATGTCGGTGCTCTCTTGTTCAGCGCCCTTCAGGGAGCTCAATCCGCAGACCATGCGGTGAATTCAGCATAATAAAAAGAAAAAAATATCGTAATCAAAAATTTCACTGAAACAAAATTCAGAAAAACTGCAAAAAATTCTAAAAAATAAAATGAATAAACGGTTGAATAATAAAAAAAACTGGATTTTTTTTAACGTTGACACCTATGGGATTCGCCTGTATAAACCTGTCAAACGAAAGCACCGAAAACCTGGGCATTTTGCCAACTTTTCGGTGCGTTCTCTGTATAGATTAAATATTACTTCTCTATGGGGGATTTCGCTGCCACCAAAGGTCACCAAATTGCGGTGATCTCAGGCAAACTGCACCATTCTGTGGCAAATTCGGCACTCTTTGAATAACCGCTTATGAGAATTCGGCTGGTGATTCTCCATCTTGACGTCTGAACATCCGCAGTGCTCTGGCCATGACTACACACTGATGTATTGTACCACCTGTATATCTGAGCGCTCAGATGCCACCCCTGTCCAGCGGCATAGTGTGGGTTGTCAGCGCCCGGGGCAAGGCAAGAACTGTGCGCCCCCCCCCAACCTGTGGACACAGTAACACACCATGATTCCCTTCCACCAGTATTGACCCCTTACCCCACAAGGACATGTATTGTACATTAACAAAATACTGATATAATAAAAAATAGAGACATACATGCCCCCCCCAAACTACACCACTGCTACCAGTCACCCTGTCCCAGTATACCCTAGCATAGCTCCAATCTCACACTATACCCAGTCACTCGCTCCCAGTACCCCCCAGTCACTCTCTCCCAGTACCCCAGTCACTTTCTTCAAGTACCCCACTTTCTCCCAGTACCCCCAGTCATTCTCTCCCCAAACCTCCAGTCACCCTCTCCCCATACCCCCTCACTGTGTGTTGGTCACGCTGCTCTGGTGTCACACAGTGTTGCCTACCTGTGTGGAGTTGCTGGTGGCCCGGGTGGGGGGGGGGGAGCTGTCCAGGGAGCTTAGTGGGGAGCGGATTTTAAATGTGCAGCAGGGCAGGCGTGTCCCTCCCTCCTTCCTGTGCAGCGGTTGCAGGGCTGCCAGCGGCGTGGGGCTGGCACAGGGATTCAAGGGGGCTGACAAACGTGGTACAGGGTGTTCCGATAAAGGAACACTCTAGGCTAAAAATCCCCCCTTTTTTTTTTTACATTAAAATATACCTATTCCCTACCTAGTTATTGTGTATATATATATATTTTTGTAACTGTAATACTTACCCTAAAAAGCACTGGTTTCCAACGGCGTATTTTTTTTTTTTATACTCACCTCCCTCCTCTTCCGCTCCGTCCTGAAAATCTTGAACTTAGCTAATGGTTTACGTGAGATGCGCGCCTCTCACGTAAGCCAGCCAATCAGCAGGCTTCCTCTTCTTCTTGGATTAGTGTTACGCGCAAGAGGATGCAGGCAACGCTAATCCCAGCCAGCTACTGCGGCGAGTTGGAGACGTCATCGTGCTGAAAGTGCGATGACGTCTCCTACTCGGCAATAGTCGGCAGAAGCGGGAAATATGAATCCCGCTCTGCTGACTGACGGCTGGGAGGGCTGAGTAAAGTCCTCCGCCTCTCTCAGCTGTTTCAGCCGATCGGCTGAGCGGAGGGAGGGGGGAAAGGCAAGGGCATACTCAAGGCATCATGACCACCTAAAAAAGCTTAGGTGGTCATGTTGCCTAGAGTATCCCTTTAATTAATGCTGCGCTGCTTCACTTGACTCCTGTCAGCGTTAAGGAGGAGTTAGGACAGGACCAGAATTCTCTGTCCTGGTCCTCCTTTCTGGACGCTGAGTGCTAAGTCACCGCCAGTGCAGCAAAACTGACGGCTACCTGTGCAAGGGCCGCTCACGGACACCAGTGTCCGTGACCAGACACCTTGCTGATCCCTGCTGGAAAAGATCAGTGGTTCAAACTTCTTTTGAAATTTTGCACCCCTAAGAAAATTGCACCCAGGGCAACTGCCCCCGAGGCCCCCCCCCATGCTATGCCACTGCCCCTGTCTTCATTGTGTCCTGAGAGATTGTCTGGTCTGCCTATGAGACGCACAATGCCATGTTCCTTAAAGAGGTTAAAGCATCTCTTACCCAGTGTAATAACAGGCTGGTGATCCTCCATCATGACGTCCTCATAGAGCTCCTTGTGTCGCTCCACATACTCCCACTCCTCCATGGAGAGATAGACAGTGACATCCTCACAGCGTATAGGAACCTGACACACACAATGACACAGTCACCATCCAGACACATGCCTTGGTGTTAGCGTATAATGTCCCATTCCCAGCAGCCTCACCTCTCCAGTCAGCAGACGGATGATCTGATTGCTCAGCTCCAGGATCTTCTCGTGGTTTTGCTCATGGATTCCCGAGTGAGGTGGAGGCTCCGTATTGAAGCTTTGGCTCCTGCCGTGTCCTTCTGATATTTGGTGACGGCTGCTGCCACTGACCATCTCATGGATCTTCACCACCATATGACCCTAAACATTGAGAGTGACCCCCAATATAGAGAGGTATAAACATGTCGCCCCCTGGGCCCCCCATGCTTTTGTGTACAGGTGAAACTCGAAAAATTTGAATATGGTGCAAAAGTTCATTTATTTCAGTAATGCAACTTAAAAAGGTGAAACTAATATAGGAGACTCATTACATGCAAAGCAAGATAGCTCAAGCTGTGATTTGTCATAATTGTGAGGATTATGGTTACAGCTCATGAAAACCCCAAATCCCCATCTCAGAAAATTAGAATATTGTGAAAAGGTGCAATATATTCTAGGCTCAAAGTGTCCCACTCTAATCAGCTAATTCAGTCATAACACCTGCAAAGGGTTCCTGAGCCTTTAAATGGTCTCTCAGTCTGGTTCAGTAGGAATCACAATCATGGGAAAGACTGCTGACCTGACAGTTGTGCAGAAAACCATCATTGACCCCCTCCATAAGGAGGGAAAGCCTCAAAAGGTCATTGCAAAATACGTTGGATGTTCCCAAAGTGCTGTATCAAAGCACATTAATAGAAAGTTATGTGGAAGGGAAAAGTGTGGAAGAAAAAGGTGCACAAGAAGCAGGGATGACCGCAGCCTGGAGAGGATTGTCAGGAAAAGGCCATTCAAAAGTGTTGGGGACTTTCACAAGGAGTGGACTGAGGCTTGAGTCAGTGCATCAAGAGACACCACACACAGACAGATCCTGGACATGGGCTTCAAATGTCGTATTCCTCTTGTCAAGCCGCTCCTGAACAACAAACAACGTCAGTAGCGTCTTACCTGGGCTAAAGAAAAACACACCTGGTCTGTTGCTCAGTGGCTCCAAAGTCCTCTTTTCTGATGAGAGCAACTTTTGCATCTCATTTGGAAACCAAGGACCCAGAGTATGGAGGAAGAATGGAGAGGCACACTGCAAGATGCTTGAAGTCTAGTGTGAAGTTTCCACAGTCTGTGTTGATTTGGGGAGCCATGTCATCTGCTGGTGTTGGTCCACTGTGCTTCATTAAGTCCAGGGTCTATGCAGCAGTCTACCAGGAGATTTTGGAGCACTTCATGCTTCCTTCCACAGACTAGCTCTATGGGGATGCTGACTTCATTTTCCAGCAAGACTTGGCACCTGCCCACACTGCCACAAGCACCAAAACCTGGTTGAATGACCATGGGATTACTGTGCTTGATTGGCCAGCAAACTCGCCTGACCTGAACCCCATAGAGAATCTATGGGGCATTGCCAAGAGGAAGATGAGAGACATGAGACCGAACAATGCAGAAGAGCTGAAGGCCGCTATTGAAGCCTCCTGGTCTTCCATAACACCTCAGCAGTGCCACAGGCTGATAGCTTCCATGCCACATTGCCGCATTGAGGCAGCAATTTCTGCAAAAGGGGCCCAAACCAAGTACTGAGTACATATGCAGCTTATACTTTTCAGAGGTCCCATATTGTTCTATTTACAATCCTTGTTTTATTGATTACATGGAATATTCTAATTTTCTGAGATTGTGGATTTGGGGTTTTCATGAGCTGTAACCATAATCATCACAATTATGACAATCACACTTGAACTACAGTTGTGTTCAAAATTATTCAAACCCCAATGCTATAAAGGGTTTTAGGGAATTTAGTGTACATTTGTAATTGTATTCAGAATGAAATCCTACAAGGACTTTTTAAAGAACCGTATGCAACTAAAATGACATCAATTGGTTTTGTAATACAGTAGTAAATGTTTCTTTTGTGAATTCTTCATTGACACAATTATTCAACCCCTTAAAGACTACCACTCTGAAGAACAGAGGTTCATTCAAGTGTTTTCAATCAGGTATTGAAAACACCTGTGGATGTCACGGAGCAGCAATAAGGCATAATAAGCACCAATTAGGCAGCTTTAACATGACTGTGATACTCAGCTCCTTCTAGACATTTACTGGTGTGGTTACAAACAGGTGAAGTCAAGAGAATGGTCCAGGAAGACAAGAGAAGAGGTGATTACTCTTCACAGGAAGGGCAATGGCTATAAGAAGATTGCAAAGATGTTAAACATACCAAGAGAGACCATAGGAAGCATCATTCGCAAATTCAAGGCAAAGGGCACTGTTGAAACGCTACCTGGTCGTGGCAGAAAGAAGATGCTGACTTCGACTGCTGTGCGCTACTTGAAGCGTAGAGTGGAAAAAAGTCCCCGTGTGACTGCTGAGGAACTGAGAAAAGATTTGTCAGATGTGGGTACTGAAGTTTCAGCTCAGACAATACGGCGCACACTGCATAATGAAGGCCTCCATGCCAGAACTCCCAGGCGCACCCCCTTGCTGTCTCCAAAGAATAAGAAGAGTCGACTGCAGTATGCCAAAAGTCATGTGGACAAACCACAGACGTTTTGGGATAGTGTTCTGTGGACTGATGAAACAAAATTAGAACTGTTTGGGCCCATGGATCAACGCTATGTTTGGAGGAGGAAGAACAAGGCCTATGAAGAAAAGAACACCTTGCCTACTGTGAAGCATGGCGGGGGGTCAATCATGCTTTGGGGCTGTTTTGCTTCTGCAGGTACAGGGAAGATTCAGCGTGTGCAAGGTACCATGAATTCTCTTCAGTACCAGGAGATATTGGATGACAATGTGATGCAGTCCGTCACAAACCTGAGGCTTGGGAGACGTTGGACCTTTCAACAGGACAATGATCCCAAGCATACCTCCAAGTCCACTAGAGCATGGTTGCAGATTAAAGGCTGGAACATTTTGGAGTGGCCATCGCAGTCACCTGACTTAAATCCGATTGAGAACCTCTGGTGGGGCTTAAAGAAAGCAGTTGCAGTGCGCAAGCCTAAGAATGTGACTGAACTGGAGGCTTTTGCCCATGACGAATGGGCGAAGATACCCGTAGATCGCTGCAAGACACTTGTGTCAAGCTATGCTTCACGTTTAAAAGCTGTTATAACAGTAAAAGGATGTTGTACTAAGTACTAAGATTGAATGTCACTTGGGGGTTGAATAAAACTGATAATGATGTGAGCACAGAAAAGACATTTGTGGTTATTTCATTATAAATGTTATGTTATATTTGTCTGACCTACACGTGCCTCTTTGATTTAATTGTAAGCAAGATGACTGAATGATCAAAATCAATGTCAAACTGGCCAAAACACTCAATTTCAGTGGGGGTTGAATAATTTTGAACACAACTGTATCTTTCTTTGCATGTAATGAGTCTCATATATTAGTTTCACCTTTTAAGTTGCATTACTGAAATAAATGAACTTTTGCACCATATTCTAATTTTTCGAATTTCACCTGTATGTATCAGTGTGTTATCTCCATAGTGTGCTGTATGGTGTGCTGTAACCTTTATTTACACATGACAGGCATTAACATGAGTCTACTACTGATCTGCCTCTGAAATGTCTCCTGGGTCACACAGCTCCAGGGGGATTTAATATCAGCAGGAATATGGCAATCTCATGGAATCTCTTACCTCTCCAGTCAGCAGAAAGATCATCTCCAGAGTTAGATCCAGGATCCTCTGGCTCAGCGGATCCCTGGCTGTGTGTGGATTCATTATCACGGGTTACCTGGACGCCCGGATCTTGTGGAGGAACAATTAGAGGAAGCGCAATGTGTCTGAAATTACACAGGAACATTCTGTTTGATTTGATCCAGACCTCTGATTTCCCCCAAAAAAAATGAGAATTAGCAGATCCTGAGCTCTATATATAGTATCTGACAGAAGTGAATACACAGATCATTCAGGCTTTCGTCCAAATCATTCGACTACAGCCGCTCTTTTAAAAGTCTGCAATGATATCCAAGCTGACATGGAACAAGGAAACCTAACTGGAGCATCTTCCTTGATTTTGCCAAGGCCTTTGACACAGTAGACCATGGCATCTTATTACAGAAACTTAAAAACTCTGGTATTAGTGATCGCACGCTAACATGGTTTCAATCATATGTATCTGATCGGTCGTAATATGTGTCCATTTCTGGCAGCTCCTCACTCCCCCTCCCAGTCACATGCGGTGTACCGCAAGGCTCGATACTTGGCCCCCTGCTATTCACGATATTGATAAATGATCTGCCCAATGTCTGCAAAGCCTCAACTGTACATACAGTCAGGTCCAGAAATATTGGGACATCAACACAATTCTAACATCTTTGGCTCTATACACCACCACAATGGAGTTGGAATAAAACAAACACAATGTGCTTTAACTGCAGACTGTCAGCTTTAATTTGAGGGTATGTACATCCAACTCAGGTGAACGGTGTAGGACTTACAGCAGTTTGCAGATGTGCCTCTCACTTGTTAAGGGACCAAAGGTAATGGGACAGAATAATAATCATAAATCAAACTTTCCCTTCTTAATACTTGGTTGCAAATCCTTTGCAGTCAATCACAGTTCCTTTCCTTCTCCATACTCTTCTCTTCCCATCACTCTGGTACAAGTTGATCTTGGTCTCATGTGTCCATAGGATCTTGTTCCAGAACTGTGAAGGCTTTGTTAGGTGTTGTTTGGCAAACTCTAATCTGGCCTTCCTGTTTTTGAGGCTCACCAATGGTTTTCATCGTGTGGTGAACCCTCTGTATTCACTCTGGTGAAGTCTTCTCTTGATTGTTGACTTTGACACACATACACCTACCTCCTGGAGAGTGTTCTTGATCTGGCCAACTGTTGTGAAGGGTGTTTTCTTCACCAGGGAAAGAATTCTTCGCTCATCCACCACAGTTGTTTTCTGTGGTCTCCCAGGTCTTTTGGTGTTGCTGAGCTCACCGGTGCATTCCTTCTTTTTGAGAATGTTCCAAACAGTTGTTTTGGCCATGCCTAATGTTCTTGCTATCTCTCTGATGGGTTTGTTTTGTTTCTTCAGCCTAATGATGGCTTGCTTCACTGATAGTGACAGCTCTTTCGATCTCATCTTGAGAGTTGACAGCAACAGATTCCAAATGCAAATAACACATTTGAAATGAACTCTGGGCCTTTTATCTGCACATTGTAATTGGGGTAATGAGGGAATATCACACACCTGGCCATGGAACAGCTGAGAAGCCAATTGTCCTATTACTTTTGGTCCCTTAACAAGTGGGAGGCACATCTGCAAACTGCTGTAAGTCCTACACCGTTCACCTGAGTTGGATGTACATACCCTCAAATTAAAGCTGACAGTCTGCAGTTAAAGCGCATTGTGTTTGTTTCATTCCAACTCCATTGTGGTGGTGTATAGAGCCAAAGATGTTAGAATTGTGTCGATGTCCCAATAATTCTGGACCTGACTGTATGTACGCAGACGACACTGTAATCTATACTAGCATACCAAATCTCCCGCAGCTGGAGGCTGTGCTGCAAGAACAATTCACAGAGGTAGAAAAGTGAAAAGATAAACTATAACTAAATACTGACAAAACTGTAACGATGCTCTTTGGAACAAATCCTAAACTACATAAATTGCAAAATCCCCATTTATGTGTGGGGACAAAATCAAATGGCACGGTGACCACAGTCACTTCTCTCAAATATCTAGGTATGTGCTTAGACCCAAACAGTGTTCCCTGCAACGTGCGCGCGTGCGCGCGCGCGCAGGGAACGCGGTGCCAGCGCGCACAACTTGTGGTTATGCGCGCATGGCAACCGGCGGGGTTTGAGGGGACCCAGAGCCGGGCAGCGCGTGAGTGCCTGCCCGGTTCTGAAGAGTCCGTCCTAAGCGGCTGCGTGCGTGCGCGCGCAGCCGGTCACGTGGTCCGGCTAATCAGGCCACCTGACTGGCCGGACCGCGTGACCTGCGCACGCACGCCACGCAGCCATCCCCTTTAACAGGACGGACTCTTCAGGACCGGGCAGGCATTCCCGCGCTGCCCGGCATCTGGGTCCCCTTAAACCCCGCTGGGGCAACTAACCAGGTATGAGCTGGGGGCCAAATCCACGAGCTGGGGGGTTAAATCCACGAGCTGGGGGCAAATCCATGAGCTGGGGGGCAAATCCATGAGCTGGGGGCCAAATCCATGAGCTGGGGGCCAAATCCATGAGCTGGGGGGCAAATCCACGAGCTGGGGGCAAATCCATGAGCTGGGGGGTTAAATCCACGAGCTGGGCATATCCACGAGCTGGGGGGCAAATCCAAGAGCTGGGGGCCAAATCCATGATCTGGGGGCCAAATCCACGAGCTGGGGGCCAAATCCACGAGCTGGGGGCCAAATCCACGAGCTGGGGGCCAAATCCATGAGCTGGGGGCCAAATCCACGAGCTGGGGGCCAAATCCATGAGCTGGGGGCAAATCCACGAGCTGGGGGCAAATCCATGAGCTGGGGGGTTAAATCCACGAGCTGGGCATATCCACGAGCTGGGGGGCAAATCCAAGAGCTGGGGGCCAAATCCATGATCTGGGGGCCAAATCCACGAGCTGGGGGCCAAATCCACGAGCTGGGGGCCAAATCCATGAGCTGGGGGCCAAATCCATGAGCTGGGGGCCAAATCCAGAGCTGGGGGCCAAATCCACGAGCTGGGGGCCAAATCCATGAGCTGGGGGGCAAATCCACGAGCTGGGGGGCAAATCCACGAGCTGGGGGGTTAAATCCACGAGCTGGGCATATCCACGAGCTGGGGGCAAATCCAAGAGCTGGGGGGCAAATCCACGAGCTGGGGGCAAATCCATGAGCGGGGGCAAATCCATGAGCTGGGGGGCAAATCCATGAGTTGGGGCAAATCCATGAGTTGGGGGGCAAATCCATGAGCTGGGGGCAAATCCATGAGTTGGGGCAAATCCATGAGTTGGGGGCAAATCCATGAGTTGGGGGCAAATCCATGAGTTGGGGGCAAATCCATGAGCTGGGGCAAATCCATGAGCTGGGCAAATCCATGAGTTGGGGCAAATCCATGTGAGAGCTGGGGCAAATCCATGAGCTGGGGCAAATCCATTTGTGAGCTGGGGCAAATCCAATGGATTCCCTCTAACGTGCGCGCCCGCGCACGGAATGCAATGACAGCGCGCACAACGTGTATTTATGCGCGCACAAATTAGTGCAGGGGTGGCCAACCCGCGAGGCTCTATACCAGGGGTGGCCGACCCGCGTAGAAAGGGGGCGCCGGAACATCCTGCTCAGGCTGTAAGTTACAGAGCGCTCTGTAACTTACAGGCTGTAGGCGCTGCGCGACGGCGAAGTTCTGGGGGGAGCTCTTCGTCGCGCAGCTGAACACGTACCTGCGTTCCGGCGCGATGATGACGTCACGCCGGAACGCACGTACAGGGGGCAGAGCATAAATACTCTGCGCGCGCCCGTTCTTCCGCGCTGTCAGCATCTCACCGCGGCTGTGCTTCTCTAACGCTGCAGGGAAATCTCTGGCTTAGCTGTCTAAAAAAGCAGGGAAAATCTCAGTGGTTTAGCTGTCTAAAAAAGCAGGGAAATCTCTGGTTTAGCTGTCTAAAAAAGCAGGGAAATCTGGTTTAGCTGTCTAAAAAAGCAGGGAAAAATCTCAGTGGTTTAGCTGTCTAAAAAAGCAGGGAAATCTGGTTTAGCTGTCTAAAAAAGCAGGGAAAAATCTCAGTGGTTTAGCTGTCTAAAAAAGCAGGGAAATCTGGTTTAGCTGTCTAAAAAAGCAGGGAAAAATCTCAGTGGTTTAGCTGTCTAAAAAAGCAGGGAAATCTGGTTTAGCTGTCTAAAAAAGCAGGGAAAAATCTCAGTGGTTTAGCTGTCTAAAAAAGCAGGGAAATCTGGTTTAGCTGTCTAAAAAAGCAGGGAAATCTGGTTTAGCTGTCTAAAAAAGCAGGGAAATCTGGCTTAGCTGTCTAAAAAAGCAGGGAAATCTGGCTTAGCTGTCTAAAAAAGCAGGGAAAAATCTCGGTGGTTTAGCTGTCTAAAAAAGCAGGGAAATCTGGTTTAGCTGTCTAAAAAAGCAGGGAAAAATCCCAGTGGTTTAACTGTCTAAAAAAGCAGGAAATCTCTGGTTTAGCTGTCTAAAAAAGCAGGGAAATCTGGTTTAGCTGTCTAAAAAAGCAGGGAAATCTGGTTTAGCTGTCTAAAAAAGCAGGGAAAAATCCCAGTGGTTTAACTGTCTAAAAAAGCAGGGAAATCTCTGGTTTAGCTGTCTAAAAAAGCAGGGAAATCTGGTTTAGCTGTCTAAAAAAGCAGGGAAATCTGGTTTAGCTGTCTAAAAAAGCAGGGAAAAATCTCAGTGGTTTAGCTGTCTAAAAAAGCAGGGAAATCTGGTTTAGCTGTCTAAAAAAGCAGGGAAATCTGGTTTAGCTGTCTAAAAAAGCAGGGAAATCTGGCTTAGCTGTCTAAAAAAGCAGGGAAAAATCTCAGTGGTTTAGCTGTCTAAAAAAGCAGGGAAATCTGGTTTAGCTGTCTAAAAAAGCAGGGAAAAATCCCAGTGGTTTAGCTGTCTAAAAAAGCAGGGAAATCTGGTTTAGCTGTCTAAAAAAGCAGGGAAATCTGGTTTAGCTGTCTAAAAAAGCAGGGAAAAATCTCAGTGGTTTAGCTGTCTAAAAAAGCAGGGAAATCTGGTTTAGCTGTCTAAAAAACCAGGGAAATCTGGTTTAGCTGTCTAAAAAAGCAGGGAAAAATCTCAGTGGTTTAGCTGTCTAAAAAAGCAGGGAAATCTGGTTTAGCTGTCTAAAAAAGCAGGGAAATCTGGTTAGCTGTCTAAAAAAGCAGGGAAATCTGGTTTAGCTGTCTAAAAAAGCAGGGAAATCTGGCTTAGCTGTCTAAAAAAGCAGGGAAAAATCTCAGTGGTTTAGCTGTCTAAAAAAGCAGGGAAATCTGGTTTAGCTGTCTAAAAAAGCAGGGAAAAATCCCAGTGGTTTAACTGTCTAAAAAAGCAGGGAAATCTCTGGTTTAGCTGTCTAAAAAAGCAGGGAAATCTGGTTTAGCTGTCTAAAAAAGCAGGGAAATCTGGTTTAGCTGTCTAAAAAAGCAGGGAAAAATCTCAGTGGTTTAGCTGTCTAAAAAAGCAGGGAAATCTGGTTTAGCTGTCTAAAAAAGCAGGGAAATCTGGTTTAGCTGTCTAAAAAAGCAGGGAAATCTGGTTTAGCTGTCTAAAAAAGCAGGGAAAAATCTCAGTGGTTTAGCTGTCTAAAAAAGCAGGGAAATCTGGTTTAGCTGTCTAAAAAAGCAGGGAAATCTGGCTTAGCTGTCTAAAAAAGCAGGGAAAAATCTCAGTGGTTTAGCTGTCTAAAAAAGCAGGGAAATCTGGTTTAGCTGTCTAAAAAAGCAGGGAAAAATCCCAGTGGTTTAACTGTCTAAAAAAGCAGGGAAAAATCCCAGTGGTTTAACTGTCTAAAAAAGCAGGGAAATCTCTGGTTTAGCTGTCTAAAAAAGCAGGGAAATCTGGTTTAGCTGTCTAAAAAAGCAGGGAAATCTGGTTTAGCTGTCTAAAAAAGCAGGGAAAAATCCCAGTGGTTTAACTGTCTAAAAAAGCAGGGAAATCTCTGGTTTAGCTGTCTAAAAAAGCAGGGAAATCTGGTTTAGCTGTCTAAAAAAGCAGGGAAAAATCCCAGTGGTGACAGACGTGAACAAATCTAGGTAAATATAGGTTATCAGACTCTTATAAATGATAGGACTGATATTTGTAGAAGTCTCATGTACCTTAATTGATGGAAGTTTTTCCTTTTCTTTTCTCACATGAGTTAGAAAATATAAATATACATTCATTCAGATATAAGTTTTATCAAATCATCTGGTTGCTTCGTTTTAGCTTTGAACAGTTTTCACTTACACGTACGATCAATTGCGCTACTTTTAAAAAACCAACTATTGGTTACCATAGTCAATAAGCGCTCATGACGAAAATATTGTTGCTCATGAAAAATCTGGTGCGCTCACGGCCCCCAAAAATTAGAGGGAACATTGGACCCAAATCTATCCTTTGGCCCCCACATAGAAAAACTCTCATCTAAACTTAACCCCAAACTAGGTGCCCTGTACAGAAACAAATCCTGCCTAAATACGGAGATGTAGTGTATGTAGCTGCCCCGCAAACTCACCTTCATAAACTTACTACATTGTATAACTCATTCTGTTGCTTTGTGCTACAATGTAACTACATGACACACCATTGTGACATGTTAAAAGAACTAAACTGGACATCGCTGAAATCCAGACGCACTCTTCACCTTTCCAACCTGGTGTTTAAGAGCTTTTCTGGGAAGCTGCCATCCTACCTGAATAAACTGCTTGCCCCAGCAGTTCCCTCATCCTATAACCTAAAATCCAGGACCAGCACCTTACTTGCAATACCACAATACAAAAAGAAAGTGGCTCGGTCCTCATTTTCCTACAGAGCACCACAATTATGGAATAACCTCCCAGACGCCATCAAATCTTCCCCCAGTCTAAAGTAACTTAAGAGCTCCCTATTAACATACCTCAATACAGAATGCACCTGTAAACTTGTAACACAGTGACTATATACCGAATGCACTTGTAAACATGTAACATAGTGACTATATACAGAATGAACCTGTGAACATGTAACACAGTGACTATATACAGAATGCACCTGTAAACATGTAACATAGTGACTATATACAGAATGCGCCTGTAAACATGTAACATAGTGACTATATACAGAATGCGCCTTGTCACGGAATGCCCCAAGAGGCTCAGCCACAACCCCCAGGACTCTCAGCCAGGGGCAGTTTCTTTGTGACGTTTGGGTCACTGTGAACTCTTCAGTGCCGTTGCACCACAGGGACACCTTGACTCCTTTTATTAGACGTGGTTGTTATTGTGTGATGTAATAAAAGTGTCCCCTGTATGTATACCGTGTAAAGTTTGCCAGACCCCATTGTATGCTTTGCTCGCCGCCATTTCCCATTGCCTCGTGGAGCCGGTCGAATTGGTCGGATCGTAAAATGGCCAATTCGGAACTTCCGGTTACGAATCGGCACCACCCCGATTCGGAACGGCCAATATGAATCGGGACCCAGGTACACTAATTCGAGCAATGGTCAATGAGACTTATGGGGGCGGGCAGGGATTCCCATTGTTTCACTCTTTACGAATGTTTATAAATTATGTGGTTTTCCCAGTAAAAGTGAGTTCATCTAGTGCATACAGCTCCGCCTGGTGTCCTTTATTGACGGTCGTACTACTGAGATCCCTCGCGGTCTCTAGGGTACATTACCCACGAGGTACGGTCCCGCTACCCTGGGTCTGAGTTCCGAATCCGAACAGCGGCGCGTCTTACGTGCATCGACCAACCGAACGATCGACCACGCTTCGACTCCGCTACCTGATCCGAAGCCGCGGCGCGACTCCCGCGCATCGGCATATCGAAGCGCCATACATCCGAGGGAAATCCGAAACGTTTCCCGTCCGAACGAGTAACCCGGCACGGACGAAACGTTTCCCACCAGAGCAGCTAACTCAGCAGACGGTCTCATCTTCCCCGAGGTCAGTAGATCAGCCGCTCGAGACGCCGAGTGCCGTGACGCTCGGTGGTCGGGCTGGTCTCATACAGGGGTCCCTCTCCCTAGCCCGCCAACTCTTCCCCAGGGTCACCCCAGGCCGCTCGAGACGCCGAGTGCCGTGCCACTCGGTAGTCGGGTCGGCGGTGAGCGCAGTGGGAGAAGCAGATAGGAGCACACCCGCAGGCGGACAACACCCATTCCGTCACACGCCTGTAAACATGTAACAGTGACTATATACAGAATGCAGCTGTAAACATGTAACATAGTGACTATATACAGAATGCACCTGTAAACATGTAACATAGTGACTATATACAGAATGCACCTGTAAACATGTAACACAGTGACTATATACAGAATGCGCCTGTAAACATGTAACGCAGTGACTATATACAGAATGCGCCTGTAAACATGTAACGCAGTGACTATATACAGAATGCGCCTGTAAACATGTAACACAGTGACTATATACAGAATGCGCCTGTAAACATGTAACACAGTGACTATATACAGAATGCGCCTGTAAACATGTAACATAGTGACTATATACAGAATGCACCTGTAAACATGTAACATAATGACTATATACAGAATGCACCTGTAAACATGTAACATAATGACTATATACAGAATGCACCTGTAAACATGTAACATAGTGACTATATACAGAATGCACCTGTAAACATGTAACACAGTGACTACATACAGAATGCACCTGTAAACATGTAACATAATGACTATATACAGAATGCACCTGTAAACATGTAACATAATGACTATATACAGAATGCACCTGTAAACATGTAACATAGTGACTATATTTCCTACATATTTAATTTTCTGGGTTAATCTGTATATTTGTGTTTTGTTTTTAATATCTTGCATTTTATTACTTTGTATTTCTGTAACAACTGTAACAATTCAATGTTCTTGAATCCAGGACATACTGAAAACCAGAGAAATCTCAATGGATCCTTCCTGCTAAAATCCTTTGCAAATAAATATGTGTGTGTACAGGTTTTGTGCTCTATAGCTGTATGTGGTGCAGATATCTGTGTATATTGTTCATATGTGGTACGTGTGGGTGTAAAAAATATTAAATGGGGGGGGGGTCGTGAAAACGTAATGAGTTCCCCCACCTTTCTTCAGGCTTGACCCCCGCTCAGCTTCTCACACACCATTTCCAGCAGCAACACAGGGGGATGGGCGCACTCTGATGACATCACAGCTCAAGTGACTGGCTGGAGGGATCATGTGGTGCTGGGGGAGGGGATTGGGGAATAGGGGACAGTCACTGAGCTGCCTGGATCTAGCACTGACGGGGAGAGGAAAGGCCTCAGGGTGAGTTTATGGAGCTTCTGTCCTCCGTGTTTCCTCTTTTTCACACTTGTTTGTATTGATGTGGGATTATATGTAACTCCTGCCTCTCCTTTAACCCCTGTAGCTCCATCCCCTTTGTCCTTTGTGTCCTGAGCCCTGTGAGGCGGCAGATCCAGCTGGTGAATCCAGAGAGGAGATCCAGGCTGAGGGTCCTGGGAGTGAGCGGCTTCTTGTAAGTAAATGCATATATTGCTGATTATAAGCTGTATCCGCTGTATAATGATGTGTGTGAATTCAGCAATGAAATGTCTCCCAGCCATGGGAATAAGGCCATGCTTAGTCTATAAGAAGCCCCTGTGTGACAATCACCCCCTGCAGGGCCGGCTTTAATATTGATTGGGTCCTGGGCAAATATTTTCTTGGCCCCCTCTATGCAATTTTGCTCTGCAACCTGCAAATAAAAAAACCCTACAGGCTTGTCTCAAAAACCTTTTTATTAAATGTAACCATAAATATGTGGCTGAGAAACAAGTCCAGAGCTGGATCTGTAACATTACGGATTTGACAGCTTTATAATTCTAGCCTCATAAGGGATTATTCAGAGAGCACCGAAATCTCTGTGCTCTCTCTCCTTCAGCGAACTCAATTCGCCGACCATGCAGCGAATTCAGCATTCACTGCAGGGTTCCCGAAGTAAGCCATAGGGGACCACCGAACGCCACTGATCGACCTGCCGAACACAACGGCCGATTGACCCGCAGAACAGATCGCCAAACATCCTCCGATCAGCTGCTGAACAGGGGAGTAAAAAAATAAAAATTGTGGAAGGGCCGGGCAGTTCACAAACACAATTTAAAGCACGTGCTTATGGATCAGTGAGTAATAATAGCAGATAGAGGACCTTGTGACTCTTCCATCATCTGCCGATTATTATTCACTGATCCATAACACAGGTGTTTGCAGGGATATAGGAAACCAGCGTTATTATTAGGGCTGCAACTAACGATTATTTTCATAATCGATTAGTTGGCCGATTATTTTTTCGATTAATCGGTTCATCGGATATAAGAAAAACATACGTAAATTGCATACTTTTCACTCACAAGGTACACTAGCACCTGGTCACAGTGGTGGATTGATGCTGCGTACGCAGCTTAAGCCCATGTCGGCTTTCTCAGACATGATGATGTCACAAAATCAGGGTGAGACGGGGGGGGCATTCAATGCAGCCTGACGACTTCAGCTTATTAATGAAATTATTGTAAAGGGACACTAACAAACTGAACGGGAGGAAAGGCCGGAGGTGGGAGTGAGTTTGTTGAAGGGACTTCACCCGAGTGTGAGAGGAAATAGGTTAGTGCAAAAAACTGGACCCGAGTGTGGGAGGGTGTTTGTGGGAAGGGACCGGACCAAAGGGAGAGAATGGCAGCTCCAGACCAAAGATGGGGTGACCAGGACCAAGCACAATCTGAGGTTATAACGTTTAACACAGTCTGACTCTAAACAGTGCGTGCTGCACACAAATCGATTAACCGACAGCCGATTAGTTGACGATTATTTTCATTATCAATTAGTTGTTTCAGCCCTAATTATTATTATTTATTGTACCTCACATTGAGCTATGTAGTGGCAGCCAGACCCCAGACCCCCAGTCAGTGCAGCCGCTCTGGATGTCACTCACGTCATGACTCTCTCGTAGATTTCCAATGTGTGTATGACGTCAGGAGCCGCCCTCGAGCTGCGTAACGTCCTGAGCGGTGACTCCGCATGAGATGTCTTTATACGGCACAGATAGTCCAAAAGAAAACGCATGTGGTGGAGTCGGCGCTTGTGTTCCACAGAGCAATTCCTTTAGTTTTTAACTCCAGAGCCCAAACTGTCTGTTTCCTCCAGGAGTAGGTAGATTCCTCAGTTGCCCTCAAAATGAAGAACAGACTCACATAGTGTAGTGGGTTCAATAAATGGAGTGAATTAACAAGCAGGAATTCTTCCTCACATTTTATGGCGTCTCAAAAGATCAGACACCAGATTTTCAGGCAGCCAGTGACTTCTAAGGAGCACCGGATCTCCTCTCCGCTTCAGTCTTCTCCTCCACAGGTAGTAAAAGGCCAGGATCCGGAGTAAGGTCTAAAACCATTAATTTATTAAACAACAATGTAAAACCGCACACCAATACGCATTTCGCAAAAATGCTTCTTCAGTTGGTGTAGCTGTGTGGACACAGTTGAAGGGTAGAGATGCTACCACTAGACTCCATAGCGGATATCGTGAGGAAAGTATGTACCGTTAGGTGTCTTTCCCAAGGGTACTTACTGGAGATTCGAGCCTGGGTCTTCCAATTCTGCTGCGTTAGTAGCTGCTCCTATCCGAAAGAAATGAGGAGCTACACAATTCTCATCCCTCACACCCCAATATCTTAACTGCTCTTTGGAGCCATTCTTATGCCTAAAAATAAGGAAAAAAAATTAGGCCCCTCCGCCGGACTCCTATGTAAATAAGGCCGCACACAATTAACTGGGCAATTTGCTCTTCCTGCTGTTCTAGCCACCACCCAAGCTCCCTTTCCTTCATGGTCCATTTTTAGGCCTTCTCACAAATACCATCACGGCTTCACTGCTCTCTCTAAAGTTCTCGGCTCTTAGACCCATTCTGAAAGACTGCTGCCGCTAACTCCCCAAATCGCAATGCCGCTGCAACGGCCGATACAAACTCCGCTGCAAATAATACCCCTTCAAATCCCTCTGCACATACACTACCTAGCACCCGCACTAATGCCTCTAGCCTCTCTACCGTTACAGGTTCCCTTCTATCGCCGACTTTCTCTCCCCCCCCCCCCCCACTGCCCAGACCCTCACAATTTCTTAAACCTCAAAGCGCTTTGCCACATCGGTTACCTCGAACAGCGTCGGAAAATACAATATACCGGCGACTAATAAAACAGCCTAAATGCTCCTTCTTAAACCCGTCACCTTTGAGCTTTTGCAGATACTCCATAAAAATTCATCTAAAGTCCCCCTTTCTATCCCCCAATATTCTCTCCAGTCTTTCCGATGCCTCTCATATGCCGACCACGACTGCCACAGACCTTCGTACCAGGCTTCTGATGACCTCTAACTTCTCCCGATCTGCCGAATAAAAAGCCAGCAACCCTCACCTTTTTGTACTGCATCAAGAGCCAGTTTGCGAAAAATGTCCTACTTAAACCTGGACGGAGCGTCTACTATGACATTCTTCACACCTGGCATATGCGGAGCTTGAAAATGTATATTATGCTGCGAGCACTTCAAAACTAGATAATGTACACAAGCAATGACCTGTGCCGATGATGCAGACATACTGTAGATACTCGAGTATACCACTAGATTTTGGTGACAAAAATTTACCTTTACAATTGGAGGGGGTCGCGTTATATTCGAGACATCTGCATCGCGTGCAAAAAAAAATTGCCTTGCTCTGGATCCCAAGTCTCCTGGAACTTCCGGTAGTCTCACTGAAGTGAATGTGGGCTCCCTGATGATGCAAACACTTCAGGAACTCTTGGATTTGGGAGAGGTCGGATCCATCACAGCCAGGGGGCACGCTCGGTTTAAGCCAATCATTTACCTTGCTCGCCTCCACCGGCCATCTAATCCCTAGTAAAGAAGATAGGTGGCCGGCTGCTTCTTACTTAGTAACAACTGCAATCATTCTAGAGCAGAACACCCTGGCCTGAGGGGTAGCCTGTGTTGAGACCACCTGAAAGGATTTTAATTGTTTTACCGGTACAGTATAGAATTTTGCTCCTCGCGTTATATTCGAGTCTTGAATATTCTATCATTTGCATAATAAATCTCTATCCATCGCGTTATATTCGGGTCGCGTTATACTCGAGTATCTACGGTAATAATAATAATGTTTCCATTGCTACCACAAATGTAAACAATTCACGCAACACATTCCTTGTCTATCCCCGATTCACGCAAACCTGCGGCCATTGCCCCGCACACCATTTCCCACTAAGATACGCTCCAAAACCTGTGCTCCATCAATATACAACCGAATGTCATTAGCCTTAAACCGCTGCTCCCAAACGCTGTGACGTCGGCGTGCATGAGAGGGACTCATGTGTGTCATCCGATGACACACACGCTAAAGCCCTCCCATCTACTTGCACGACGACGCCATCTTGAGAGACCTGGGCCCGCAATGGCACCAATAAACATGGAGCACGGCCCAGGTCAGCCAAATGAGGTGGCTGATTGATTGTGAGGCCCCCTAGTTCTCCATATTGCACTCCAGACATTGAACTTCATTTCTGCCAAAGAATCAACTCTTTCCTCGGACATTTAACCCTTCACTCACTGACAGGGCGCAAATGACCCATGCCCTGCCAGAAAGCTCCATAGCGGTCATTGTGACCAGGGGGTGATTGTCACACAGGGGCCTCTTATATCCCATGGCTGGGATACTCCGCACTGCTCTCAGAGTATGTGCATCTGCTGTCTGTATATGTGGATCTCTATTTGCCCCCCTCTGTGTGTGGCGTCTTGTGCATTCGCAATGGGTGGGAGGTGTTGTCTGACGATCAGATATTGCCGCTGTCCTTCATGTGTCAGAGATGGCTAGTTGACAAAATAAGTTCACATGGAAATCCAGTGAACCACTAGATCTACCTGGATGTAGTAATGATAAAACATTAATTAGGATAATAGACCTACTGAACCGCTTTCATATGGCAGGTCTATTATCCTAATTAATGGTTGTTGTTTATGGCTAAACCTCCTATCCCCCAAATCTCCTGATGTTGTGTAATATCTGTGGACATGACACCTTGCTGGGTTAGCCTGATTAAAAAATGTTTCCATTTTGAAAATCTCTCTCTTTTTTGATAATTGATCTTGGTTAATTTTGGGACATACCTGTGCTCTGTGGAAGGTTCTCCAATACCCCTGACGTCTCTTTTTTCCACTAGTGGTTTTGTGCTTAGGTGCACTTCTCATTACCATATCTATCTGGTGACCTGAGTGAATTATCAAGTTTGGTCTACCATTTCGATATACACATTTTTTGTGGTATTGTTCACCGCAGTGAAAAGGTTTTTTTAAAGTGTGTGGTAGTTTGGTTTTCATGATCATGACTATTTTAGTTTGTTCTTACATGTTTTATCATCACTACATCCAGGTAGGTCTAGTGGTTCACTGGATTTCAATGTGAACTTATTTTGTCTATTACGTTTAGGGTTAACCCCTTAATCTCCTGTGATTGCTACATTCATATCAATTGTTGTCAATTTATGTTGCATTAACACTACCAGTGTGTAGTGATTTCTTATAGAGATGGCTAGTTAGACGATCCGTGTGGGTGTGATGACAACCAGCTGGTCGCCAGATCAGCTGGCATTACGTCACTCCTGCGCATGCACAGATCGTGGGATGCATTAGCAGACTCAACACCTGCACTGAGAGCGACTGGATTGGCTGGAACATCCACTCCCCCTGTGGTCACATGACATGCTGAGCTAGAGGCATGTCATCTACTGCAGAGATCAGAGGGAGACCAGCGCTGGAATTAGGGGAGATTTTAAAGGAAACTAAAGGGTTAATACAGAGGGGCACGTGGAGGCTTCAAGAAGGGTTTAATGCTTAACCCCTCCATTTCCTACGCCCTCCTGTTTTATCCTTTAGAGTATCCATTTAAGTAGTATATACTGGTTCAACTGAGAGCCTGGGGGCGAGTCGAGAAATCCTTGTATGCTGACAGGGCTGGCTTCTTGGTCAATCAGCCCGTTTTGTATCGGGGGAAAAACATAATAGCTTGGATGTTGTATTTGGCAGCCAAATAAGGGAATGAGAGAATGTGGTCATTCGCGAATTATTAAAATAAGTCAAGGAGCAGCCTAAGGTAGGACGTCTGTGAATGTTGCCACGGGAGCAGCAAGAAAGACGAGGTCGTAACTCAGCGAGAAGTATTCGTTGCTGTCCCACATGTAAATTTTAATCTAGATCAAATGGTTCCCAACCACGGTCTACAGATCCCCCTAACAGGTCAGGTTTTCCAGATATGTGGAGCACAGCACAGGTGATATAATTTGTTGCAGGATTCAGTCTGCATTTCCCCAAGGGAATCCTTAAAACCTGGCCTTTTAGGGGGACTTGATGACCGTGGTTGGGAACCACTGATCTAGATGAACCGGGTGATGTTACCATCTCCTCTTTGCTTGGTTGGGCTCTGATTCCTGTACGTTGTTCGTAATCCTAGACTAAAGTCTTCATTTTCCATTCCGTTTATGGCATGAAATCTCTTCCTTACTGGGACATTGTATATGGGGGTGTTTGAGACCCACTTCTAAAATATGGTCTTGCATCTCGCTTTCCCTTAATTCCCAAATAGGATCTTCCAAATGGAATTCTTATTGTCCTATCTTCCCTTTCATTAGGTCCCATTTTTTTTTGGGGGGGGGGGGACTAACCTCAGTCCTTGCCCTCAAACTTTTTTTTCTTTCCGGTCTTCAGGTGTAGAGTTTTCTTTCTTATCTGTACCTTTGCTCTCCTGTTACAAATCTCCGCTCTACAAGTCTCATTGGAAGACTTTTGGTCCCTTCTACTTTCAGGTTAAAAAAAAAACATTATAGGGTGAATGTGCTCTCCGTACTAGATGCATATGATGAACCTGGTTAAGGTTGTAGCATTTTTTGCTGCATTGGTTTTGTGATTGTGTGAAATATTGTCTTTTCTCTAGCAGGGGTTCAGGAAAAATCTGGAAATGTCTGCAGAAATTATTTTTGGGGAAACTGTATCATATGTTGAAGAAAACCTCATGAAGCCTCTGTCAGTAAAGCAAGAGGAAATAAACATCAAAACGGAAACTCTGGATTTCCAAGAAAATCAAGAAGAACCGGAGAACTCTGAGCTGTCACATGGGACTGTCCAGAAAACCGAGTTCGGGAAATATCTGGAAACACCTGCAGGAATTATTTTTGAGGAAACCGTATCATATGTTGAAGAAAACCTCATGAAGCCTCTCTCAGTAAAGCAAGAGGAAATAAACATCAAAACTGAAATTCTGGATTTCCCAGTGCTGTCCCATGGAACTGTCCAAAAAACTGATGCATGCACAGATATGTTGGGTTATTCTGACACTAAAAGTTTTGTCTTTCATGGATCAAAACTTCCCCAAACTCACATAGGAACAAAAACATTTCTGTGCCCTGAAAGTGAGAAATGTTTAAGCACAAATGCAAGTCTTGGTACACAAAGGATAGTTCACACAGGAGAGATGTTTGCATGTTCTGGATGTGAGAAATGTTTTACAACAAAGGGTGACCTTGCCGAACATGAGAGAATTCATACAGGAGAGAAGCCATTTGTATGTTCGGAATGTGAGAAATGTTTTAGACTAAAGAGTCATCTTGCTCAACATGAGCGTGTTCATACAGGAGTAAAGTGGTTTGCATGTTCTGAATGTGGTAAAGGTTTTAGCAAAAGGGAATATCTCACTAAACATGAGCGCATGCATATAGAATTAAAGCTCTTTGCATGTTCTGAATGTGACAAGTGTTTTTACAGAAAGTATGAGCTTACGGCACATGCGCGAACGCATACAGGAGACAAACCACATACATGTTCTGAATGTGGGAAAGGGTTCTCTAGAAAGACTTCGCTTACTGTACATGTGCAAATTCATACAGGAGAGAAGCCGTATGCTTGTTCTGAATGTGGGAAATGTTGTAGAACAAAGCGTGATCTTATGGTCCATGAGAGAATTCATACAGGAGAGAAGCCATATGCATGTTCTGAATGTGGGAAACATTATCAAACAAGAAGTACTTTCGCTAAACATAAGAGAATTCACAGAGGAGAGAAGCGGTTTGTTTGTTCTGAATGTGAGAAATGTTTTTACACACAGGGTAAGCTTTCTGAACATGAGAAAATTCATACAGGAGAGAGTCTGTTTGCTTGTTCTGAATGTGAGAAATGTTTTACAAGAAAGTATAGACTTAAAGAACATAAGAGAATCCATACAGGAGAGAAACCGTTTCCTTGTTCTGAATGTGAGAGATGTTTTGGAACAAAGGGCAGTCGTACTATACATGAGAGAATTCATACAGGGGAAAAGCCATTTAACTGTCCTGAATGTGAGAGATGTTTTAGAACAAAGAGTGAGCTTACTGTGCATGAGAGAATTCATACAGGAGAGAAGCCATATGCATGTTCTGAATGTGGAAAATGTTTTAGAATAAAGGGCGACCTGACTGTACATGAGAGACTTCATACAGGAGAGAAGCCTTTTGCTTGTTCTGAATGCGAGAAATATTTTAGAACAAGGTGTGAGCGTATTGTACATGAGAGAATTCATACAGGAGAGAAGCCATATGCATGTTCTGAATGTGGGAAATGTTTTAGAACACATGGTACTCTTGTTGAACATAAGCGAATTCATTCATCCACTGAATCACATGGACAGAACACCATTTTCATGGCATGAATGTGGGAAGGGTTTTGACACAGAGCCCCAGTGTTACATAGCAGAAGGTGCAAACAGGAGAGAATTTAGTCATACTTTACTCACATTCAGAGCATATGAATAATGTTTCACAGGAAAATCAGGACTTACGTAAAATTATTTCATCCACATTGGAGCTTTTTTTGTGTGCTCAGAATTTGGGAAATGCCCACACACCCATAAGTTGTATCTTGGGAGAACTAACACAGGGTGAATGGATGCCCTATAAATGCTATGAATATGGAAAGCAAGGCTGGACTAGATCCAAAATTGTGCTGTGGCATTTAGAAGCACAGTAGCTCACACACACTTGCTGTGCTATTTACACACATATGCATATACAGAGAGAGAAAGTTGAGTCAACATGTACTTTTTTAGATTTTTTTTTTCTTACAACCCCCCCATGCACGTATACCCACATCATAACTTTCCATGTATACAGACTGGATCACTCTGTTATGTTTTTTTTTTTTTTTTTAGTCCTTCACTTTGTAGGAAACAGGAGGATGAGCCTGAAGAAGTTCCGAAATAACAATTCTGCATGATCTTGTGTATTTCAATATGTGTTTTTTTTTTTTTAACCAAGCTTTCTTTATATTGGGGTTTGTCTTGACCAGTTGTAGCGGGTTACACCCGGTTATTAGGGAATCATGACTGCCCCTACCTTGTCGAACCCGGTGGTTCATTGTTAATTCTGTAAGAGTGCGTGAAACATCTGACTACATGGTGCACCAGCCAATCGGATCAACAGAAGACCTGCCCTCAATTGTGTTGGGCAAAAGCTCGACTACAGGCCCGGGCTGGCAGAATGTTTTAGTACAGATTCCTTTATTATTCATCATTAGCGTCCCATAGATCATTTGATATATTGAATACATTTTATTAAGCTCTATTGGGTTCATTTTACTATTTTATATATTTTTATATTTATATATTTTCTTTATCGTCCAAGGCCTTGTGGGTTTTTATTTTTCCCGACGTCATTGCAGAGAATCCTGTCTCAAACTGAGCCTAGATCTGATTCTTCCCATGCAGCCACTGCATCAGATAATCCCACATATTGTAAACAAGTGATTAATATTGTGTTTTTATATAACTGATGTATTGGCAGCTTAAAGTGGTCATCATTAACAATGTCCAAGTAATTGTGTCATAGGATACTTAAATGTTATTGTAAATTCATTCTCCGGGCTTAAGTCATTAGTACCTGCCCAGATATAATAATACAGGATAATGAAAATATACGGATTATAAAAAAATAGGAAAAGGAAGGGGAGGGTCATAATACACAAGATTATACATAGAATATTCTCTAATTATTCTCACAGGCAGCTTGCCATATGCATTTTTAATGGAAGCATTCAATGTCTAGGACAGGGGTCAGCAACCTTGGCTCCCTGATGTTTTGGGAACTACATCTCCCACGATGCTCAGTCACCCATTAGGCTGACTGAGCCGCATGGGAAATGTAGTTCCCAAACATCAGGGAGCCAAGGTTGCTGACCCCCGGTCTAGTGAATGCTTCACATTCAAGTCTTGCTTTAATTTTGAGTAATTTAACATGTTTTTATGATCCCTGCTGCTGCCAAACAACAAAACGTGCTCCCTTGTAAGATGCGCTGATATTGTCAATCTGTCACAACCACCTCCTGCATGAAGGATTGTGCTCCCGTTCCCAGGGGGATTCATGTGGGGTACCCCGGTCTAGTCATTATTTTTGCATGATCCTGGTTGGTCAGGCTGCTACTGGGAACTGGATGTTAACCAAAACAGTCCAAAATACCAGAGCATCAGCAGTATAGGATGTACATAAACAAAATGAACAGAGATGCTAACCAGTTCCATGATTTATACAAGTCTTAAGCTGTCATTATCGGCTCCTTTTGACCTCATTGTGAATTATGTGGTGGTCCCTTTGAGTCATCGCGGCTGGACGACCCCTTCTAGAGAGCGTAGCCAGAGATCTAAACTTCATTTATAGACCATTTGTGTGTCAGTTTACAGATGAATATCTACATTTTTTTAAATACCTTTGTAACCCTTTCATGCAACAATTCCCGATCGCAGGTCTTCGGAGCATCCTTTTTGCGAGGTTTGGTTCACATCGACAGATGCTTTTTGTGAATAGTAAAGTCAAAGTATCTCGAACATCCTCCTCCGATCACGTTTCAGTAATTGGAATCAGGTTTGCTAATATATCGCTCTAATTAGCTCATGTTGCATTATTAACCTAAGGGTTCACATATTTTTCCAAGCTATAGTGTGAATATTTCAATGATGTATTCGATACGTACAACAACAATACAATAAAGTGTTATCAGTAAAAACAGAGTGAGTTACAGTAGTCGCCAAACACAGACGACCATTAATCAAGATTGAGATAAATTTATACAAAAATATAGTAATTTCTAAAGGGTTCATATACTCCCACCCCCCCTTACCGTGCCTGTAGTCAACTCAGATCGAAAGGTCACTATCAGGGGTATTCAGAGAAAGATGAAAATCAGGAGAAGTGGCTGGAAATGAAAGTAGGGCTACATCTTGCATCGTCCACGTAGGCCTGGGCAGCAGAGTTGAGGGGCATTTTGTTCCTACTAGAACAGGGCTCAGTATTCTGTTATGAATATTGTAACAAATCTCTGCTTGGACAGGGTCACCTTTGTTAACCTCCCTGGCGGTCTAATTTTTTTAAAATGTGTCTAAAAGCATCTCAATTTTTCTTTAAAAGGAAACGTGTTTTTGTACATAGTTAGCCTGTAATAATTAGGAATCACGCACTGAAATCCGTGCAATCAAGAGTCCTTATTGGTAAAATCTTTTATAAATAAATAAAAAAATAGTAAATACACTGAGTCCGATAAAGTTTGAAACACGAAATAATTTATTATCCCAAAAATAATTATCCAAAATAATGCAAATAAATGATATTCAATAAAATAAAAAACAAAAAAACACTGCAATCTATCTGCAAACAAGAGTAAGAGGATGTATGGTCTATTTCTTATCCTGTAGTGCCACCCAGTGGCCGTTCATAAACATTGCACTTTGGATTACAGTATTTTATGAATTGTTTATAAGTTTGCTGATGGTTCCCGCCCACCCTGCATCGTGTGACTTACAGGGAGCCTTCCAGGAAGCAGCTCGCCGCGATCACACTGCGGGGGACAGCCAGGGAGCCAGGAGGAGGTGAGTATGCAGCCAGCCCGAGTGTGACTCGGGGTTACCGTTCACGGTAGTGAAATTTAACCCCGAGTCACACTCGGGAATACCGCCAGGGAGGTTAAATGCTGCTTCATCACTGGACACCCAGGTTCTCTTCGTGACTCTCACAACTTTCTCTAGTACCTTTCGTAGACAGTACAGTAAACATTACATAACCTTTCTTAACCTAAAACAATGTGTGATTCTGATTTACAAATAGATTACAGCCTATTCAAACACACAGATAACATTGTAGAAACTCCATTCTGTCTCCAGCCATTTAAACACATATTTTTCCAGAGGGAAACAGTCACTGTCTGGAAAGAAATTATACATTTAACTCAGCTGGACCAATATAAAAAAGTAGCCCATAATAGTTCTGGATGCGCGGCTACAAAAGCTGCGTTCGCTTGGTTCAGAGGAACCAGCGACGGCAGAAATACTTTGCACTGTGTGTCGTGCGTCTGATGATGGCAAACAGACCCAAAATCTCCCATTTAACTGCTGGGCCTTAGTCTGTGGGCAGGAGGCCAGAGCAAAGTCCTCTCCAAGTCCTACAGTGACAGCGTATTCTGTCACACATATCTCCATTGGAGGTGTCTCCCTTAGCTGCTGCGGGCGTCTTGAAATCCGGTTCTAGGTGTTATAGAAGGCCTTTTCCCCCAATCACAAGACAAGACTCAGTGTTGGGCTAGAGAAGGGAATGAATCAGCTTTACCAGAACACACCATATAGTAGACACTTTTCCAAATATCGGCCGACTCCCATAGAACAAGCAGGAACAGAACAACAGAATGTCTCCTCCCCCGGGTACCTGCGTGTAAGGGAATCCAATATGGTCTATACAAGTATCGAATATAAACAAAACCAAAGGGTGAGAAAAGTAGTTACAGACACGATATATGGAGGTTGTGGACTTCCTGCTGTCCATATAAAACTCTTAAGATTTCAGTTATAGGTGTCTGTCACTCCTACTGACCATTATGTAAGAGGTATATTATATGTGTTTTATTTTCAAAAGTTTTATTTATGACCAAACAGAATCACAAAAATACACGCAGAGTGATAAACATTCAGGACATCAAACACACCCACATAAAGACACAGAAAAAACACCCGTAGGAGGTCATCAGGGCAGCAGAGATATTACAGTGTTGAAGAACAGGCCCAGGAATAATAAAAAAATATCCAAGAAGGGGGACGAGTGGCTAGAGGCCAAGACCGTGACTTTCCAGGTGCGCTCCCCATAGTCCCGAAAGGACCGCAGGAGGCCCCGGAGGACGAGTGTCACGAGGCTAAGGTACCCAAGGGCCAGATGTGGCAGGCAGAGCCATGGTGGCTACCACAATGGCACGCCCTGGGGAAACCCAAAAATGCCACAAAAAACGAGAAAAAAAAAATGAAGGGGGGGGGGGAGTGGGCAACCATCAACAGAGCAACAAATGTCTTTCAATAATAAGCAATATGTAAAACCGAGAACATCTGGAAAACAAAGCGACGTCAGGAAAGCGTCCGTCAGCGAGTGGGCCAGACATCTTCAGCCCGGATCCAGGCACGGTGTACTCAATCTCGCGGCGACATGGCCAACAGAAGCCGAGGTAGTCTGAGTCATTGCATTTGCATCCGGAAGGGCCCGCGCTTCATCTGGGGTAGTCACGGAACACATAGTCCCTGCATGGACCTCACCAGGGAACCAGAAGGGCCCCAATGGTAGCAGACTCCCTGTTCTCTCATGAGGGCCGTCACTTCACGAAAACGACGGCGCGCCATCTGGGCAAGAAAAGAGAGGTTACGATATACTACAATCTGCATCCCATCGTAGGTCACCGCCTGGACAGTTCCTGCCCTCCGGAGCACCTTGGTATGAATAGAGACATCGGTAGTGGTGACAATGACGTCTCTGGGGGGCGCAGCAGCCGCCTTATGCACCCGGAAGGCGGAGGAGACTGGCGTAGGGGAATTCGGAGGTAAACTCGGCATCATAGTCACAAAACCCAGAACGCATGGCAGCAGGGTATCATCTCCCACGGTCTCAGGGATCCCCCTTAGTCGCAAGTTACGTTGGCGATGCCTATTCTCCAGATCAAGAACCGAAGCCGACAAGGCCTTCACCTGCTTCTGTAGATCCTCCAGCTGGGTCTTGGTGCCTGACCCCCTCTTCCTCCAGAACCGATAGGCGGGTCCCCATAGTGACAGAGCCAGATGATATGACTGCAATTTCAACCCTAACCTGTGTGAGATCAGACTGCCATAGAGCCCGTAGGTCCTCATAGAGCTGCCGTATGTTATGTTTCGTAGGATAGCTGTGGATGCGGGGCAACAGGCGTCTCCGGGATCTGACATGCCTGGTCTGCAGTAGACTCAGCCAAGTCTGGGGTTTCTACATGGGGCAAACGTCGCTGACAGGGCAATGGGCCTCCCAAGGAGAGCCGGATGTCAGGCATGGTGACAGCAGTCGACCCATTCGACCCCTCCAACTTCTTGCTCCTCTTCCCCATCAGAGTGGAAAACGCTGGCAGAGAAGTAGGCCGCAAACAATATGGCCGCCGACCAGACACTGCGTGCAGATCAGTGCAGGATCTGGGCAAAAGTACCTCCCGTGGCATCAAGAAAGGTACACCACCATCAGGGAACACCACAATGTAGTTCCGACGCCGAGCTGCGGGCCGGGGTCCGAGGGTGATACTTCAGGGATAATAGTACTCGGCAGCAGGAGCTCCCTTGCCACGCGTCTGCTCAGCCCAGCGTCCGGACACGTCCCCCGTACATTATATTTGGGTTGTTCAGGTGTAGAACAAAGCTACAAGGCAATAAAACGTCCACCAATGAGTCACTAAATAATAAATTATATTAGAAAAATATTTGTGAAAATAATACTTTGGTTTTTTTATTGAACAGATTTAAATTAAATTACATAAATAGCCCCAATAGGTGAATATTTGTCTAATTTCATGCTCATGTTCATATTTCTTTGGTAATAAGATGGGACAACAGAGGTTGGGAGTGTCACCTACGGCAGCACCTGTCAGGTTTAATACCTTACAGGTACTGGCCTCTCAGGTTATGAGCCCGATATGCAGGTCTCAGGGATGCACACAGTTCGTTGGAGAGGAGAATCACACAGGAGGGCTGAGGGACAGGACACAATAGGACTTACTGGTTTAGGCTGAGGGCAGGGCCGGCGCTAATGTGAGGTGGCACAGGCGGCCGCCTTACTTTCTGGCTTCCTGCCAGTTTGAGGGGGTGGAATTTTTGAGAGTGCAGTGACGCCGGCCGCCGGCTGGGGAGGGACCCAGGGCAGCGCAGCACCACCTCCTTCTCACTCTGGCCCAGCGAGCGGAGGTGGCGCCCTGCTGACGTCATCATTGGTGGAGGCGGGCCAGGCACCACCATCTTGGTGGAGACCAATAGGGGCAGAGTCTGCCACTATCTTGGTCTCCACCAAGATGGCGGCACCCAGGGGGTGGTTCTCCCTAGGCGAGCGGCCGCTGGCAGCATGCGGCTTGGCCAGTCGCCAGGAATGGGAACCACTTGGCCAGCGCACGATCTCGCGAGAACACGGCTGGTCAGGTGGTTCCCGGCGAGCGGCCAAGCTGCAGCATGCCAGTGGCCGCTCGCCTCGTGGAGAAGAGAATGCCGGCGGAGCCAGCATAGGGGCAGGTGAGCTGCTGGGGGCAATATATACCCATATGTGATCTTGGCAAATATACCCATGTGTGAGCTCTGGGGGCAAATATAGCCATGTGTGAGCTAGGGGCAAATATAGCCATGTGTGAGCTAGGGGCAAATATAGCCATGTGTGAGCTAGGAGCAAATATACCCATGTGTGAGCTAGGGGCAAATATACCCATGTGTGAGCTAGGGGCAAATATACCCATGTGTGAGCTAGGGGCAAATATACCCATGTGTGAGCTAGGGGCAAATATACCCATGTGTGAGCTAGGGGCAAATATACCCATGTGTGAGCTAGGGGCAAATATACCCATGTGTGAGCTGGGGGCAAATATACCCATGTGTGAGCTGGGGGCAAATATACCCATGTGTGAGCTGGGGGCAAATATACCCATGTGTGAGCTGGGGGCAAATATACCCATGTGTGAGCTAGGGGCAAATATACCCATGTGTGAGCTAGGGGCAAATATACCCATGTGTGAGCTGGGGGCAAATATACCCATGTGTGAGCTAGGGGGAAAATATACCCATGTGTGAGCTAGGGGGAAAATATACCCATGTGTGAGCTAGGGGGAAAATATACCCATGTGTGAGCTAGGGGGAAAATATACCCATGTGTGAGCTAGGGGGAAAATATACCATGTGTGAGCTAGGGGGAAAATATACCCATGTGTGAGCTGGGGGAAAATATACCCATGTGTGAGCTAGGGGGAAAATATACCCATGTGTGAGCCAGGGGGAAAATATACCCATGTGTGAGCCAGGGGGAAAATATACCCATGTGTGAGCCAGGGGGAAAATATACCCATGTGTGAGCCAGGGGGAAAATATACCCATGTGTGAGCCAGGGGGAAAATATACCCATGTGTGAGCTGGGGCAAATATACCCATGTGTGAGCCAGGGGGAAAATATACCCATGTGTGAGCCAGGGGGAAAATATACCCATGTGTGAGCTGGGGCAAATATACCCATGTGTGAGCTGGGGCAAATATACCCATGTGTGAGCTCTGGGGGCAAATATACCTATATGTGAGCTCTGGGGGCAAATATACCCATGTGTGAGATGGGGCAAATATACCCATGTGTGAGATGGGGGCAAATATACCCATGTGTGAGCTGGGACAAATATATTCATGTGTGAGCTGGGGCAAATATACCCATGTGTGAGCTGGGGCTATATATACATGTGTGAGTTGGGGCAAATATACCCATGTGTGAGCTGGGGCAAATATCTCCATGTGTGAGCTGGGGCAAATATCTCCATGTGTGAGCTGGGGCAAATATCTCCATGTGTGAGCTGGGGCAAATATCTCCATGTGTGAGCTGGGGCAAATATCTCCATGTGTGAGCTGGGGCAAATATCTCCATGTGTGAGCTGGGGCAAATATCTCCATGTGTGAGCTCTGGGGGCAAATATCTCCATATGTGAGCTGGGGCAAATATACCCATATGTGAGCTGGGGGCAAATATACCCATATGTGAGCTGGGGCAAATATACCCATATGGGAGCTGGGGGCAAATATACCCATATGGGAGCTGGGGGCAAATATACCCATATGGGAGATGGTGAAAATATACCCGTGTGAGCTGGGGCTATATATATAATATATATATATATATATATTATATATATATATATATATATATATGAGCTGGGGGCAATATATATACACCCATGCGAGCTGGGGGCAATATATATACCCATGTGTGAGCTGGGGCAAATATCTCCATGTGTGAGCTGGGGCAAATATCTCCATGTGTGAGCTGGGGCAAATATCTCCATGTGTGAGCTCTGGGGGCAAATATACCCATATGTGAACTGGGGCAAATATACCCATATGTGAGCAGGGGGCAAATATACCCATATGTGAGCTGGGGGCAAATATACCCATATGTGAGCTGGGGGCAAATATACCCATATGTGAGCTGGGGGCAAATATACCCATATGTGAGCTGGGGCAAATATATATATATACCCATGCGAGCAATTTTATCATTGTGAGCTGGGGCGATATATATGTATGTGGGCATGTTCTGATGTTCTGGTCTGAGGTCTCATATATATATATATATATATATTTTTGGACATGTTCTGGTCTGTATATATGTATCTGAGTGGGCATGATATCAGTGAGTACCTGAAAAAAAGTAAAAGTAATGGTACTTGTACTGTCTTAAAGTGGTATCGGTGCAACACTAGAGTGTGTGTATATGTATATGTGTGTATATACAGTATATAAGTTATTATGGCACCTCTATCCTGATTGGCTTGACATGACACGGATGGGGGGGCACCAAAACACACCTTCGCCTGACTAGACACAAATGCTTGCACCGGCCCTGGCTGAGGGTGATTGGGAAAGCAGTCCTTGTGTCCAGGTAAGGAGGTTGGATGGGTGATTGCTCCTGGAGAGCACGATGGGAAGGACAGCTGCTCTTGGTAGAACATAGTGGGTCTTGGAGGGTCTTGACGTAGGGGAAACACTGAGGGTCCTGGAACAGGAGAACGCGGTGGGTTGGTAGGGGAAAGCAGGTTTCTCTGGAGCTTGCGTTAGCAGGTCTTATTCCTAAGAATAATAGACAACAATGAAGCATTGGATAGAGGGGGTGTGGAGCCTTTATTGATAAAGGCACATGGGGTGTGTCATGTGGTGTGTGTTTAACTGGTTTAATACTGGTGCTGAGCAGAAGGGCAGCACCTTTCACGCAGCTGTCACTTGCAGGTAATATCATAGGAATAGACAGGTACGGGCCCTGACAGCGCCAGGCCTGGATAATACCCCTCCATTATGTTCTTGGCCTGTTTTGGTCATACTCCGAATAATACCCCTTTATTTCTTTCTGTCCCTGCCTCGTTTTGGATCGGCAAAAGGTAACACTAACACACCTATGTCTCCAATGGCCAATTTCTGTGTCCTGCAAGATCATATGAGTATCGGGGAAAGGCCAGAGTCTGTCCTTCCCAATGATACCAAATATGACCTGCGGCTTGTTTTAATGAAATAAAATTATTGTTTTTTGTTCTAAGGCATGACCATTGTCCTCCATAAGCCCTCAAGTTCTTGAAATAATGTTTCAAATCTCTGTCTACATATAGGAATGTAGGCAGCCCTAGGAGAGCGGAAAAGGACTCAGGCAAGCAAACCAGATACTTCCTATTCAAAGGATCTGACCTTAGTTTGGATGAAGCGCAAGCTGTGTCACACTGTAGATTCCAGAGATGATCGGGAAATGGTCCTTGAGGAGACTGCCACTACCGTGATACAAAAGCTGGAGCAGCAATCAGATATCGATCCATTCTGTAGAAACCCAGAATCCCGCAGACCTCAGACAAAGCACAGATCCATGGCAGCACTGTATTCACACTTCATGTAATGTCCTTCTGCACAGAGGGCGTCTTATTAAGGGCCTGGTCAGGATATATTCTAGGTGCTGGTTTTCACATCACCACATTTTGCTGAAGTTTGAGCAAAATGTCACAAGCTCCAGCCCGTCTGTGACATCACAGATTCTTTGCTGACATCTTAATATTGTGAATAAAACCTAAAAAAAAAAAAATATTCTCCTCATTGCTCTCCCATCCTCTCGGGGCTCCCAGCACACAGGCAAATATGTGGCATGATTCCTGCCACATATTGAACCCTGAGTGTTTATCATTCATCCCCAACATGGCAGCTACACAAGAGTTGGGAACACGTGCGCCTTCCTGTGTCATGTGATCAGCAGCCTGACTCCTCCCCCTTTCCAACACAGGAAAACACCAACAGCACAGGCTCCTGACTAGTCTCCTATATAGGGCTGCCGGATCGGCCATGTTTTCTGTTGCAGAAATTGAGAATTATTTATTTATTTATTTGCAAAGTATTTTACGAGGAAGGATGGTTTGATGAAAATAATAAAAAACGTAAAGCACTTGTGTGACAAACCACCTTGCACACTGACCGTGTGTGTGCTCTGTCAAACTCTAGCTTTCTCCAGCTGGCGTCCGAAATCCAGCAACTTCTGCCCCAAAATAATGAAGATCTACCCCAAAGCACCAGGCAGAACCAGCGTTGGGAACAGCCTAACAAAGACTGACTCTTTATTTGACAAAGCACGCAGGTATAACACAGTTGAGAGACAACCCCCTCCCTTCCAGAATACATTACAGTGAAAGTGTAAAATATACGGGGGAGTAGCTACAGAAATGTGCAATATACAGAGGACGGCTAATACAGAAAAGTACACTATACATACGAGATGTACAATATACAGAAACACAGTCAACATATATACTGGATTCCCTGGGCAATCCAGCTGGCAAACCCCAGTTAGCACCTTGATCCATAGTCAATAGGAAGGAGGCTAGCCCCCAGGCTCCTCCAACTGCCCCAGAGACATAGGGGTCTGTCACAACTTGTCTTCTGGTATAGAATCAGGTTCTTATTCATAGCTTATCGTGTCATAGTGAATGAGACGAGGAAATGCTCTGTGTCCATGGTAAAGCTGTTCTAACCAAAAATCTGAAGAATCGACAAGAGGTTTTATACAGGAATCAGGATTGGGTGGATACAATACAAGTCAAATGAAACAATATTAGAGTCATCAGGAAATGTCCAAAACTGGCATATCCAAGTATGTGTAAAAATAAAGGTCATTATGACATTATAACGTTACCATCGTTTTTCTCCCATAATAAAAACACACCTATTATCTACAATCTACCATATGTTCTTATTATGTGATCCTGGATTGTAGATAATATGTGTATTTTTATTATGGGAGAAAAACTATGGTAATTGTCATGCTGGAGACTTTGTTTCCCCAGTTGCCGTGGTGATGGGTCACATGTCTGGGTTGCCTTGACATCATCATGGGGTGACGGCGATCAGTGTGCCGGTGGAATGGGGCAGGGAGCACGGCAGTGGTAAGTGAACTTCTTTATACATTTTCTGTGTATGTGTCAGGAATGGCACCGGGGTGGCACCGCAGGTTCAGGGAGTCTAAGCCCAGGATGCAGGGATGCTCTGAAGGTACCTTGGTTAGGCTGATGTTATGATCCGAGGCGTGGTACAATGGGGTTTATCCAAGAGAATTGTCAGCAGGTGATCCTAGGTCGAGGGACTGGTACAGCGGGATAGTCGTTGAAGCAAGCGGGGGTCTGATACACAGTAAGTCTTTAACAATAGTTCAGCGATGTTTGCAGGATAGACTTGCAATGCGAAGCCATGGTAGAAAGGTGGGAGTGTCTCTTTATTTGCAAGCAGGAGGGTGTGGTGTTTGTACTGTTTAACCCCTCTCCTTGCTGGATTGGAACGGGGGCAGCACTTTACATGTGCTGCCTGAGCAAGGAATGTGATCCTGGGGTGGTCAGCGATGGGGATCCTGACAGTATGGTAGTTTGTATTATGTCCGGAAGAAAATCTGTGGTGAGTGGTTTCAAACGTTGACTCAGATGGAATAAAGATTAAAGTGGCATTAAACCCTCAGATTTTCTAAAATAAAACAGTACTATAATGGGAGCCTTACTGTAATCCAGTGTAGTATTCCTTCTCTTTGCTTCCATTTCTTTTAAATCCTCATCTCTAATCATGCTTGGCAGGACTTCCTGTTTTCAGGTGACCACCGTTTCTCTGTAATGCCTCATGGTGTCAGCGTTTTCACCAAGAACTACAAGGAGGAAGTCCTGCAGAGATCTACATCCCTGCCCACTTTGATTGACAACTGCTACCTGAACATGCGGTGGTTTTTTTTGTGAACTGTGCAATGAATAGGTTGTTTATGATAAAACATAAGCAATAAAGTTTGTTAAAAAAAAAAGAAAAAATATCTAGCTCTGATGACAATCTGCAGAACAAAAAAAAAACACAGCACGTTCAGGCAGCAGTTGTCAATCACAAGTGGGCGGGGATGTGGATGTCTGCAGGACTTCCTCTTGTAGTTCTGGGTGAAAACGCTGACACCATGAGGCATTACAGAGAAACGGTGGTCACCTGAAAACAGGAAGTCCTGCCAAGCATTGATTTAAAAGAAACGGAAGCAAAGAGAAGGAATACTACATTGGATTACAGTAAGGCTCACATTATACTACGGTTTTATGTTAGAAAATCTGAGGGTTCAATGCCACTTTAAAGACGACCCTGGAGTGCCGCTGTTTGTGAATATATACATATATACACACACACAGGCCGGTTTATTAGGTACACCTTGCTAGTACCAGGCTGGACCCTTGTTTACCTTCAGAACTGCCGTAAATCTTCGTGGCATAAATTCAACAGGGTGTTCGAAACACCCCTCAGAGATTTTGGTCCATATTGACATCGCATCACGCAGTTGCTGCAGATTTGTCAGCTGCTCACCCATGATGCGAATCTCCCTTCCCACCACATCCCAAAGGTGCTCTATTGGATTGAGATCTGGTTACTGTGGAGGCCATTGGAGCACAGTGAACTCATTGTCATGTTCAAGAAACCAGTTTGAGATGATTGGAGCTTTGTAACATGGTGCATTATCCTGCTGGAAGTAGCCACCAGAAGATACAGGGTACATTGTTGACATAAATGGATGGACATGTCAGCAACAATACTCAAGTAGGCCGTGATGTTTAAATAATGCTCAACTGGTACTAAGGGGCCTAAAAAGTGCCAAGAAAATATCCCCCCCACAGTTACACCAGCAGCCTGAACCTTTGGTACAAGGCAGGATGGATCCCTACTTTCATGTTGTTTACGCCAAATCCTGACCCTACCATCTGAATGTCGCTGCTGAAATCGAGACTCTTCAGATCAAGTAATGTTTTTCCACCCTTCTATTGTCTAATTTTGGTGAACCTGTGCAAATTGTAGCCTCAGTTTCCTGTTCTTAGCTGACAGGAGTGGTACCTGGTGTGGTCTGTTGCTGCTGTAGCCCATCTGCTTCACGGATCGACATGTGCATTCAGAAAATCCCAGTAGACCAGCAGTTTTTGAAATACTCATACCAGCCTGTCCGGCACCAACAACCATACCACGTTCAAAGTCACTTAAATCCCCTTTCTGATGCTCGGTTGAAACTTCAGCAAGTCGTCTTTACCAGATCTACAGTTAGGTCCATTTATATTTGGACACCGGCACAATTTTCATACGTTTGGCTCTGTATGCCACCAGAATAAAATGAAAATGAAACAATCCAAATGAATTTGAAGCGCAGACTTTCAGCTATAACTCAAGGGGTTGAACATAATTATCAAGTACAAATTTTATGAACTGCAGCCATTTTTATACACAGGCCTCCATATTTCAGGGACTCAAATGTAATTGGACAAAAGAATATAATCATAAAATGTTTATTTTTAATATTTGGCTGAAAATCCTTTACTGGCAATGACTGCCTGAAGTCTGGAACCAATGGACATTACCATTGACTTGGTCTCCTCCTTTCTGATGCTTTGCCAGGCTCTAACTGCAGCTGTCTTTAGTCGTTCTATGTTGGTGGGTCTTTCTGCCTTTAGTTTTGCTTTCAGCAAATGAAATGCTGCTCAATTGGGTTGAGATCAGGTGATTGACTCGACCATTGCAGAATATTCCAGTCTTTCATTCAAAAACTGGAGTAGAGGTAACATCACTGCTCTATAACCGTGGAGAGACTGTGGGGACACAGGTATGATCCCAGCAAGAGCACCTCTCCAGTAAGTGTCCTTGGGCAAGACACCTAATGGTACATACTTGCCGCCCAAGACATACTTGAGAACGAGAGAAATCTCAATGTATCCTTCCTGGTAAAATCCTTTCTAAAAAAAACACCACCTGGGTTGCTTTTGCAGTGTGTTTTGGATCATTGTCCATCTGTGTGAAGCGCCGTCCAATCAACTTTGCTTCTTTTGGCTGAATCTGGGTTGACAGCATATCTCTAAACATTGCTGAATTAATCTGGCTGCTTCTGACACATCAAACACTGGAAGCCATGCATGCTCATGCCATTACACTGCCTCCACCATGTTTTACAGATAACGTTGTGTGCTTTGGATCATGAGCTGTTCCAAGCCTTATCCACATTTTTTTCTTCCCGTCATTCTGGTACAGATTAATCTTCGTTTCATCCATCCAAAGAATGCTTTTCCAGAACTGGTCTGGCTTTTTTTTGAGGATTTTTGGCAAAGTCTAATCTGCCTTTTCTATTCTTCAGGCTTATGAATGGTTTGAAACAACAAAAGCGGGAGGAAAAAGAGATTTAGGCCAATAAGGTCCCTAATTATGGATTAAACCCTCATATTTAAACTAGTAGTGAAGGAATACCGAACTCAAATCCGGTAGGAAGGTACCATAGTAATAATCCGTCTACTGAAAATTGAGGTCAAGTTTATTGAAAAAATGATACACGTAAAAGAGCTGGACTAAAAAAAAATAATCAAATAATAAATTGACAAGACATATTAAAACCATATAGATTTGATGGTGACTGGTGGCAATCCACTGTACAATATCAGCACAGAATAACCCAAATCCATTTACACACACACCCAATCACAAGGAAACAATTCCTCAATAAGAGGGGGGGGGAATATAGCAGTGCAAAGATGGCAGTATTAGATTCTTATATCATCACGCTGTAGCATAAGGCTAGGGTCAGACTAACGTATTTTTCGCGTTGTCCGTGCGTTCGAACGAATGGACGTATTTTTTCACGGAATACACGATAGCGGTCATACGATGCGCATTTTCGTCCGTGATTTTGTACGGATCATCAATAAAACCCTTTTTGCGTCTGGAAGTTATGTTGGCTGGACATTAGCAGCATCTGACGTCTCCTAATCACGCACACATGCTGCTAGCGGACGCAGCGCACTCTGTACGTCAGTACTAGCGGTATCACGTTCACTTTCGTGCGGCCGTACTTCATATGTTGGCCGTCATTTGCTGCTACTACGGCCGTGATAAAGTGTGGCTGCACGCGCGTTCGCACTGCGTTCGTCTGACCCTAGCCTAAAGAGGAAGATATCCTGGACCTTAATGGTGATCTGATAGCACATTGACTGTCAGGGTCTAATAATCGATATTCTTATATTCAGTTGCCATTCATTTGGATTTAATTTATTCATCTGTATATAACGGGGTGCAGGGGCGTAAGGTTTATGCAACTGGAGTGGCTTTGACCAGTTGCATAAACCTGATCTCTGCTAGAAAGCCACAGTGTGGCATAGCATTGATTTTAGGGTTCTGTGTAATAACAGATCCAGGATGCATAAAGGGGAGACAGATGTCATTTGCATATCCTACCCAGAATTCCTTGCTGCATATGGGGAATGTGGCACAGGAGCTCTGGGATGCAATTCATCGAATTGCAGTGATGTGCAAGTGGCTTCTGCAATAATAAACACACTTATTATAGTGTGAAGGCCTTTTATCTCACTTTTTGTCCTTCACCACAACCCTTGTAGATCTATATATAAATAATTATTTTTTAAATTTATTTGATACTTATGTGTGAGTTTTACTTTGGAGCTCTGTGATACGCGCATACACACCACATATTATTGTGAGTTTTATTGTTGTGGAGCTCTGTGATACAGTAATGTGCAGTGTGTATTAGTGTGAGTTTTATTGCTGTGGAGCAATATGATACGTTCATACACACTGCACATTACTAGGAGATTAATTACTGTGGAGCTCTGTCAGATACACATAGTGCACATTACATAAAAAAAATGGGATGGACGGAAGAAGTCATTGTGGACCTGGAAAAGAATGCGACACTGATTGTCTGGAGTCAACATTGTGGACCTGGAGGGGACCAATGCATGTTGATGGGAGGGGGGGGGGGGACAAAATATGTTTTTGCCTAGGGTGGGGGGGGGCAGTCATGGTTCCTGCACCTGGGCCCTGAGGTTTCTAGTTACGCCTCTGACGGGGTGTGTCCTGTGTTTATATCTGTGTGTGTAGTATGTGTGTGCTCTGTATATAACGGGGTGTGTCCTGTGTTTATATCTGTGTGTGCAGTATGTATGTGCGCGCTTTGTATATAACAGGGTGTGTCCTGTGTTTATATCTGTGTGTGTGCAGTATTTATGTGCGCGCTCTGTATATAACGGAGTGTGTCCTGTGTTTATATCTGTGTGTGGGCAGTATGTATGTGCGTGCTCTGTATATAACGGGGTATGTGCAGTATGTATGTGCGTGCTCTGTATATAACGGGGTGTGTCCTGTGTTTATATCGGTGTGTGTGCAGTATGTATGTGCGTGCTCTGTATATAACGGGGTGTGTCCTGTGTTTATCGGTGTGTGTGCAGTATGTATGTGCGTGCTCTGTATATAACGGGGTGTGTCCTGTGTTTATCGGTGTGTGTGCAGTATGTATGTGCGTGCTCTGTATATAACGGGGTGTGTCCGGTGTTTATATCGGTGTGTGTGCAGTATGTATGTGCGTGCTCTGTATATAACAGGGTGTGTCCAGTATGTATGTGCGTGCTCTGTATATAACAGGGTGTGTCCAGTATGTATGTGCGTGCTCTGTATATAACAGGGTGTGTCCAGTATGTATGTGCGTGCTCTGTATATAACAGGGTGTGTCCAGTATGTATGTGCGTGCTCTGTATATAATGGGGTGTGTCCTGTGTGTGTGTGCAGTATGTATGTGCGTGCTCTGTATATAACGGGGTGTGTCCTGTGTTTATATCTGTGTGTGTGCAGTATGTATGTACGTGCTCTGTATATAACGGGGTGTGTCCTGTGTTTATATCTGTGTGTGCAGTATGTATGTACGTGCTCTGTATATAACGGGGTGTGTCCTGTGTTTATATCTGTGTGTGTGCAGTATGTATGTGCGTGCTCTGTATATAACGGGGTGTGTCCTGTGTTTATATCTGTGTGTGTGCAGTATGTATGTGTGTGCTCTGTATATAACGGGGTGTGTCCTGTGTGTGTGCAGTATGTATGTGCGTGCTCTGTATATAACGGGGTGTGTCCTGTGTTTATATCTGTGTGTGTGCAGTATGTATGTGTGTGCTCTGTATATAACGGGGTGTGTCCTGTGTGTGTGCAGTATGTATGTGTGTGCTCTGTATATAACGGGGTGTGTCCTGTGTTTGTATCAGTGTGCGCAGTATGTGTGTTTTGTGCTGTGTATTTTGTTCATGAGTTACATATGTTTGTGTGTGTATTAATATTCAATGGGGGGGGGGGTCATGAAAACGTGGTGGTTCTCTCACCTTTCTTCTTTTTTCAGGCTTGACCCCCGCTCAGCTTCTCCCACACTATTTCCTTCAGCAACAGGGAATGGGCGCGCTCTGATGACATCACAGCTCATGTGACTGTCTGCAGGGATCAGGTGGTGCTGGGGGAGGGGAATGGCGGACACTGAGTTGTGAGCTGCTTGGATCCAGCACTGATAGACAGGGAGGGAGACACAGCACGATCAGGCCATGCATTAACCCTTTATTCTGCATTATGTTGAATGTTCTGTCCTGAGGGGGAGAGGAAAGGCGTCAGGGTGAGTTTATGGAGCTTCTGTCCTCAGTGTTTCCTCTTTTTCACACTTGTTTGTATTGATGTGGGATTATATGTAACTCCTGCCTCTCCTTTAACCCCTGTAGCTCCATCCCCTTTGTCCTTTGTGTCCTGAGCCCTGTGAGGCGGCAGATCCAGCTGGTGAATCCAGAGAGGAGATCCAGGCTGAGGGTGCTGGGAGTGAGCGGCTTCTTGTAAGTAAATGCATATATTGCTGATTATAAGCTGTATCCGCTGTATAATGATGTGTGTGAATTCAGCAATGAAATGTCTCCCAGCCATGGGAATAAGGCCGCGCTTACTCTATAAGAAGCCTCAGGGTCTCTGATCATTTACCCTTAGATTCAGAAAATTCACCCTGAGACACCCTGAACATATACCCAGTGACCCTGAGATTCTGGGTGAATTTTTAAGAATCTGAGACATTCTCTGACATTCACTGTGGGTCCCTGGGATTTTTTTTCGATGCATTCAGCGATATGTACACAGAGGAATCATTCATTCATTGGATCTCTATGGGACAATTTCGGTTCTGCTGAAGTGCACCGTATTACACTGTCAATTGACCTGTGGTGCTGAATCTATTGGATTTAGCACCAAAGGCCAATTGACAGCAAAATACAGTGCTGTTCAGTGCACTTGGCGGCAGCGAAATTGTCCAATAGAGAACCATTGAACGAATGATTACTCTGTGTACAAATCACTGAAGTGCGCTGAAACGATGATCATTAACCCTAGCTTTTAACTCTATATTAACCCTAATCCAACAGTAATTAAGCAGCTTTTATTTATTTTTATTTTATATTTTAAGCCACCTGAAACGGTAGGTGAACGAATTCCATTTCGGGCAAAAAGTTTTTTTCTAACCAAATAAGTTTTTTTTTGCCGTGGACACCTAATGGTCATTCATGAAGTATTAAAATGAGTCAAGGAGTAGCTTATCCATTTATTAACATCAAAGTGAGGTAGGACGTCTGTGAATGATGCCACGGGAGCAGCAAGAGAGACAGTACCGTGACTCAGTGAGAGGTATTTGTTGCCGCCCCACATGTAAATTGAATCTAGATGAACCGGGTGATATTTCTTCCCATCTTTGCTTGGTTGGGCTTTGACACAACGCAAATGGTTAGCTATCTGTGCATTTTCACCAACCACATTCTCTTTCCACAGCATACTCTCACAGACTAACCTCCATCTTTCTATCCCTCTGCTGTCCCAACCTACCCGCCCACCCAGGGAAGGTCCCTAACTTCAGCTCTCCTTTCCAACTGTCTTCACTTCTCTCTCTAATTACTCTTACTAAGCCCAAATTTCTGGTCCTTCACATGCAATCCCTACGATATTCTTGGCCACCAGCTTCACCTTTCCTCTGCTCCTATTTGTTTCAGCTACCCCTGTCCTTTAGAGTGTAAGCTCACGGAATGTCGCCTGAGCATTTGGTTTAAAGTGCTGTATTAGCTGGAAAGTCATCCTACGGGCAGGGTTGCCTTTCTTCTTGTATCATGTACGTCTCCTGTTTGTGCTTCCCCATTGTAAAGCGCTACGGATTCTGTTGGTGCTGAATAAGTATTTGTAACTAATTCCTGTACCTTGTTTGTAATCCTAGAAAAAAATTTTTTTCCTTTTTTATGGCATGAAATCTCTGAGACCTCCTAAAATATGGTCTTGCATCTCTTTATCCCTTCATTCCCAAATAGGATCTTCTAAATGGAATACTTAGTCTATCTTCCCTTTCATAAAGTCCCATTTTCTTGGACTAACCTCAATCCTTCCCATCAACTTGTCCCTTTATTCTTTTCGGTTTTAGGTGTAGAATTTTCTCCCTTTTTATAATCTGTACCTTTTGCTCTGTTAAAAATCTCTCTAGAAGATCTCTCTTGGTCCATTTATGCCGTCAGCTAAAAAAAAAAACATATTTCATGCATATGATGGACCTGGTTCAGGCTGTAGTATACATTGTTTATAGGTGTTTTTTGCTGCATTGGTTTTGTGACGGTGTGAAACATTCAGGGTTATCCATTGATATCCGAATTGCTTGAGAAAGGTAAAATCAGCGTTCGGTTGCCTTTCCTGGCCATTTGGCTATCCAGAGAGCAGGCAATTCGCCAAATCCTGGCGAATTGCCTGCACATACGGTGCCTGTTTGGTGCCTGTTCGAGGGCAGTGAAATCCCCATAAAAAAAGCACTGCTTCGGCTATTCAGAGAACACAAACCAGCAGTGAAAGGTTCCCCTAATGCCCTGTCATTCAGTGGTTTAATTCGGCAAATTTATTCAGGAGAATCCCATAGACTTCAATGTTAAAAATATTCCCGTTTTAATTCAATATCTAATCGTTCATTATAAAATTCTGCAGCAAAAAGTCTCTTTATTTATAGATTTTTTTAGGATACTTTAAGCATTTTTCTTAATTTTTTTTTATTAATTTTTTTAAAAGTCCTATTTTTTTTTTTCTTAAAATTTTTTTTTAAGTGTACTTCTTTTTTCTGTAACAGCCCTCTTTATTATCATTCCCTGGACCGCCTGTGAAAATTTCAGACATTTTCGCTCAGTAGTTTCTTTGCAAACAGCGTTTCATTTTCCCAGATTCATACAAACGGTTTTGCTAATTTATTCACTGCCTCCTCTGCGTCTCAGCTGCTTCGGCTCTGTGTGATTCGGCTCCTGTTCGGCTGCTTCGCTGCGTGTGATTGGCTCCTGCTCGGGTTTTTCGAAGGTTAATCCAGATGTTTTTGCTTGTTTTCGGCGTGCATTCGCTGGGTTTTGCGGTTTGTTTTCGTCAGGTTTTGCGGCAGCCTTTCCCTGCAATTCGGGGACCCTGTGGTGCTTGCTGAATACACCGCAGGGTCACCGAAATGGGATCGGCAAAAGGAACCGAATTGAAGAGAACGAAAAGTCACCGAACGTGCGGTGACTTTTTTCGAATCTCTTTGAATAACCCTGATTGTCTTTTTTTAGGAGTGCACGAATGGTCTGAAGATGTCTGCAGGAATTACTTTTGGGGAAACGGTATCATATGTTGAAGAAAACCTCATGAAGCCTCTGTCAGTAAAGCAAGAGGAAATAAACATTAAAACTGAAACTCTGGATTTCCAAGAAAATCAAGAAGAACCGGAGAACTCTGAGCTGTCACATGGGACTGTCCAGAAAACCGAGTTCGGGAAATATCTGGAAACACCTGCAGGAATTATTTTTGAGGAAACCGTATCATATGTTGAAGGAAACCCCACGAAGCCTCTGTCAGTAAAGCAAGAGGAAATAAACATCAAATATGAAACTCTGGATTTCCAAGAAAATCGAGAAGAACCAGAGAATTCTGAGCTGTCACATGGGACTGTCCAAAAAAAAACTGATGCCTACACAGATATGTTGGGTTATTCTATCAGTTGTGGTTCAAAACTTCTGCAAACTCAAACAGCTCAGATTGGAACAAAAACATTTCTGTGCCCTGAAAGTGAGAGATGTTTAAGCACCAATGCAAGTCTTGGTAAACACAGAGTACACATCGGAGAGAAGATGTTTGCTTGCTCTGAATGTGAGAAATGTTTTAAAGCAAAGTGTGACCTTATTCGACATGAGAGAAGTCATACAGGAGAGAAGCCATTTGGATGTCCTGAATGTGGGAAAACGTTTACAACAAAGAGCTATCTTACTCAACATGAGCGTATTCATACAGGAGTAAAGTTGTTTGCATGTTCGGAATGTGGGAAAGCTTTTTACAAAAAGACTGAGCTTACTGCGCATGAACGAATTCATACCGGAGAGAAGCCTTTTGCTTGTTCTGAATGTGGGAAATGTTTTAGAACAAAGCGTGATCTTACTTTACATGAGCGAATTCATACAGAAGAGAAGCCATATGCATGTTCTGAATGTGGGAAACGTTACCAAACAAAGAGTACTCTCTCTAAACACAAGAGAACTCATACAGGTGACAAGCCGTTTGCATGTTTTGATTGTGAGAAATGTTTTGGCACACAGTGGGAACTTACTGTTCATGAGAGAATTCATACAGGAGAGAAACCATTTGTTTGTTCGGAATGTAAGAAATGTTTTAGAGCAAAGTATAAACTTAATGAACATAAGAGAATCCATACAGGAGAGAAACCGTTTGCATGTTCTGAATGTGAGAGATGTTTTGGAACAAAGGGCAGTCTTACTGATCATAAGCTCCTTCATACAGGAGAAAAGCCATTTATCTGTTATGAATGTGAGAAACGTTTTAGAACAAAGGGTGATCTTACTGTACATGAGAGAATTCATACAGGAGAGAAGCCTTTTTCTTGTTCTGAATGTGGGAAATGTTTTAGAACAAAGGGCGAGCTTACTGCACATGAGAGATTTCATACAGGAGAGAAGCCGTATGCTTGCTCCGAATGTGAGAAATGTTTTAGAACAAAGTGTGAGCTTACAGCGCATGAGAGAATTCATACAGGAGAGAAGCCACATGCATGCTCTGAATGCGAGAAATGTTTTAGAAGAAAGAGTGATCTTACTGTACACGAGAGAACTCATACAGGAGAGAAACCGTATGCATGTTCTGAATGTGAGAAATGTTTTCGAACACCTGGTAATCGTATTGTCCATAAGCGAATACATTCATCCATTGAATCACATAGAAGCAAACCCATTTTCATGCCATGAATGTGGGAAGGGTTTTGACACAAAGTCCCAGTGTTACACAGCAGAATGTACAAACAGAGAATTTATTCATACGTACATATTATTCGTAAATTCTGAATGTGAGCAATGTTTTACAGGAAAATTAGGACTTCTGTAAAATTATCTCAGCCACATTGGAGCTTTGTTTTGTGTTCAGAATGTGGAATATTCCCACCCAAAAGCTGTATCTTGAGAGAACTAACACACAGTGAATTCCCTATGAATGTTCTGAATATGGAAAACATGGCTGGACTGGGTTCAAAATTATGCTGTGGCATTAATAAGCACAGTAGCGCATCCACATTCACTGTGGTATTTATAAACCTATGCACAAACACACATAGCCATGCATGTACACACAACTATACAACCACAATAGAGCATTTTCTAGACACAAAAATACTAATCATAGTGTGATACTGTAAGGAATCGTCTTATATCAAACTGGCCCCCATAGGGTTGCACTCACTGGAAGTCTAGGCAGTTCAGGCACATCACAAATTGGCTGTTACCCTTCTTTTAGGTCTCTGACAGATCCAACGTCTCCCCTTCAAATCACCGGGATCCAGATTTGAGAGTCCCGAATCTCCAAGGGTCAGCTTCACGGGATTGCAGCGTATCTCACTCGCTGTAACTGATCGCAGGGAAGAAAAATTCCACTTGTATAGTGCTTCCCGACTTCCAGGAGGAACTAAAAGTAGCGAAACGCGTTGAAATGTAGTTTTTTAGAGTTTGTTACAATAATGGATTCCCTTTTTTTTATTTTCTCCTGGGAGTTGGGAAGCACTATAGAAGTGGAATTTTAAGATGGATGGAATGGATAGGATTTTGGAGGCAAAGGTGAGCAAAGAGATGGGACGGTAGTTCGAAAGGGAGGTAGGCTCAAGAGATAGCTTCTTGAGAATGGGGGTGATCAGAACATGTTTGAATGCAGAGGGAGAGGTTGAAAATGTTGGCCAAAAGCAGGGGCAAAAACTGGAAGGACCGAACGACTAAGGTGTGAGGGGATGGGATCGAGCAGACAAGTGGTCGGGCAGGAGGACATGAGAAGTGTTGCGATGTCCTTGTCTGAGACTGGAGAAAAGGAAGACCTAGTAGAAGAGGAGGCAGGGAGAGTGAGGATGAATGGGTAATGGAGGAGGGCAGTGAAGAGATTTCTAATCTTATCGGTGAAGTAAGTCAGCAAAGCTGACAGCAGTGCGATCTGTGGAAATGGGGCGCATTGGTAGATTGAAAGTATGAAACCGATATCTGGAATCCTGAGAAAAGGTGGACATGAGGGATAAGAAATTGGTTTGTTTAGCGATAAAGGGAGACTTTACATGTCAAAGTATCTCTACCTCCCTCCTTTTAATCTTGTGTCATTAGTTGGACACCAGGTTTGCTAATCTCTAGCTCTAATTTTCTTTTGATGAAGTTAGCCAAGGGTTTCACATACTTTTTCCAACCTATGCAGGGTTATTCAGAGAGCGCCGAATTGGCTCTAAAATTGCACCGAACTGTGAATTTCCCCTTACGGTGCATTTCGGAGCCATTTGGCTATTCAAAAAATATTGGCGAATTGCCTGCACATACGGTGTCTGTTCGGCAGGGAAATCCCCATAGAGAAGCAATGGTTAATCTACTCAGAGACACCGAACAGCAGATAAATGTCAGTGAAATGCCCTGATGTTCAGTGGTTTCGTTCAACAGGTTTAATCCGACGAATCCCATTTCTTTCAATGTTAATAATATTGCTGTTTTTATTCAATATCTAATAAACAGTTTATTCTTTTAATCTGCAGCAAAAAGTCTCTTTTTTTAGGAATTTAAATTGTTGTTTTAAACATTTGACCTCCGACTGGCCTCATTTTTCTTGATTCTGTTGTTGGTCCCCTGCATCCTGTGGAACCTTGGAATAAGGAACCCGGCACTATAAAGGAGTCTGGCACCCACCCTAAAAGGAGACTAAAGGTAACATGATTGAGCCTATAGACAAGGAGGCTCCGAAATTGGTGAGTGCAACTCTATTCCCGCTAAACACTGTGTGCCATATGGTTTTACACTATGGGAGTGCCGTCTCTCTGTTTTGTGCTTCATTTGAGTGTTCCTCACCACCAAAGATGAGCAGTGCCACTCTGTATTTGGCCAGAGGCCCTTCACCCCAGAGCCGGGATTGTTTAGGCTTTGTATAATGTGAGTTTTTTTTCCTTCTATATTAAAAGAATCAGATTCTCTCCAGGCTACACTATTGTTTTTTATGTTTTGTATATTTTTTTGCGTCTGAGAAACATCAGGAGACAGGACGCTCTCTTGTTGATTGCATATTTATTGGACTTCACTGTACTTTAGGCTCGCGCATGTGCTATTTGTTCACTGATAGACACTATTAAGAATTTAGTTTTAGGTCACAAACTCTATGCGCTGTTTTTGGATGATTCACAATTACTGAACGTTCCATGGCACAGATTTTGGCTGTTTTATCTGTACTGTTTTTAACCTTTTAGGCAGCATCTGTTATAAGCTATTAACCCTGCACATCCCCTCTTTTATCTATTTGTCGCACCTGCGCATTTCACATATATCACAATAATGTGTCCTCGTTATCCCGAGGTTGCCAGCTAAGGGAATGTTGTGCCCGATGTGCAGCAGGTCCTGCTGGTATTTTCACACAACAGCTTTTGCTTGGGTGGATGGGACGCTTGCTTTCCTTTTGTTGCTCGGTAGAGGAGGCCCAATATGCATTCCACCCACTCACTGTCCAGTCCCCCTGGGACAGCCTCTGCTCTTTCCCTATAGCTAGCTAGGGTAGGGTAAGTGAGGGTCTTGAGATCAAAATCCTGAGGAGAAACCAAAGACAAGGGAGGGGAGTAAGGGAAGGGGCGCTGTCAGGGTTAGCAGGTCTTTCCTGGATCTTGTCCTCGAGGGAGCACATCTCCTTCCATGGTTGTTGGCGAGTGGTGACCAGACAGGCCTCCGGGGAGAAGGTCCAGCACCCCAAGTCAATTCCCAAAAGAACCTCTGCAGGCAAGTTCCACGTCATACTCCCTTTTACTTCCTTGGCCCCCGCACCCCAGTCCAAGATGCACGCAAGCTGTGGGTATTCGTAAAAGACAGTGACATGCAGTGAGGTCAGTGGCTGGTGAGGCACTGGCTAGTATCAGAGCCAGCTATACCCAGGTTACGTAGGTGCAGGTTCAGTGCTCCTCAGGATCTGGCTGCTCTCAGTGCTCCCCGGGAACTGGCTTCTCTCAGTGCTCCCCAGGAACTGGCTGCTCTTAGTACTCCCCAGGAGCATTGTAACAGAGGTCAGGGCGCTGCTCCTATATTAGGATGCTTTGGGCAAGTGGTTCTGTATTAGGATGCTTTATACTGGTGGTTCTGTATTAGGATGCTTTGGGCAGGTGGTTCTGTCACATGACTGTCCTGTGCCAATCAATGCATGGGAGGCATGCCTCCTATGCAGACGTTTTTTGAATGGCTTTTATCAATAGTGCTTTCCTATTGGTCCAAGCTGTTCCATTGCTCTCCCAGGGCCTCTGAGACACTGCGAGAGCCATATTCAGGAAGTGGGCAGTGCTCGGACGTCTGTTCATTGAACAGACGCGCCACACTGCCCACTTCTTGGCACCCTACTGTCATGCCCTAGCCCTTGGAGCCTACTTGTAGCCAGCTTGGCTTACTATTCTCTCACTGTCTGTAGCCATCCAAGGGTTAAATCCTGCTCTGATCCTGTGTGTTGCATAAATCCTGGTCACACCCTTCTCTCAGGGCTCATTCTGTTTCTCCATCCTGTTCATGTGAGGTTCTGTGAGCTGCCTCTCCATTGTCTGTCAGTATTACCTTTATCCCTCGTTCTGTTGTATTTCTGTGGATCCTGTTGCTGGACTTTACACTGCGTAGCCCACTATCCAGTGGGACTGGAGATCTGCCAGAGTTCCAGCCATTTACCTTACCCTAGAAGCACTATTGCCTGGTCCTTGGTGCTATTCCTGTAGATCTGCAGCCTCCTGACTACATGGCCCACTATCCACTTGGGCTTGGAGACTTTCTTGGCTGCCAGCCATCTATCCAGTGCCTGCTGCTAGGACCTTCAATCAAGGTATTGCTACACAAGTGGAGTCCCCAGCTTCTGACTGCACAGCCTACCATCCTCTGCTTATTTTGTACATTGCCTGTGTATATTGAAACTCTTATTTGCTAAGACTGTGTCATGCTGCTGTGCATTTAATATACCTTTTACGACCTGCATTCCAAGTCTCCAGTGTCTGCTTACGTGCTCACTCCCAGCGCTTGGGAAAATAAACTTAAACCTAAGGCCCTGCCATGGCTCCATCCAGGCGCGAGCCTGACACCTACGTGATTTGCGTAGCGTCCTGCTACGCAAATTGTGTAGGCTCAGGCTGCTGGGAAGAAAGAATATGCGGCGGACGGAGAAGACGGTGGGAAACGCGGAGCAGGTGAGTTTGACTGCAGTGCAGCCCTTAATGGCAGGTGAGGCTCTGCCTCATCTGTTACCCCTGACCGCATGTCCCTGGTAAAACATTCCCCCCGGCTACCCTCATGTTATGGATGGCTTGGGTTGTTACAGCTGAGAGCCTAACATGCAATGAGACAGACTTGAAAAGCTCAAGTGATGCGAAGTACAGGGAAACAGAGGCAGGTAAATTTGGATACAAAAGGAGCAGACTTGGAGACACAGGTAAAGGTGGACACATGGGATCAGATATGGTCACAGGTAAACATGGACACACAGGAGCAGGATTGGACACTGGAAAACATGGGTACACATGAACAGGCTCGGATGTAGGTAAATGTGGCGCAGGTAAACTTGGATGGGCACAGCTGACAGGACCTTAATTGCTGGAGATGGGCACAGATGACTACCTTTTGGTCATTGGAGATGGGCACAGCTGACACGACCTTGGGTTGCTGGAGATGGGCACAGTTGACAAGAACTTAGGTTGTGGGAGAACAAAAAGACTGGATCAAGTCTGACTGGGTCTTTAGAACAAGGCGGAATGGTGCTTAACATGCAACAAATGCTGAGTCAATGCGGAAGCACTGCTCATGGGGGAACCTCCCTATAATGCAGTTCCAATTAGCAGTTAGAGTGGTAGCCCCTCCAGCTCCTTCTGCTGATGAAACACAGCAAACCCAGTAATTATTATTATTATTATTCTTTATTTAGAAAGCGCCAGCATATTCCGCTTCGCTGTACAATAAGCACAGTATAGACAGGGTTACAATACATTGAACAACATTTGACAAACAGTACAGGAGGAGATGAGGGCCCTATTCCCGTAGGAACTCACAATCTGGGAGGGTTGGGGTTGGAAACAGGAGGAGAGGACTGTAAAGTGAGAGTGATTGATGGTTGCGTCAGTGAGTTGGGTGGTAGGCTTCCCTAAATAGGAACGTTTTAAGGGAGCGTTTGAAGGAAGAGAAGTTAGGGGAAAGTCTGACAGTACGAGGGAGAGCGTTCCAGAGAGTGGGGGCTGCGCGTGAGAAATCCTGCAGTCTATCATGGGAAGAGGTGATGCGGGGAGAAGCTAGTCGCAGGTCACTGTTTGACCTTAGGGAGCGGGCCGGGGTGTATTTGGTGATTAGTGAGGACAGGTAGTGGGGAGCTGAGTTAGTGAGGGTTTTGTAGGTAAGGATAAGGATTTTGAACTTAATTCTGCAGTGGATGGGGAGCCAGTGAAGGGACTCGCAGAGACAGAGCGGCGGGTGAGGTGAATTAGCCTGGCGGAGGCGTTCAGGATGGATTGTAGGGGGGAGAGGCGGGACAGAGGGAGGCCAGGTAAGAGATTATTGCAATAGTCGAGTCGGGAGATTACCAGGGCGTGTATGAGTTGTTTTGTGGTGACAGCGGTAAGAAATGGCCGAATTCTGAAAATATTACGCAGTTGGTATCGGCAGGAGGAGGAAAGAGACTGGACGTGGGGGATGAAGGAAAGAGCAGAGTCAAGTGTAACTCCAAGACAGGGAACTTGGTTTGATGGGGAGATGGTGATACCCTCCACCGTGATAGAGAAGTCAGGAGGTGGGGAGGCATTGGAGGGAGGAATAAGTAGGAGTTCAGTCTTTGACATGTTGATCTTTAGGTGGTGGGAGGCCATCCAGGAGGAGATGCCAGATAAACAGTCACTGACTTTTGAAAGGACAGGGGGAGAGAGATCAGGGGTAGAGAGGTAGATCTGAGTGTCATCAGCGTAGAGGTGGTAATTAAAGCCAAAGCTGTTGATGATTTTGCCCAGGGAGGAGGTGTAGATGGAAAAGAGCAGAGGACCAAGGACAGAGCCTTGAGGTACACCAACAGATAGAGGCAATGAGGAGGAGTTACCAGCAAAGGACACACAGAAGGACCTGTTGGATAAATAGGAGTCAACCCAAGCAAGTGCAGTGTCACCGAGACCCAGAGAGTTGAGGGTCTGTAGAAGGAGGGGGTGGTCAACAGTGTCAAAAGCAGCCGAGAGGTCAAGCAGGATGAGAATAGAATAGTGGCCGTGTTTTTTAGCAGTTAGGAGGTTGTTGGTGACTTTGGTGAGGGCAGTTTCAGTTGAGTGTAGGGGACGGAAGCCAGATTGCAGGGGGTCAAGTAGGGAATTGGAGGACAGGAAGAGGGAGAGGCGGTTGAAGACTAGTTTTTCTAAGAGCTTAGAGGTAAAGGGAAGCAGGGATACAGGGCGGTAGTTGGATGGAGAGTTGGGATGTAGGGATGGTTTCTTTAGTAAAGGGGTAACTAGCGCGTGTTTGAAGGCGGATGGAAAGGAGCCAGTGTGGACAAGTGTGCATGAAAGATGCTGCCCAAAATTGCAGGAAACATCAGCAGTGACTTTGACGTTGGTTTTATTGTGGTTCCTCCATCTCCTTCGCACGGTACATAACATCTCACAGCCAGCCGCATGTCATCCTGTCAGTTCGGGTTGGCAACCATAGGTGTCTTTACCAGGGTGATGGTGGTGCCTATATCCTGCAGGCCTTGGATGGGCCACCCACTGATCCATGTCTTGGCAATGGCACACCCTGTTGTCAGAAGTGGTGGCTTGTAAGGGATCTGCTTTGTCACACACAAATGTCCTCTTTGCCGGAGTACATGGTCTCCTCCATAACAGACAGCATGTCGCTACCCAAGCAGGTCCAGGTGGCCTATGGTTCCAGGTTTCTCAAGGATAATTCTTTGGAAATCATTTCAGATTTGGCTAAGCTGATCAAACCTGTAGCAGTGAAGTCCTGTCCTCCAGGTGGGTTGTGAAAAGGTGGCCAATGTAGACGCAGGTGGTGTGGGCTGGTGCAGTATTACATGGCATGGCTGTTGGTGTTCAGACTTGTGCCTTAGGCTCTTGGTGATATCTACATTTGCCAATGTATTGGTAAGCCAGGACTGCAGATTTGTTCAGTGTGTGGTCATTGCTCTTGTACCCAGTTTCAGAAAGCTGGAAACGTCTGGTGGTAGAATTCCTCCAGGAGAATCAACTGGAGTGCATCTGCTAGCATAACAGCTTGGCACCCGGCCATACAGATTTCTGCCGCCCCAGGATATCCGGTGGGTCCATTCGGTGTAAGGCTACTCTTATTTCTGGTGTAAGCAACATAACGTCAGGCAGTGAGCCTTTAGGATGATGCCGTATTGTGCCAGTAGTCTCTCCTTGGCTCGCTTATAGTCCTGGCTGATCTCTTCGGGAACATTGTTGTAGGCTTCCGATGCTTGCCCCATTAGGCGGCTCACCAGGAGGGTGACACACTGCGCAGGTATCCGGTTTAACCCGTCTCACTGGAGCTCCATAATCGGTAACTGGGTCACATTGTCACAAACTGGGTTTGCTCCATACAGGGCCAAGTGCCACTGGGCCTCATGCTGGATCCTGGAAGCTTCTAAGGTGTCCAATGGATGGTTGCTTGCCCAATCACCTTCCATGAGCTCAGATATGAGGGTTAGATTTGTTGCTGGCCGTCTGCTCTCAGGCTTCCAGTAGTTCCTTTAGGGTGCTCTGCTTGATGTCAGTATAGCGTTGATGAAGATGGAAGGGGTCCCAGTGGTGGGTTGGATGTCTGCAGGCACAAAGGACATCCCACAGCTGCCACCAAATGTGATGACCTACTTGGATATCCTGAATAGATATCACCATCACTCTAGATTCCCTCGTCCCAGGAACATTTATATAGTGTGATTAGAGCAGGAATTCACCTAATAACTAGACAAGACTAGTATCTGGTGACGGACAGGAGTGCGTGTATTGAAAACTTGCATAGTACTTACACATAATCTCATTATCTAAAACAATACCCACCCCAGACAGCCCAGTGGCTCCACAGATGGCCATGCACATAGGGGACAGGGATTACGCTCTTTAAGGGAAAAGGCTACACAATAAACACATACTGTGTTTTTCAATACAAACTAGTCACACTCAACAAATGCAAACAACCCTGAAAACTAGACAATATATACAGTATATCCCATCAATTCAAAACATTAATTTACACTTTGCTTCCAGAAACACAGAAAATGTTTCAATTATGCCCAAGTTCTAATTTTCCTGTAGAACATTTCTCCTATTCAAAGCATTTGAATACATTTTGTTCTGTTTGTACATTCTGATGTGTAACACTGGGCCTTTGTGTCAAACCCCTTCCTACATTCATGGCATGACTATGTCTTTGGATTAATATGAATGAATTCTCTCATACAGAGAGCAAAGTCCTTGTTCTGAAACATTTCCCACATTCAGAACATGCAAACGGCTTCTCTCATGTATGAATTCTCTTATGTACAGTAAGCTTATCCTTTTTTCTAAAACATTTCCCACATGTACAACATACATATGGCTTCTCTCCTGTGTGAATTCTCTCATGTATAGTAAGTTTATCCTTTTTTCTAAAACATTTCTCACATTCAGAACATGCATACGGTTTCTCTCCTGTATGAATTCTCACATGTACAGTAAGCTCACCCTTTCGTCTAAAACATTTCTCACATTCAGAACATGCAAACAACCCTTTATGAATGCACTCATATTTCGTAAGATTTATCTTTGTTGTAATACATTGCTCACATTCTGAACATGCACACTGTTTCTCTCCTGTATGAATTCTTTCATGTACAGTAAGAGCATTCTTTTTTCTAAAACATTTCTCACATGTAGAACATGCATATGGCTGCTCTCCTGTATGAATTCTCTCATGTATAGTAAGTTTATCCTTTTTTCTAAAACATTTCCCACATTCAGAACATGCATACGGTTTCTCTCCTGTATGAATTCTCCAATGTTTAGCAAGCTCATCCTTTCTTCCAAAACATTTCTCACATTCAGAACAAGGAAATAACTTCTCTCCTGTATGAACGCTCTCATGCACAGTAAGCGAACGCTTTTTGGTAAAACATTTCTCACAATAACTACATACATACGGCTTCTCTCCTGTATGAGTTCTTTCATGTACAGTAAGCTCACTCTTTGATCTAAAACATTTCTCGCATTCAGAACATGCAAACAACCCTGTATGAAGGTGCTGATGTTTAGCAAGATTTTTCCTTGTTGTAAAACATTTCTCACATTCAGAACATGCGTATGGTTTCTCTCCTGTATGACTTCTCCAATGTTCAATAAGCTCATCGTTTCTTCTAAAACATTGCTCACATTCAGAACATGCATATGGCTTCTCTCCTGTATGAATTCTCTGATGTATAGTCAGTTTACCCTTTAGTCTAAAACATTTTTCACATTCAGAACAAGCAAACGGCTTCTCTCCTGTATGAATTCTCTCATGTCTGGTAAGATCACACTTTCTTTTAAAACCTTTCTCACATTCAGAACAAGCAAACGACTTTTCTCCTATGTGAACACTCTTATTTATACCAAGACTTGCATCTGTGCAAAATATCTGACTTTCAGGGCGCATAAATGGTTTTGTTTCCATATGAGCTGGGTGGCTTTGGTGAAATTCTGATTTACAGCAGAGAGAATTTGTATTATCGGAATAAACCAACATATCCATATATGCATCAATTTTTTGGAATCCTTCATGTGACAGTTCAGAATGCTCTTGTTCATTTGGGTCTTCTTTGGTATCCGGAGCTTCTTCTTTGATCATTATTTCCTCTTGTTTTACTGACAGAGGCTTCATGATGTTTTCTTCAACATATGATACCAGTTCCTGAAAAGTAGTTCCTGCAGACATTTTCTGACTCTTGCTATACTCCTGGTAAAAAAAAAAAAAAAAAAAGACAACATTTTACACCACCACAAAAAACAGTGCAACAAAATACACCTGTAAGTGTATTCTTCAGCCTAAACTAGGTCCATCATATGCACGATCAGAGCACATTCACCTTTATATACAGACCTATATGAAACATGGAGAAGCCACTAACAACCCTTGGGCAGATTTAAAATGAATGTGCACTGGTATTGGTGCCCAGGGAGCCTATAAATAAAACAAGAAACAATAGAACAGAAAACACAGAAGAGGTTATTCAGAGAACACCAAAATTTTGCTCAGAGAGCTTTTGTGCGCTCTCGCTTGGCGCACTTCATCGATTTCACTTCTCCGACCCTGTGGTAAATTCAGTATTCAAAGCAGCGTCTCCAAGGTGCGCCAAACGGAATCCAAAGAATGCCGATCAGCCCGCTGAATGCGTCCCCGGCCATTGAAGGGACCGCCACACGCCACCGAAGACAGCCGATGATCCGCCAAACAGGTAAGAAAAAAAAAAAAAACGGAACTTTGTTTTTTAAACCCCATTTGTTAAAATAACAATGAAAATGCAATGGAAATAATAAAAAAGGTCCTATAAAAAATAATAAAATGATCTGTTACAGCATTAAAAAAAATGGGAATCAAAAGTTCTGCCTAAAAAAAAAAATACAGAAAAATACCTAAATAAATAAAAACACTGTTTGCTGAAAATGAAAAGAATAAACGGTTGAAAAAGAACGGGAATTTTTTACATTGAAACCTATGGGATTTGCCTGTTTAAACTTGTTGAACTGAAGCACTGAAAATCTGGGCATTTTTCCAACATTCTGGTGCAGTTTGGGGTTCTCTGAATGGATTAACCACTACTTCGCTATGGGATCAGTTTACTGCCGCCGAATTGCAGCGATCTGAGGCGAACTGCACCGTATTTCGCTGCCAATCCGTCAGTATGTCTGAATAGTCGAACTGCCATGAAATTGCACCATACGATGAAATTCATTGTTCGGTGCAATTTGGTGGCAAGTTCAGCTCTTATTGAATAACCCCTAAAGTGAGAGGATGAGGCTCAAGAGTTCCACTCGACTACGATGAGTAGAAATAAAAGCAGGGCGAGTAGAAATTCACAATATATTGGACAGAACGCACTGTCACTGTGCAATTTGGAGGAAGTTGTGGGCTTGACTCCTGCCCACGGATTATGGCCCAGCAGCAGAACGGGAGATTTGGGCTGGTTGCCACAACCATTAGACGTACAACAGAGCTAATTGTATCCGTGGTCGCCAGTTCCTCTGAACCGGGCGAACGCGGCTTTTGTAGCTGAGGACATGGAAGTACTTCCGGCTGCTTCTTCATATTAACCCGGCTGGGTTACATGTACAATTTCCTCCCAGAAAGTGACTGTTTCCCTCAGTAAAATATATGTGTTAAAGTGGCTGGCGACAGTATTTGGGTGCTAGGACAACTCAAAACAAAATGGATTTTTACAATGTAATTAGGTTTGTGTAATCTATGGTATGCCAGAATAATGCTATCAAAGGTCTGTTTTCTGGTCCATGTGTACCTTGTTATCTGTGGAGAGGATTAGACTTCCAGTCTACCCTGTCTCAAGAATGTGTTATCCGTTTTATATTTGAATAGTGTGTAAATCTGTCTGTAATCTTGTTTATCATCCCCAATTACCATTGTCATGCCTCGTTTAGTAATGTTACGCAAGGTTTAATTTAACTGTCTGTCCCTAAATTAATTATGTTTCACATTCCAAGAAGCATGAGAATTCCTCAGAACATTTCCTAGAGGAGGTTTTGTATATGTAAATGACCCATGTGTGACCGTCTCTGTCCCAGATTAAAAAGAGTTCCTCTGCGTCTCTTTCTTTCTTCTGGCCTCTGCGTCTCTTTTTTTCTTCTCCTCTGCGTCTTTCTTTCTTCTAGTCTCTGCACCTCTTTCTTCTCCTCTCTGCACCATCAAATGGCACCCATGCGTCATCAGATGGCGTCCACCTTCCACGCCACTAGCTGGGCTCCGCAAGCCACCACTGTTGTCTCCATGGTCCGCAAGACGCGCAGTGAGGAATACTGTTATAGACTAAGCATGGCCTTATTCCCATGGCTGGGAGACATTTCATTGCTGAATTCACACACATCATTATACAGTGGATACAGCTTATAATCAGCAATATATGCATTTACTTACAAGAAACCGCTCACTCCCAGGACCCTCAGGCTGGATCTCCTCTCTGGATTCACCAGCTGGATCTGCCGCCTCACAGGGCTCAGGACACAAAGGACAAAGGGGATGGAGCTACAGGGGTTAAAGGAGAGGCAGGAGTTACATATAATCCCACATCAATACAAACATGTATGAGAGAAAACATCAGTAACACAAGAGAACGAGCAAGAAGAAAATATCCGCAGTTTTATTAGCAGAAACTGAGACTGAGGCCATCTTTGAAATAACTACAAAAGAGATACAGATGTCATTATCCGAAGAACATTTTCAAAGCAATTTATCCTTATGTTTGCAACAATTAGATCAACAGCCAACTGCTGCAATCCCTGATTATTATGAGGAAACAGCGCCTCATTATTCAGATTGTTTTTCGTATGACTCGGACAACAGTTAAGGTAAGGTAATAATACAGTTGTGTTCAAAATTATTCAACCCCCACTGAAATTGAGTGTTTTGGCCAGTTTGACATTGATTTTGATCATTCAGTCATCTTGCTTACAATTAAATCAAAGAGGCACGTGTAGGTCAGACAAATATAACATAACATTTATAATGAAATAACCACAAATGTCTTTTCTGTGCTCACATCATTATCAGTTTTATTCAACCCCCAAGTGACATTCAATCTTAGTACTTAGTACAACATCCTTTTACAGTTATAACAGCTTTTAAACGTGAAGCATAGCTTGACACAAGTGTCTTGCAGCGATCTACGGGTATCTTCGCCCATTCGTCATGGGCAAAAGCCTCCAGTTCAGTCACATTCTTAGGCTTGCGCACTGCAACTGCTTTCTTTAAGTCCCACCAGAGGTTCTCAATCGGATTTAAGTCTGGTGACTGCGATGGCCACTCCAAAATGTTCCAGCCTTTAATCTGCAACCATGCTCTATTGGACTTGGAGGTATGCTTGGGATCATTGTCCTGTTGAAAGGTCCAACGTCTCCCAAGCCTCAGGTTTGTGATGGACTGCATCACATTGTCATCCAATATCTCCTGGTACTGAAGAGAATTCATGGTACCTTGCACACGCTGAAGCTTCCCTGTACCTGCAGAAGCAAAACAGCCCCAAAGCATGATTGACCCCCCGCCATGCTTTACAGTAGGCAAGGTGTTCTTTTCTTCATAGCCTTGTTCTTCTTCCTCCAAACATAGCGTTGATCCATGGGCCCAAACAGTTCTAATTTTGTTTCATCAGTCCACAGAACACTATCCCAAAACTTCTGTGGTTTGTCCACATGACTTTTGGCATACTGCAGTCGACTCTTCTTATTCTTTGGAGACAGCAAGGGGGTGCGCCTGGGAGTTCTGGCATAGAGGCCTTCATTACGCAGTGTGCGCCGTATTGTCTGAGCTGAAACTTCAGTACCCACATCTGACAAATCTTTTCTCAGTTCCTCAGCAGTCACACGGGGACTTTTCTCCACTCTACGCTTCAGGTAGCGCACAGCAGTCGAAGTCAGCATCTTCTTTCTGCCACGACCAGGTAGCGTTTGAACAGTGCCCTTTTGCCTTGAATTTGCGAATGATGCTTCCTATGGTCTCTCTTGGTATGTTTAACATCTTTGCAATCTTCTTATAGCCATTGCCCTTCCTGTGAAGAGTAATCACCTCTTCTCTTGTCTTCCTGGACCATTCTCTTGACTTCACCATGTTTGTAACCACACCAGTAAATGTCTAGAAGGAGCTGAGTATCACAGTCATTTTAAAGCTGCCTAATTGGTGCTTATTATGCTTTATTGCTGGTCCGTGACATCCGCAGGTGTTTTCAATACCTGATTGAAGAACAGAGGTTCATTCAAGTGTTTTCAGAGTGGTAGTCTTTAAGGGGTTGAATAATTGTGTCAATGAAGAATTCACAAAAGAAACATTTACTACTGTATTACAAAACCAATTGATGTCATTTTAGTTGCATATGGTTCTTTAAAAAGTCCTTGTAGGATTTCATTCTGAATACAATTACAAATGTACACTAAATTCCCTAAAACCCTTTACAGCATTGGGGGTTGAATAATTTTGAACACAACTGTATATGATAAAGAAAAGCAGTCAGCACAATTCCGTTTTGTACGCACACACCACAAATGATAGTTTTTATTGAATAAACGTTATGTTTACTTCTGAAACAAAATATAAATTGAGCTGTAATATATGTTTATGTGCAGGGGGAAATAATAAATAAATATTTTGTGCTTTGGTGAACAAAAACCTCAAAATTAACATTTGCCGTACTGAATTGTTACTTGCTTCATGGCGGCGGCCATCTTTACTACGTCACACTCAGCTACTCGCAGCATCTCCTCCGGTCGCTGCAAGTGCTAAGGCTAGGGTCAGATTAACACATTTTTCACGTGCGTTTAGCCGCACGAAATTACGGCCGTGCTAGCAGCAAATGACTTCCAATGCCGGGGAACATACGACGAACGGCCGCACGAAAGTTCGTCCGTGCAACGCAAGTGGCCAACGAACGCATTTTTTCGAGAACGTCAAACCGCTACTACTGACGTACAGAGTGCGCTGCGGCCGCATAGCGGTGTGTGTGTGTGATTAGGAGACGTCAGACGCTGCTAATGTCCGGCCAACATAACGTCCAGACACAAAAAGTGTTTCATTGATGATCCGTACAAAATCACGGACGAAAATACGCATCGTATGACCGCTATCGCGTATTCCATGAAAAAATACGTCCATTCGTTCGAACGCACTTTTTCACGGACAACGCGATAAATGCGTTCGTCTGACCCTAGCCTAAGTTAGCAGTGCTGAGCGGCATAACGGCGTTCAGTGGCAGCACTTGCAGCGGCTGAGCAACTGAACGCGCCTCAGGTGGAGAGGTGCTGCAGGGTTAGCTGAGTGTGACGTAGGAAAGATGGCCGCCTCCACGCAGCAAATAATCCAATAAGGAAATGTTCAGTTTGCAGGTTTGGTGGAGCAAAACAGCAAATATTTATTGGAACATGGTAAACATTAACACTAAAGGCTAGGGTCAGACGAATGCATTTTTTGCGTCGTCCGTGAAAAAGTGCGTTCGAACGAATGGACGTATTTTTTCACGGAATACGCGATAGCGGCCATACGATGCGCATTTTCGTGCGTGTTTTTTTACGGATCGTCAATAAAACCCTTTTTGCGTCTGGACGTTATGTTGGCCGGACATTAGCAGCGTCTGACGTCTCCTAATCACACACACACCGCTAGCGGACGCAGCGCACTCTGTATGTCAGTACTAGCGGTATCACGTTCTTGAAAAAAATGCGTTTGTTTGCCACTTTCGTGCGGCCGTACTTCCTATATTGGCCGTCATTTGCTGCTACTATGGCTGTGATAAAGTGCGGCTGCACGCGCGTTCGTCTGACCCCAGCCAAAGTGGTAATAAAATGGACAAAAGTGGATTTTACAGAAATAGCCGCTTTCGTTAAGCAATCCTCTGCCCTTTCTCTTCCATATTCACAGCCAAAGCGTTCAGTGAGACGGCTGCAGCAAACTGAAATGCTGCACTCCAACAATTCAGCAGCTGCTGAGGAACTGATCGCGCCTGTGGACACAGCACAGACGGGGTGGGGGGTACACAGTCACTGGAACCTGCATACTGTATATGTTGTGTGAGAGTAAAGTGTCTATGGGGGTACAGGGCTGCTATCAGGGCATTACAGCCCACGATGTGTTTAGCGGCCTACTGGCAGAGGAGGGGGGTTGCCATTGGTGGGGTCTTTCCCTGATCACGGCACATTCGGGCCCGGCTAGCCACATCCTGTCAGGACAGCTGTAGGGCTGTCCCTCCATCCCTGGTGTTCCGGCGGACCTGGGATCTCTTTGCCACCTGTGCTCTCGCTGAGTGCAGATCGCGTAGCATTTCTCCCAAGCGATGTCCGTCTGTCAGACAGAGAGAGGAAGTATCAGAGCGCCAGCTAAGTAAGGTCCTGGACGTGGGATACATCTCCTCTCATGATTTTTCCAGCATTCCCTGGGGATTTTTTTTAACAGTTGTTTTGGAGGACTACACAGGGACTGCTGCCTGTTATATGCTGGAAATATCTATAGATGACAGGAGCAGAGGCTGTATCACCCTTTCAGGACCTTACTCTCCAGTGTGAAAGAGCCCATGTTTATTACACCAGGGACATCTCCCATTGGGCCAAAGAATTAACCCCTCCAGCAGGAAAATGTAAACAGGTGGGGAGGGGGCTACACGCTTTTTAAAAAAAAAGTAAAGCTGAGCTCTCTTTTTGCCCTTAAATCATTTTGGGGGGGGGGCGCTGACCACCTCTGCCCAATTATTTTTTTTTCTCGCCTTGCTGTCCCTCGCCGTGCGCTGCTCCTCCTCTTCGGCTCGCGGACTCCTGAACCCAGTAGTCCCTGAAGCTTTTGAATGCAATTTGAGCTCCTGCACAACATGCGTAGCGTAGGAACCACAAATTGTACAGCGCTACAGGACTCACGCACTTTACTGACACAAGTCCTGTAGCGCCTGCGCAGAGCGATGGATCAGAGCTGCACGCGCATGCACAGATTTGACCCATTGTTACCTCTCTGAGAATGTTTGGCCTCAGAGGGTGACGTCGACCGCTGTTCTGTGACATCCCTAGTAACTGTTCTGGAAAATGGCAGCCGGGAAATTCAAAATCCTGGCTACTGGTGCCGCTAGGTGGGGTGGAGGAATCTCCTCCATTTCACACAGCGTTGTCTCCGGATCATCGAAGTTAGGGAGGGGGGGCGGCACTCCTCACATCCTGATCACTTCACTGCTGAGCCATTTCGCCTCTGTGTGCTGAGCTCATTTTGACCGTTTTGTGTTCGTCGTGTTTAAACAGGATTTAAAGTTCTGTTTTATTGCACAACCCAGACACATTATATATATCCTTTTTTTCAGCAGACTCATAATATCGTGAGATCTCGGCTGTAGGTTGCGTCACATCCTTCACAGGACGGCTGCTGCGCGAGGGAGCAAGCTGGTGCTTGGAGGAACCATCGGCCAGTCGGTAGGGCTAGCAGAACGCTCTTAATGCATTCCGCTAGCAGCCCCAGTGATCCACAGCGGGAACCATTCCCGCAGGATTCGAGCCCTGAGCGAGGCTCAGAGGATAAAACACTTTTTGCCTATTCTGTAAGTAAAGACTCTTTATATAGCGCACTGATTTTCTTATCGCTACAAGACAAGCCCAAAGACCTGAATAACAGCACAGAGATAGTGTGTATTATGGGAATATTTTACAACTCCTCTCTCTTTTCCGTTCTATCACCATGACCATATACACAGGGAGACTCGCTGCCGAATGGGAAAACATGTTCTGCCCGTAAAAGATTCAATTCATTAACCCCTTACCGTCAGGCGGGTTGCACCCAGCAGAGGGTAACACCAGATGGACAAACCAGCATGGCTTGCTGGCTGTTCTGGGAGGCCCACCTACACAGCTTACGTGTGCCAACTGATAGGCGGGCCTTTCGCGGCCCATAAAGTCCAGCAGGGCGTGCTATGTCACCCTGCAGCGAGGCTCCAGCGGGGCGTGCTGTGTCACCCTGCAGCGAGGCTCCAGCGGGGCGTGCTGTGTCACCCTGCAGCGAGGCTCCAGCGGGGCGTGCTATGTCACCCTGCAGCGAGGCTCCAGCGGGGCGTGCTGTGTCACCCTGCAGCGAGGCTCCAGCGGGGCGTGCTGTGTCACCCTGCAGCGAGGCTCCAGCGGGGCGTGCTGTGTCACCCTGCAGCGAGGCTCCAGCGGGGTGTGCTATGTCACCCTGCAGCGGGGATGGCATTGTATACCCCGCAGCGGTGAAGGGTTAATAAATCTCTTACACACCACACATTGCTGAGTTTTATTCCTGTGCAGCTCTGTAATACGCGTTTTGAATTTTGGAGGGGTGGAAACGGGACCTCTTTAGGTGGAGGGAGAACATGGGGTGGGGTCCCGTCCTGAGGTTCAGTAAGGGGCCCTGAGATTTCTGATGGCCGCCCTGTGGGGGTGTCAGTATAATCCATTTCCAGGTGTCAGAGCTGGGATATCTCTGCGCGTGTCTTGTAGCTGAGGTCCAGCTCTTTTTCTTTATAATCACGCCTGGTATGCGCTGCCATAGATTTGTGCATCTTTATATGGGGAGGGGGTTAGGGTACAAATGGTGTGTTTCATCACTGTATATGGGGGGATGAGGTGCCAGTATACTCTGCACTGTGACTTGGTGAGGATCTCAGGCTGTCAGGGCAGTGAATAGGGCGGTGAGGATCTCAGGCTGTCAGGGCGGTGAATAGGGCGGTGGGGATCTCAGGCTGTCAGGGCAGTGTATAGGGCGGTGAGGATCGCAGGCTGTCTCAGGCGGTGTATAGGGCGGTGAGGATCTCAGGCTGTCAGGGCAGTGAATAGGGCGGTGGGGATCTCAGGCTGTCAGGGCAGTGTATAGGGCGGTGAGGATCTCAGGCTGTCAGGGCAGTGTATAGGGCGGTGAGGATCTCAGGCTGTCAGGGCAGTGAATAGGGCGGTGAGGATCTCAGGCTGTCTGGGCGGTGTATAGGGTGGTGAGGATCTCAGGCTGTCAGGGCAGTGTATAGGGCGGTGAGGATCTCAGGCTGTCAGGGCAGTGTATAGGGCGGTGAGGATCTCAGGCTGTCAGGGCAGTGAATAGGGCGGTGGGGATCTCAGGCTGTCAGGGCAGTGAATAGGGCGGTGAGGATCTCAGGCTGTCAGGGCAGTGTATAGGGCGGTGAGGATCTCAGGCTGTCAGGGCAGTGAATAGGGCGGTGAGGATCTCAGGCTGTCTGGGCGGTGAATAGGGCGGTGGGGATCTCAGGCTGTCAGGGCAGTGTATAGGGCGGTGGGGATCTCAGGCTGTCAGGGCAGTGTATAGAGCGGTGAGGATCTCAGGCTGTCAGGGCGGTGAATAGGGCGGTGGGGATCTCAGGCTGTCAGGGCAGTGTATAGGGCGGTGGGGATGTCAGGGCGGTGAGGATCTCAGGCGGTGTATAGGGCGGTGGGGATCTCAGGCTGTCAGGGCAGTGTATAGGGCTGTGAGGATCTCAAGCTGTCAGGGCAGTGAATAGGGCGGTGGAGATCTCAGGCGGTCAGGGAGGTGTATAGGGCGGTGAGGATCTCAGGCTGTCAGGGCGTTAAATAGGGCGGTGGGGATCTCAGGCTGTCAGGGCGGTGTATAAGGCGGTGAGGATCTCAGGCTGTCAGGGCGGTGAGGCTGTCAGGGCGGTGTATAGGGAGGTGGGGATCTCAGACTGCCAGGGTGGTGTATAGGGCCGTGGGGATCTCAGGCTGTCAGGGCGGTGAGGCTGTCAGGGCGGTGTATAGGGAGGTGGGGATCTCAGGCTGTCAGGGTGGTGTATAGGGCCGTGGGGATCTCAGGCTGTCAGGGCGGTGTGGATCTCAGGCTGTCAGGGCGGTGTATAGGGAGGTGGGGATCTCAGGCTGTCAGGGTGGTGGATAGGGCGGTGTGGATCTCAGGCTGTCAGGGCGGTGTGGATCTCAGGCTGTCAGGGCAGTGGGTGACACTCCTGGGATAACACAGGAAGGTGATCACACACCACGTGACTGGAGCAGCAGCAGCACGTGCTTCTGCACACAGCGCCCAATCCTCTCATTCATAAAGCTGGAGGTAAAGCCCCGCCCCCGCTCAGTAATAAACCCCCTCTCACCGGCCGGACGCGCAGCAGCCGAGAAACAAAGCCAGGAACCGGAACGGACACCGGGAACCTGGAGGGAAAGGAATGGAGCATGCGCAGAGCGCCCGTTAGGAAGCGAGGAAGGTCTCTGGGTATGTCTGTTAGGACAAGGCGCTAACCCTCCCCCGATGCATGCTCTGATTGGAGGCTTGCAGTCACATGATCGGATTCAGCTTCCCCTTCATGAAAACTCCTGCCCAGCATGCGTCTGGCAGGTTACCGTATATCACATAATAGACACGCACCCCGCTGCTCCCAATCCCCAGAGCTCTGCCTCTGTGCTGACATTTACATCACAATACATATAGATATATATTACGGGTTAACATGTCACTTCACGTCTTGCTGCTCCTCTATAGAATGTGTCGCTGCTGCCGATAAACTGAGACTATTCTGCCTGTCTGGTTTTTCTGCTCTAAAATGGTAAATCTGTGACATTTACACCGGATTTTAGGGGATGATGGGAGTTGTAGTCACTCCCAGTGCACACAGATTTTATATATAGTTATATATATAGTTATATTGTGTTTATATGCCCCCTGCCCGGTGTCCCCGCTCTTTCGCAGATTAATGGAGGGTGATGGGAGTTTTAGTCCAGGCAGGGTTGAGGATGATGGGGGTTGTATTCATGCACACAGTTTTATATATTTATGCACACACATACCTTTATAATATATCTATATATCCAGCCTGCCTCATGCACCGACCCAGCGCTAATGCGGTTGTGTACAAGATTAAACAGATTTTTCCCACTGCAGAGAGCCGAGCCATACCTATCCCCTGCCCTCACAAGCTTGTATGAATATGAACACATCCAGCCACAAGCCCACACACCCCTGCATTACAAATTCGAACAGAACTCATCGTTATTTTTTTCATTTCCGAAAAGCAAAAAAAAAAAATCGCCCGTCCGAATTAACGAATTAGCCGAAAATATCGGGACAAAACATTTGCCAAAAGAGATCCGAAGCTGAAAAAAAAAAAAAAGAACGAAAATCACCCAAAACGGGGGGGGGGACCCTGAATCAGAATCATGGATAGCAGCCCTGCGGGGATCCGGAGCTATCCATGGTGCTGAAACATACTATTCATTGCTGAACGCAGCCGGACTGTAAGAAAATAATTCCGCTGCGTTCAGCAAAGAAATAAAAGCCTCGTTACTTTAAAATAAATTGGGAATCCTAAAATTTCATTTAAAAAAATAATACGGAAAGCTGAAGAGACTTTTTGCTGCAAGTGAAAAAAATAAACTTGAAAAAATGTAAACGGGGGAATATTTCCTACATTGAAACCTGTGGGATTATTTTGTACGGCTGGTGTTTTCATTGCATTGTAATAGTAATCCGTTTCACATTCAGAAATAACTCCTAAAAAACCAAATACGAATCAACGCAAAATACCTCAGAAAAACAAAAGTGATCCGAAAAGCGAAAACCCTACGTACAAAATTTTGGATTGGTCTGAAAATACGAATTGCAGTAACCTACTGAACGACCCAAAATGAAAAAAAAAACCAACAAAATCATCTGAAATTACCAAAACTGATCGAAAAAAAAAAATGGCTGGGTGCGAGTCAAGGTGAAGCCAACAGGAGATGGGGCGCAGGAAATGGGATGAGTTAGACTGGACAAGGGTAACAAGTCTAGAGTAGCAACACGGCAGGTTTAGACAGCTAGGAGTAGTCACTCAGAAAGCACCTCCAACTACTGGGCAAAACCACAAACTAGTGACAGAGCGTAGAGAGTAGGGATGGGCTCGATTCGAACATTGGCTGTTTGAAAATTTGCGAAATTCAAACTTTTCGGGACGTTCGAGAAAAAAAATAATCAAAAAAATGCTTAAAAGATCCTAAAAAAATCTATAAGTAAAGAGACTCTTTACTGCAGAATATTATAATGAACGGTTTATTAGAGATTGGATTAAAACGGGAATATTTTTAACATTGAAGCCTATGGGACATAAACATTTCCCACTCCTTGTTGCTCAAACATTTCCCACACCTTGTTGCTCAAACATTTCCCACTCATTGTTGGTCAAACAATTCCAACTCCTTGTTGCTCAAACATTTCCCACACCTTGTTGCTCAAACATTTCCCACTCATTGTTGGTCAAACAATTCCAACTCCTTTTTGGTCAAACATTTCCCACTCCTTGTTGGTCAAACATTTCCCACTCCTTGTTGGTCAAACATTTCCCACTCCTTGTTGGTCAAACACTTCCCACTCCTTGTTGGTCAAACATTTCCCACTCCTTGTTGCTCAAACATTTCCCACTCCTTGTTGCTCAAACATTTCCCACTCCTTGTTGCTCAAACATTTCCCACTCATTGTTGCTCAAACATTTCCCACTCCTTGTTGCTCAAACATTTCCCACTCCTTGTTGGTCAAACATTTCCAACTCCTTGTTGGTCAAACATTTCCCACTCCTTGTTGCTCAAACATTTCCCACTCCTTGTTGCTCAAACATTTCCCACTCCTTGTTGCTCAAACATTTCCCACTCCTTGTTGCTCAAACATTTCCACTCCTTGTTGCTCAAACATTTCCCACTCGTTTGTGATAAAAAATTTCCCATGGCTTCAAATCGCATTTAAACATGAACAAAAGCGGTAAAAATGAGCTCTGCGCACAGCGGTGAAATGGCTCAGCACTCAGCAGTGAAAGGGTTAAAAACCTTTTTAAAAGAAAAATAATAATAATTGTTTCCTTTCCCCCAGGGCAGTACCCGGACCCCCATACACCTTTTATGGCCAATATCTTGCATATATGCCCTCTTGGAGGGGACCTTCATTTTCGAACTTTCTTGCCCCATTAACTTGCATGGTGTTTGAATTGTGTTGGAGTTCGCGGTCAAACGTTTCCGGGTGTTTGAGTTCGAATGTGAACCGAACATGGGTGTGATCGGCCCATCACTAGTAGAGAGAGGGAAGAGGGCGACTGCCTAATATAGCTGGCCGCACAGGTGGAATGCACCATGCAGGGAGAAGGCATGGGATGGAGGCAATACACGGAGCATTAAGGGGGAAGAATCGGCCCAGAGTAGGGTGGAAGCTGCCTTAACTGGCCCTCCAGTGGGTTGGAAGCATAACATAGGCCGTCACACAGGCACTCACTGGTATTCAGTCCGGGCCTGGTCCAGGTTGAATCATGTGTCCGGGTGGGAGTTGGGCTGAAAACCGAACACCTCATTACAAACCCAGACTGTCTGGGTAAAAACCGAACACGTGGCAACCATATTAAGGTGGATGTAGCAGCTCATAGTGTTATTCTTATCTACCACTAGAGGGCAGAGATGTTTCTGTTGCCTGTTGTCTGTTAATGTAGATAGTGTTTCCGGGTCAGAGGTTTTTGTTGTCAGTTCCCGAGCTGGAATGCAGACGCAGATAATGTACCGGAGAATAAGTAATTCTTCTACAACCCGTCTAAGGATCAGATATATGAGGATGTCACAGTGGGAGGGTGATGGGAATTGTATTATAGGCTGGGATTGATGATGATGGGAGTTTGAGTCACATCCATTTTATTTATATAGACAAATAATACATTTTATATCCCCCTCCCAGCGCCCCCATCTTTGCTAGGTTGGGGGATGATGGGAGTTTTCCATTTTTTTCCTCTGTAACATCTGCCCAATTGTTTAAAAAGAAAGGAAGGTGTTAATGTGTCCCTTTAACAACCATAAGCTCCCATCAACAACGTGTCCGACTCCATCGATCACTGGAAAACTCCCATCATCCCTGAACTTACTAACGATCGGTGACACAAAATGTATCATTAATGTATATAAATAAAATGGTGTGCACTGGGTGTGGCTACAACTCCCATCATCCACAATCCAAGGCTGGAACAAAATTACCATTATCCACACACCCAGGCAGGAATAAAACTCCCATCATCCCCCACCCTAGTAAGGCGCAGAGGCATCGAGGGATATAAATATACAGTACATCAGGCCTCAAAATTTCAAGTCCTGAGCTACTAGCCAGGCCCTAAGGCTGGGGTCAGACCAGCGCACTTTTAACGTGCGTTCTGGCGCACATAATTACGGCCGCACTAGCAGCAGATGACGGACAATGACGGCCAATATACGATGTACGGCCGCACAAACGTCCGGCCGTGCAACGCAAGTGGAATTTGAACGCATTTTTCTGAGAACGCTGAACCGCTAGTACTGACGTACTGAGTGCGCAGCTGCGGCATAGCGGCGTGTGTGCGTGATTAGATGTCAGACGCTGCTAATGTCCAGCCTACATAACGTCCAGACGCAAAAAGAGTTTTATTGACGATCCGTACAAAATCACGCCCGAAAATGCGCGTCGTCTGACCGTTTTTGCGCATTCCGTGAAAAAATACGTCAATGCGTTCGGACGCACCTTTTCACGTTCGCGGGGAAAAATGCTTTCGTCTGACCCTAGCCTAAGAGTTACTCGCCACTAGTTGCCCCACTTAACCCCTTTCCAGCATTACCTCTGCATTCCCACTCACCCTCATGTAATTTCCACTCGCCAAATGCGAGTAGGCGAGTGGAAATTTTGACGCCTGCAGTACATGATATATTTAAATAAAAGCACTGTAATGGATGTGACTATGACGCCCATCATCCACAATGTTTTGAATAGAACTCCCATCATCCGCCATTAACCTGCTACAGGATGGGGTCGTTGGGCAGGGGGTATATTAAAACGGAGAATACAGTATATACAATATATAGAGAAACAAGTGCACTGAGCATGAATACAACTCCCAGCATCCCCTAAAATCCGGTGTGAATGTCACCGATTTACCATTTCAGAGCAGAAAAACCCGAGAGGCGGAAAAATCTCAGTTTATCGGCAGCAGCGACACATTCTATAGAGGAACAGCAAGACGTGAAGTGACATTTTACCCCGTAATATATATATGATCCGAATTCGAAACGAAACGAGATGGTATCTAACGAATTTCATTTGTTTTACTGACGCATCATAATTAATTAATTGGGGTTTTATTTCGTGATCCCAAATTCGAATTGATGTCAACTATCAAATCGATACAGAATTTCGAATCGATCCGAAACGAAACACGAAGCGAAATTAGTTCCGAAATTCCGAAAACAAAATTAATTTAAAACGAAATGAAACTAAACGAAACAAATTTTTCAGCCGTGCGCACCCCTAATACTGTATCTATATTGTGATGTCTAAATGTCAGCACAGAGGCAGAGCTCTGCGGATTGGGAGCCGCTGGGTGTGTGTCTATTATGTGATATACAGTAGCCTACCAGATGCATGCTGGGCAGGAGTTTTCATGAAGGGGGGAGCTAGTAAATTAATTGTATAAGGGGAATATTCACTAAATTGTGTCAGGGGAATATTCACTACATTGTGTCAAGGAAATATTCCCCTGACACAGGTTAGTGAATATTCCCGACACAATTTAGTGAATATGCCCCTGACACAATTTAGTGAATATTCCCCTGACAAATTTAGTGGATATTCCCCTGACACAGTTTAGTGGATATGCCCCGACACAGTTTAGTGGATTTGCCCCGACACAGTTTAGTGGATATTCCCCTATTTATAGAATATGCCCCCGACACATTAACAAGGAATGGTGCAGCGCCACACAACATGCATCCACCACCAGGGTGCCCAGATAGCCAATCTCAGGATATAGTGGTTTCCCCTATACCATTACACACAATAATAGAAAAAATAACCTGGATCGGCGCAAGTATTGCTCTCTGGGGTCCTGGATTCTCGCATATATATATGTATGTAAAAAGGAGACAATAATAGTGCAACACTGATATATACAATATACTGTAATTGTATGTGATGTATATCCCACTCACAAGAGTAGAGCCGTAACACTGGCTCTAAGTGGGTCCAGGCAAGCGGGTAAATTATCTTCAATTTCTTAGGTGACCCCCACCTTACAGCAAATTTTCTGTCCGAAGTTTATGCAGTGGAAAAAAGGGAAAGATTCCTTGTGTAGGTCCACAAACAAAGGTCACAATTTTGTGTACAGATGGAATCGTACTCACATTCTGGGGAGCTCACATAGCTCGTGGATGTATGCCCATAGGTTCTTTTTTAGGGTGGGAGAAAAAACCACCGATGATCCAGGAAACAGCAAGGCAGGAAACAGGATTGAAGATAAAAAATAAAATTTATTAAAACATGATTAAAATAGCCACCAGAACGCGTTTCGCCGCATCAAATAACGGCTTCATCAGATAATTACTATTATTAGAATTACTATTAAAGTGTTGTATTATTAATAACTGTTGCGTAAATGTTGAATATATACTCAAATAAGTGTATTGCTATTATAAAGTGCTTCGATTCCAGCTGATGAAGCCGTTATTTGATGCGGCGAAACGCGTTCTGGTGGCTATTTTAATCATGTTTTAATAAATTTTATTTTTTATCTTCAATCCTGTTTCCTGCCTTGCTGTTTCCTGGATCATCGGTGTTTTTTTCTCCGGGTTTTTTCTCCCACCCTAATAAAAAAGAACCTATGGGCATACATCCACGAGCTATGTGAGCTCCCCAGAATGTGAGTACGATTCCATCTGTACACAAAATTGTGACCTTTGTTTGTGGACCTACACAAGGAATCTTTCCCTTTTTTCCACTGCATAAACTTCGGACAGAAAATTTGCTGTAAGGTGGGGGTCACCTAAGAAATTGAAGATAATTTACCCGCTTGCCTGGACCCACTTAGAGCCAGTGTTACGGCTCTACTCTTGTGAGTGGATATACATCACATACAATTTACAGTATATTGTATATATCAGTGTTGCCACTATTATTGTCTCCTTTTTACATACATATATATATGCGAGAATCCAGGACCCTAGAGAGCAATACTTGCGCCGATCCAGGTTATTTTTTCTATGCCCCGACACAGTTTAGTGGATATTCCCCTATTTAGAGAATATGCCCCTGACTTTGGCAGTTTGAAAGTTTGCGAACTTCGAACATTTCCGCATGTTCGCCCACAATGGACCACAATGCGCTTTTCCACTGGCCTGAAGCTCGTAATTGGCTACAGCCTTGCACCTGACCACAGGTCAGGTGCAAGACAGGTTCAAGACTATGCGAATCACGGCTCAGAGTCCTGATTGGGCAAATTTTGCCAAATCATGGGCTCACAGAGCTAAGTCCCGCAGCACTATATAAGGTTTCACACATCCTTCAGCACGTGTTTTTTGAGAGGAGATTGTTGTGTTAGTGTGTGTTCTCACTGCCTCCAGCTACTGGGGGGGGTCTCACTTCTTCTACAAAATATCTGGGAATTGTTGTAATCTGTGTGTTCTCACTGACACCAGCAATTGTGGGGGTCAGTCATTTATACAAAATATCATTTCATTCATATAATTTTAATATTTGACCGCAGGGTCCAACCCTGCACTCTTCCACAATACCACAAAAGGATTACCGTGTGAAGGCACTGTTGCCGACACTAAAGGCCCAATTTTGAAGCACCTGTTGTTACTTTCATCCAAAGCCTGCATAAGTTTCACCATGATTTAGCCAAAAAATATCACTAAACTTGTTCTGCATGTCCTAAAACGTCTCCTCTTTTCATACAGACTGTCGCCCCAAGCAGTTGTTTATGAATAGATTAAAGGAAAAGCATTTACTGTCATTTGAAATATCATTTTTTTGTTTTTAAGTGTTTCTATACATCCTAGAAATCCGCCACTTCACGGGCAGGTTATGGGGACCTCCTAGGCACGATATTTGAAGGAATTTTTCGTTTTTAATTTTAACCCTTAGTTCATGGAAAACTCACTGTCCCTTTAAAAACGTTTTTTTTTTACTTTTTGTCCTTGTTTCCTGTCCCCCAGGGCACTACCCGGACCCCCATACACCTTTTATGGCAAATATCTTGCATATATGCCCGTTTGGAGGGCACTCTAAAAAACCGAATTTTCAGCCCCATTGACTTGTATTGAGTTCGTGTTCGAATTCGAACTTTTGAAAAGTTCGAGTTCGAATGCGAACCAAACTCGGGGGTGTTCGGCTCATCCCTACTGGTTAGCCAATCCACTAAATCCTCTGTATGTTGCTGCTGCTTAAAACGGCCAGCACCAGTTAGAAACAAGGACAAGCGTGCCCCTGCAGAGGATGCACCACGTCCACCACGACCAGAGACACAGCCTCCCGACACAGGGGCTGCTTGCCCTCTTATCTGTGTCTGGGAGCATCTGCCTGTCCTTTTTGTTCTTTCAGACATGGTGAGTGATATATAGATTAATATATACAGAACTCTGATTCAACTCTGGTATAAAGATTAAAGATTTCCAGAACTCTGGTATTACTCAGTGGGACACCCTGATAGCTGGCAGCCAGTGACAAGACACAGATTACAATTCCCAGAAACCTCCTATAAATCAGTGAGACCCCCTGACGGGTGGCAGTGACAAGACACAGATTACAATTCCCAGATATCTGCTAGTAGTGAGACCCCCCCCCCCCTCCCCAACAGCTGCTGGCAGTGAGAACACACACTAACACAACAATCTCCTCTCAAAAAACACGTGCTGGGGCTGCAAGGGACGCCTTATATAGTGTGCTGCGGGACTTAGCTCTGTGAGCCCATAATTGGGCAAAATTTGCCCAATCAGGACTCTGAGCTGTGATTGGCATAGTTTTGCACCTGTCTTGCACCTGACCTGTGGTCAGGTGCAAGGCTATAGCCAATTACAAGCTTCAGGCCAGTGGGAAAGTGCATTGTGGTGCATTGTGGGCGAACTCGAAACGAACACGCAGAAATGTTCGGAGTTTGGCGAACAGCCGAATGGCCGATGTTCGATGCGAACTCCGAACAGATTGAACCGAACAGCTCATCTCTATGCCCTTGACACAAGTTAGTGAATATGCCCCTGACACAATTTAGTGAATATGCCCCACCTGACACAATTTTGTGAATATGCCCCTATTTAGAGAATATGCCCCGACACAATTTAGTGGATCTGCCCGACACAATTTAGTGGATATGCCCCTGACACAATTTAGTGAATATGCCCCTGGCACAATTAGTGAATATTCCCCTGACACAATTTAGTGGATATTCCTTCGACACAATTTAGTGGATATACCCCTGAAACAATTTAGTGGATATTCCCCCAACACAATTTAGTGGATATTCCCCCAACACAATTTAGTGAATATCACCCTGACACAATTTAGTGAATATCCCCCGACACAATTTAGTAAATATTCCCCGACACAATTTAGTGAATATTCCCCTGACACAATTTAGTGGATCTGCCCGACACAATTTAGTGGATATTCCCCTGACACAATTTAGTGGATATTCCCCCAAAACAATTTAGTGGATATTCCCCTGACACAATTTAGTGAATATGCCCCTGATACAAATTAGTGGATTTGCCCCTGACACAATTTAGTGAATGTGCACCTGACACAATTTAGTGAATATTCCCCGACACAATTTAGTGGATATTCCCCTGACACAATTTAGTGGATTTGCCCCTGACACAATTTAGTGAATATGCCCATGACACAATTTAGTGGATATTCCCCTGACACAATTTAGTGGATATTCCCCCGACACAATTTAGTGGATATTCCCCTGACACAATTTAGTGAATATGCCCCTGATACAAATTAGTGGATTTGCCCCGACACAATTTAGTGAATGTGCACCTGACACAATTTAGTGAATATTCCCCTGACACAATTTAGTGGATATTCCCCTGACACAATTTAGTGGATATGCCCCTGACAAAATTTAGTGAATATGCCCCTGACAGAATTTAGTGGATATGCCCCTGACACAATTTAGTGAATATGCCCTGACACAATTTAGGTGGATCCCCTGACACAATTTAGGTGGATCCCCTGACACAATTAAGGCTAGGGTCAGACGAACGCATTTTTCACGTCGTCCGTGAAAAAGTTCGGTCGAACGAACGTACGTATTTTCCCCCGGAATACGCGATAGCGGTCATACGATGCGCCTTTTCGTCCGTGATTTTGTACGGATCATCAATAAAACACTTTTTGAGTCTGGACGTTATGTTGGCCGGACATTAGCAGCGTCTGACGTCTCCTAATCACGCACACACGCCGCTATGCGGCCGCAGCGCACTCTGTACGTCAGTAGTAGCGGTTTGACGTTCTCGAAAAAATGCGTTCGTTGGCCACTTGCGTTGCGCGGACGAACTTTCGCGCGGCCGTTCGTCGTATGTTCCCCGGCATTGGACGTCATTTGCTGCTAGTACGGCCGTGATTTCGTGCGGCTAAACGCACGTTAAAACTGCGCTAGTCTGACCCTAGCCTTAGTGGATATTCCCCTGACACAATTTAGTGAATATTTCCCTGACACAATTTAGCGAATATTCCCCGACACAATTTAGTGGATATGCCCCTGGCACAATTTAGTGGATATGCCCCTGGCACAATTTAGTGAATATGTCCCTGACACAATTTAGTGAATATGCCCGGACACAATTTAGTGAATATGCCCCTGACACAATTTAGTGGATATTCCCCTGACACAATTTAGTGAATATGCCCTTATTTAGAGAATATGCCCGACACAATTTAGTGGATATTCCCCAACACAATTTAGGGAATATTCCCTGATACAATTTAGTGAATATGCCCTGACACAATTTAGTGGATATGCCCTTAAACAATTTAGTGGATATTCCCCTGACACAATTTAGTGAATATGACCCTATTTAGAGATTATGCCCACGACACAATTTAGTGGATCTGCCCAAAACAATTTAGTGTCTATTCCCTAACACAATTTAGTGAATATACCCCTGACACAATTTAGTGGATTTTCCCCTGACACAATATAGTGGATATGCCCCTATTTAGAGAGTATGCCCCGACACAATTTAGTCGATCTGCCCCTGACATAATTTAGTGAATATGCACCTGACACAATTGTGTGGATATTCCCCTGACACAATTGTGTGAATATGCCCCTGTCACAATTTTGTGAATATGCCCCTGACACAATTTAGTGCATATTCCCGACACAATTTAGTGAATTTGTCCCCGACACAATTTAGTGGATATTCCCGACACAATTCTGTGAATATGCCCCTATTTAGAGAATATTCCCCCAACACAATTTAGTGGATATCCCCCTGACACAATTTAGTGAATATCCCCCTGACACAATTTAGTGGATATTCCCCTAACACAATTTAGTGTCTATTCCCCTAACACAATTTAGTGAATATGCCCCTGACACAGTTTAGTGAATATTCCCTGACGCAATTTAGTGAATGTTCCCCATAACACAATTTAGTGTCTATTCCCTAACACAATTTAGTGAATATGCCCCACCTGACACAATTTAGTGAATATGCCCCTATTTAGAGAATATGCCTGACACAATTTAGTGAATATGCCCCTGGCACAATTTAGCGAATTTTCCCCTGACACAATTTAGTGGATATTCCTTCGACACAATTTAGTGGATATTCCCCCAACACAATTTAGTGGATATTCCCCTGACACAATTTAGTGGATATTCCCCTGACACAATTTAGTGAATATCCCCCTGACACAATTTAGTGGATATTCCCCTGACACAATTTAGTGGATTTGCCACTGACACAATTTAGTGGATATTCCCACAACACAATTTAGTGGATATGCCCCTATTTAGAGAATATGCCCCGACACAATTTAGTCGATCTGCCCCTGACATAATTTAGTGAATATGCCCATGACACAATTTAGTGGATATTCCCCCGACACAATTTAGTGTATATTCCCCTGACACAATTTAGTGGATATGCCCCTGACACAATTTAGTGGATATGCCCCTGACACAATTTAGTGGATTTGCCCCTGACACAATTTAGTGAATATGCCGCTGACACAATATTTACTAAATTGTGTCAGGGGCAGATCCACTAAATTGTGTCGTGTGCATATTCTCTAAATAGGGGCATATTCACTAAATTGTGTCAGGGGAATAATCACTAAATTTGTCAGGGGAATATTCACTAAATTGTGTCAGGGGAAAATTTACGAAATTGTGTCAGGCAGATCCACTAAATTGTTTCAGGGGCATATTCACTAAATTGTGTCAGGGGCACATTCACTAAATTGTGTCAGGGGAATATTCACTAAATTGTGTCTGGAATATTTACTAAATTGTGTCAGGGGAATATTTACTAAATTGTGACAGGGGAATATTTACTAAATTGTGACAGGAATATCCATTAAATTGTGTCAGGGGAATATTCACTAAATTGTGTCAGGGGAATATTTACTAAATTGTGTCACGGGAATATTTACTAAATTGTGACAGGGGAATATTTACTAAATTGTGACAGGAATATCCATTAAATTGTGTCAGGGGAATATTCACTAAATTGTGTCAGGGGAATATTTACTAAATTGTGACAGGGGAATATTTACTAAATTGTGACAGGAATATCCATTAAATTGTGTCAGGGGAATATTTACTAAATTGTGACAGGAATATTCACTAAATTGTTTCAGGGGAATATTTACTAAATTGTGTCAGGGGAATATTTACTAAATTGTGACAGGAGAATATCCATTAAATTGTGTCAGAGGAATATCCATTAAATTGTGTCAGGGGCATATTCACTAAATTGTGTCAGGGGAATATTTAATAAATTGTGTCAGGGGAAATCCATTAAATTGTGTCAGGGGCATATTCACTAAGTTGTGTCAGGGGAATATTCACTAAATTTTGTCGGGAATATTCACTAAATTGTGTCAGGGGAATATCCACTAAATTGTGTCAGGGGCATATCCACTAAATTATGTCAGGGGAATATCCACTAAATTGTGTCAGGGGCATATACAATAAATTATGTCAGGGGCATATTCACTAAATTGTGTCAGTGGAATATTCACTAAATTGTGTCAGGGGAATATTTACTAAATTGTGTCGGGGAATATCTATTAAATTGTGTCAGGGGCATATTCACTAAATTGTGTCAGGGGAATATCCACTAAATTGTGTCAGGGGAATATCCACTAAATTGTGTCAGGGGCATATCCACTAATTTATGTCAGGTGCATATTCACTAAATTGTGTCAGGGGCATATCCACTAATATATGTCAGGGGAATATTCACTAAATTGTGTCAGGGGAATATCTATTAAATTGTGTCAGGGGCATATTCATTAAATTATGTCAGGGGAATATTTACTAAATTGTGTCAGGGGAATATTTACGAAATTGTGTCGGGGAATATTCACTAAATTGTGTGAGTTGCATATTCACTAAATTGTGTCTGGGGAATATCCATTAAATTGTGTCAGGGGCATATCCACTAAATTATGTCAGGGGCATATTCACTAAATTGTGTCAGGGGAATATTTACTAAATTGTGTCAGGGGAATATTTATTAAATTGTGTCAGGGGAATATTTACTAAATTGTGTCAGGGGAATATTTACTAAATTGTGTCAGGGGCATATTCACTACATTGTGTCTGGGGAATTTCCATTAAATTGTGTCAGGGGAATATTTACTAAATTGTGTCAGGGGCATATTCACTAAATTGTGTCAGGGGCACATTCACTAAATTGTGTCAGGGGAATATTCACTAAATTGTGTCTGGAATATTTACTAAATTGTGTCAGGGAATATTTACTAAATTGTGACAGGGGAATATTTACTAAATTGTGACAGGAATATCCATTAAATTGTGTCAGGGGAATATTCACTAAATTGTGTCAGGGGAATATTTACTAAATTGTGTCACGGGAATATTTACTAAATTGTGACAGGGGAATATTTACTAATTATGTCAGGGGCATATTCACTAAATTGTGTCAGGGGAATATTCACTAAATTGTGTCAGGGGAATATTTACTAAATTGTGTCAGGGGAATATTTACGAAATTGTGTCAGGGGAATATTCACTAAATTGTGTCTGGGGAATATCCATTAAATTGTGTCAGGGGAATATTCACTAAATTGTGTCTGGGGAATATCCATTAAATTGTGTCAGGGGCATATTCACTAAATTGTGTCGGGGCATATCCACTAAATTATGTCAGGGGCATATTCACTAAATTGTGTCAGGGGAATATTCACTAAATTGTGTCAGGGGAATATTTACTAAATTGTGTCTGGGGAATATCCATTAAATTGTGTCAGGGGCATATTCACTAAATTGTGTCAGGGGAATATTTACTAAATTGTGTCAGGGGAAAATTTACGAAATTGTGTCAGGGGAATATTTACGAAATTGTGTCAGGGGCATATTCACTAAATTGTGTCTGGGGAATATCCATTAAATTGTGTCAGGGGCATATTCACTAAATTGTGTCAGGGGAATATTCACTAAATTTTGTCGGGAATATTCACTAAATTGTGTCAGGGGAATATCCACTAAATTGTGTCAGGGGCATATCCACTAAATTATGTCAGGGGAATATCCACTAAATTGTGTCAGGGGCATATACAATAAATTATGTCAGGGGCATATTCACTAAATTGTGTCAGTGGAATATTCACTAAATTGTGTCGGGGAATATTTACTAAATTGTGTCAGGTAGAATATTTACTAAATTGTGTCGGGGAATATCTATTAAATTGTGTCAGGGGCATATTCACTAAATTGTGTCAGGGGAATATTCACTAAATTGTGTCAGGGGAATATCCACTAAATTGTGTCAGGGGCATATCCACTAATTTATGTCAGGTGCATATTCACTAAATTGTGTCAGGGGCATATCCACTAATATATGTCAGGGGAATATTCACTAAATTGTGTCAGGGGAATATCTATTAAATTGTGTCAGGGGCATATTCATTAAATTGTGTCAGGGGAATGTTTACGAAATTGTGTCGGGGAATATTCACTAAATTGTGTCAGTTGCATATTCACTAAATTGTGTCTGGGGAATATCCATTAAATTGTGTCAGGGGCATATTCACTAAATTGTGTCAGGGGCATATCCACTAAATTATGTCAGGGGCATATTCACTAAATTGTGTCAGGGGAATATTTACTAAATTGTGTCAGGGGAATATTTATTAAATTGTGTCAGGGGAATATTTACTAAATTGTGTCAGGGGAATATTTAATAAATTGTGTCAGGGGTATTCACTAAATTGTGTCAGGGGCATATTCACTACATTGTGTCAGGAATATTCACTAAATTGTTTCAGGGGAATATTTACTAAATTGTGTCAGGGAATATTTACTAAATTGTGACAGGAGAATATCCATTAAATTGTGTCAGAGGAATATCCATTAAATTGTGTCAGGGGCATATTCACTAAATTGTGTCAGGGGAATATTTAATAAATTGTGTCAGGGGAAATCCATTAAATTGTGTCAGGGGCATATTCACTAAATTGTGTCAGGGGAATATTCACTAAATTTTGTCGGGAATATTCACTAAATTGTGTCAGGGGAATATCCACTAAATTGTGTCAGGGGCATATCCACTAAATTATGTCAGGGGAATATCCACTAAATTGTGTCAGTGGAATATTCACTAAATTGTGTCAGGGGAATATTTACTAAATTGTGTCAGGTAGAATATTTACTAAATTGTGTCGGGGAATATCTATTAAATTGTGTCAGGGGCATATTCACTAAATTGTGTCAGGGGAATATCCACTAAATTGTGTCAGGGGAATATCCACTAAATTGTGTCAGGGGCATATCCACTAATTTATGTCAGGTGCATATTCACTAAATTGTGTCAGGGGCATATCCACTAATATATGTCAGGGGAATATTCACTAAATTGTGTCAGGGGAATATCTATTAAATTGTGTCAGGGGCATATTCATTAAATTATGTCAGGGGAATATTTACTAAATTGTGTCAGGGGAATATTTACGAAATTGTGTCGGGAATATTCACTAAATTGTGTGAGTTGCATATTCACTAAATTGTGTCTGGGGAATATCCATTAAATTGTGTCAGGGGCATATCACTAAATTGTGTCAGGGGCATATCCACTAATTATGTCAGGGGCATATTCACTAAATTGTGTCAGGGGAATATTTACTAAATTGTGTCAGGGGAATATTTATTAAATTGTGTCAGGGGAATATTTACTAAATTGTGTCAGGGGAATATTTACTAAATTGTGTCAGGGGCATATTCACTACATTGTGTCTGGGGAATTTCCATTAAATTGTGTCAGGGGAATATTTACTAAATTGTGTCAGGGGCATATTCACTAAATTGTGTCAGGGGAATATCCACTAAATTGTATCAGGGGCATATCCACTAAATTATGTCAGGGGCATATTCACTAAATTGTGTCAGGGGAATATTCACTCAATTGTGTCAGGGGAATATTTACTAAATTGTGTCAAGGGAATATTTACTAAATTGTGTCAAGGGAATATTTACTAAATTGTGTCAGGGCATATTCACTAAATTGTGTCTGGGGAATATCCATTAAATTGTGTCAGGGGCATATCCACTAAATTGTGTCAGGGGCATATCCACTAAATTGTGTCAGGGGAATATTCACTAAATTGTGTCAGGGGAATATTCACTAAATTGTGTCAGGGGAATATTTACTAAATTGTGTCAGGGGAATATTTACTAAATTGTGTCAGGGGCATATTCACTAAATTGTGTCTGGGGAATATCCATTAAATTGTGTCAGGGGCATATTCACTAAATTGTGTCTGGGGAATATCCATTAAATTGTGTCAGGGGCATATTCACTAAATTGTGTCAGGGGAATATTTACTAAATTGTGTCAGGGGAAAATTTACGAAATTGTGTCAGGGGAATATTTACGAAATTGTGTCAGGGGAATATTCACTAAATTGTGTCAGGGGCATATTCACTAAATTGTGTCTGGGGAATATCCATTAAATTGTGTCAGGGGCATATTCACTAAATTGTGTCAGGGGAATATCCACTAAATTGTGTCAGGGGCATATCCACTAAATTATGTCAGGGGCATATTCACTAAATTATGTCAGGGGCATATTCACTAAATTGTGTCAGGGGAATATTCACTAAATTGTGTCAGGGGAATATTCACTAAATTGTGTCAGGGGAATATTTACTAAATTGTGTCAAGGGCATAATCACTAAATTGTGTCTGGGGAATATCCACTAAATTATGTCAGGGGCATATTCACTAAATTGTGTCAGGGGAATATTCACTAAATTGTGTCAGGGGAATATTTACTAAATTGTGTCAGGGGAATATTTACTAAATTGTGTCAAGGGAATATTTACTAAATTGTGTCAGGGGCATATTCACTAAATTGTGTCTGGGGAATATCCATTAAATTGTGTCAGGGGCATATTCACTAAATTGTGTCAGGGGCATATCCACTAAATTATGTCAGAGGAATATTTATTAAATTGTGTCAGGGGAATATTTACTAAATTGTGTCAAGGGAATATTTACTAAATTGTGTCGGGCATATTCACTAAATTGTGTCAGGGGAATATTCACTAAATTGTGTCAGGGGAATATTTATTAAATTGTGTCAGGGGAATATTTACTAAATTGTGTCAAGGGAATATTTACTAAATTGTGTCAAGGGAATATTTACTAAATTGTGTCGTGCATATTCATTAAATTGTGTCAGGGGAATATTTACTAAATTGTGTCAGGGGCCATATATTATGGTTTGTTTTTTTATATATTATTTTATTACATTTTTTATAAAGTCCACAATTCGGTTCCAGATTGGTTTTTCCTTTGGATTTTTCTTCCACAAAAAATCCATGGGCACTTCATCCTGAGCTTTGGAAGCTCCAACTCATGTAAGTTTCCAATCAGCAGAAAAGAGATTTGCATACATTTACCTGAAAGATTCACACTAGGAGAGCATTTCTTTCTCTATCTTTCCCTCCATGTTTTCACTTATGAGATATTGAAGACCGATACATACGCAAGGTGGGGGTCACCTGCAAACAAGGAGGAAGAAAAATCACCCAAAGGCGAGGTCCCACTCTGAGCGGGTGATAGGGCTCTATTCTTGTGAGTGGAATTGATACACAGTATATTACCAATCGTATACATTGCAATATTGCACCATGATCTTTGTATTTGCTTCTCTTTCAAATCACATGTTGTGTTATGGACCTGTATGAGACATCCCAACTCCATAGCAATTCCATTTGCGCTTACCAGATACGTTACAGATTGCAGGATTCAGTCTGCATTTCCCCAAGGTGATCTGCAAAATCCTCAACCCCAATCCCTCTAGACTCAAATATCTGGCAAACCTGGCGAGGTGGAGGAGGGCCCTGAGGACAGGTTTGGAAACACTGGTCTAGAGGGATTGGAGTTGAGGTAGGGATGAGCTGTTCGGTTCGATCGGTTCTGAGTTCGCATCGAACATCGCATGTTTGCGAACTACGAACATTTCCGTGTGTTCGCCCACAATGCACCACAATGTGCTTTTCCACTGGCCTGAAGCTTGTAATTGGCTACAGCCTTGCACCTGAGCGCAGGTCAGGTGCAAGACAGGTTCAAGACTATGCCAATCACGGCTCAGAGTCCTGATTGGGCAAATTTTGCCCAATCATGGTCTCACAGAGCTAAGTCCCGCAGCACACTATATAAGGTTTCCACGCAGTGCTTCAGCACGCGTTTGAGAGGAGATTGTTGTTGTGTTAGTGTGTGTTCTCACTGCCAGTCTGCCACCAGCTACTGGGGGGTCTCATTTCTCCAAAATATCTGGGAATTGTTCTAATCTGTGTCTTGTCACTGCCACCCACCAGGGGGTCTCACTGATTTATAGGAGGTTTCTGAGGCTTGTAATCTGTGTCTTCTCACTGCCAGCTATCAGGGGGTCCCACATACTTCTAGCAGATTTCTGCGAATTGTAATCTGTGTCTTGTCACTGCCACCCGTCAGGGGGTCTCACTGATTTATAGGAGGTTTCTGGGAATTGTAATCTGTGTCTTGTCACTGGCTGCCAGCTATCAGGGTGTCTCACCGAGTTATACCAGAGTTCTGGAAATCTTTAATCTTTATACCAGAGTTGAATCAGAGTTCTGTATATATTAATCTATATATCACTCACCATGTCTGAAAGAACAAAAAGGACAGGCAGACGCTCCCAGACACAGATAAGAGGGCAAGCAGCCTCTGTGTCGGAATCTGTGCCTCTGGTCGTGGTGGACGTGGTGCATCCTCTGCAGGGGCACGCTTGTCCTTTCTAACTGGTGCTGGCCGTCTTCTTAAGCAGCAGCAACATACAGAGGATTTGGTGGATTGGCTAACCAGGCCATCCTCATCCTCCGAGTCCTCTGCCAGCCAGGCTTGTAGTGCTTTACAGTCCACCTCAGCTGCCAAAGCATCTAATGCAGCCTCCATGTCCACAGCTACTCCTGCCGTAGCCTCACTATCACACACGGAGGAGTCAGCTGAATTGTTTGACTACAATGAGAGTGACTTGCTGCTTGAGGATGCGCAGCAAGTACAGTGCTCTGATTCAATCTCTGAGGTTGAGCAAGGGAGTATAATCAACCTAGAGGAAGGGGGTGCCAGTGATGACACACAAATAACTGGCACTCATGTTGCCCCAGCAGCTGCAGCATACTGCCAAGTTGGCTCCAGTGACGAGGAGATAGGGGGTGATGACAATGATGATGAGGTCACTGACTCCATCTGGGTGCCTGATCGAACAGAGGAGTCAAGTGAGGAGGAGGAGGCACAACAAACACGGGGCACAATATCCTCTATGACCAACCGTAGCACTAGCCAGTCCAAGGCATCAGATGTCAGAGCTGCTCAGGTGCAGAGTGCTGTTGTCTCAAAGCACACATCCAGGAACTCTGCTGTCTGGGAGTTCTTTAAGAAATGTGCAGCAGACCCCACCGTTGCTATTTGTAATCTATGTCAGATGAGGCTCAAGCGTGGGAAAGACACCGGACGCTTGGGTACCACGTGCTTGAGGCGACATATGACCCACCTGCCACGCATCCCGTTGGCGCAAAACTCATCTGTCTCTACCCCCACTGTATGTCCTGCCATGTCATTGCCTGCTACAACCTCCACTGACAGGGATGATGCTACAGTAATGGATGTACCAGGTCCTTCCTCACAATGTGACAGCATCCCATCAGCTGAAGATTTACGCAGTCAGATTACGTTGCCCCAGCTGCTGCAGCGTAAGAAAAAATATAGTCCCAACCATCCCCAAGCACAGCGTCTAAATGCCAGCTTAGGGGGGGGCGTGTCCGGATGTTGCAGCGCGCGGTCGCATGGCAGAGTAGCTCCCGCGGCCGGCGCTGACTTTTTCAATCTTGCTACTTAGAGGAACCCCGGGGCAACTTTTCTCCACAAGCTGGTAGGGGAATCATACCGCTATATTCATGGTGCCTCCCAAAGCCCAACGAGCGCTGGAACCCCCAAAATCTGGAAAAAAAGACTGAGGACGTGAGGCCCAAGATGGCGGATCCCCGCGGCATGTAACAGCGCCTGACCCAGACCCAGCAACTTCAGAATCTCATGGCATGTCTGACTCCTTACCACCTTCGGAGAGCAGACTACACGCCATGTTGCAGGACCTGAGGCTAACCATCAAGGAGGATATCAAAGGGACGTTGCAGGAGCTGACACGTGAAGTTCAGGATTTGGGTGAGCGAACGGAAACTTTAGAGACTAAAACGGACGATTTGTGTTTAGCCCACAATGATTTAGTTGACAGATATCAGGCCTTACAAACGGCTCATGATTCTTTGGCATTCAAGATGGCCGATATTGAAGATCGCTCACGCCGAAATAACGTTAGATTCCGTGGCATATCAGAGGCCGTTGCCCTAGCAGATTTACCACAGTATCTCCAGGAACTTTTCCAAATTCTGCTGCCCACCGCTACCTCGCATGATCTCTTACTGGACCGCGCACATCGTCTTCCACGTGCGAAAAATCTCCCTTCTTCGGTGGCTCGAGATGTTATAGTACGGGTACATTTCTTCCATATTAAGGAAGCATTAATGACTGCGTCCAGGAAAATGATGCCTCTACCTTCACCGTATGCCGAAATCTCCTTTTTCCTTGACCTTTCAGCGTCGACCATGTCTAAACGTCGTGAATTTTCATCTCTGACTAAGGCTAGCTTATGATTGCGAAGAAGCTATCGATGGGGATTTCCCACAAAGATCCTCGTCTGGCGAGACGGAGTTCTTCATGTTATTCCTGATGTCGTTACTGGCCTACAATTTTTTTAGGGATGTGCGTTTGGGGTTTCGGAATTTTCACGAAATTTCCCGATTCGTGCATTCGGATTCGGCCGATTTTACGAAAATTTTAAGATCCGAAAACGGCAGATCCGAACAAATTTTCGTGCCAAAATGAAAACTTTTCGGAATTTTTGAATGGACTAGAAATGTGTAAAATTGAAATTAATTTTCGTTCAATTCGTGATTTCGGCTCCATTCCTGATTTTAGTTCCATTTCAGTAATTTCGGACATCGTATTTATATCGCTGATTCTGTAATTAAGTTTTGTATCATTCACATCTCAATGTATCCTTCCTGGAAAATCTGAGAAATCTCAATGTATCCTTCTTGTAAAACATAAGAAATCTCAATGTATCCTTCTTGTAAAACATGAGAAATCTCAATGTATCCTTCTTGTAAAACATGAGAAATCTCAATGTATCCTTCCTGGAAAATCAGAGAAATCTCAATGAATCCTTCTTGTAAAACATGAGAAATCTCAATATCTTTCTTGTAAAACATGAGAAATCTCAATGTATCCTTCTTGTAAAACCAGAGAAATCTCAATGTATCCTTCTTGTAAAACATGAGAAATCTCAATGTATCCCTTCTTGTAAAACATGAGAAATCGCAATGTATCCACTCCTGGGAAATCAGACAAATCTCAATGAATCCTTCTTGTAAAACATGAGAAATCTCAATGTATCCTTCTTGTAAAACATGAGAAATCTCAATGTATCCTTCGTGGAAAATCAGAAAAATCTCAATGAATTCTTCTTGTAAAACATGAGAAATCTCAATGTATCCTTCTTGTAAAACATGAGAAATCTCAATGTATCCCTTCTTGTAAAACCAGAGAAATCTCAATGTATCCTTCTTGTAAAACATGAGAAATCTCAATGTATCCCTTCTTGTAAAACCAGAGAAATCTCAATGTATCCTTCTTGTAAAACATGAGAAATCTCAATGTATCCCTTCTTGTAAAACATGAGAAATCGCAATGTATCCTTCTTGTAAAACATGAGAAATCTCAATGTAACCTTCTTGTAAAACATGAGAAATCTCAATGTATCCTTCCTGGAAAATCAGAGAAATCTCAATGTATCCTTCTTGTAAAACATGAGAAATCTCAGTGTATCCTTCCTGGAAAATCAGAGAAATCTCAATGTATCCCTTCTTGTAAAACCAGAAAAATCTCAATGTATCCTTCTTGTAAAACATAAGAAATCTCAATGTATCCTTCTTGTAAAACATGAGAAATCTCAATGTATCCTTCCTGGAAAATCAGAGAAATCTCAATGTATCCTTCTTGTAAAACATGAGAAATCTCAGTGTATCCTTCCTGGAAAATCAGAGAAATCTCAATGTATCCCTTCTTGTAAAACCAGAGAAATCTCAATGTATCCTTCTTGTAAAACATAAGAAATCTCAATGTATCCTTCTTGTAAAACATGAGAAATCTCAATGTATCCTTCCTGAAAATCAGAGAAATCTCAATGTATCCTTCTTGTAAAAACATGAAAATCTCAATGTATCCTTCTGGAAAATCAGAGAAATCTCAATGTATCCCTTCTTGTAAAACAGAGAAATCTCAATGTATCCTTCTTGTAAAACATGAGAAATCGCAATGTATCCTTCTTGTAAAACATGAGAAATCTCAATGTAACCTTCTTGTGAAACCAGAAAAATCTCAATGTATCCTTCTTGTAAAACATAAGAAATCTCAATGTATCCTTCTTGTAAAACATGAGAAATCTCAATGTATCCTTCCTGGAAAATCAGAGAAATCTCAATGTATCCTTCTTGTAAAACATGAGAAATCTCAGTGTATCCTTCCTGGAAAATCAGAGAAATCTCAATGTATCCCTTCTTGTAAAACCAGAGAAATCTCAATGTATCCTTCTTGTAAAACATGAGAAATCTCAATGTAACCCTTCTTGTAAAACATGAGAAATCGCAATGTATCCTTCTTGTAAAACATGAGAAATCGCAATGTATCCTTCTTGTAAAACATGAGAAATCTCAATGTAACCTTCTTGTGAAACCAGAGAAATCTCAATGTATCCTTCTTGTAAAACATAAGAAATCTCAATGTATCCTTCTTGTAAAACATGAGTAATCTCAATGTATCCCTTCTTGTAAAACATGAGAAATCTCAATGTATCCTTCCTGGAAAATCAGACAAATCTCAATGAATCCTTCTTGTAAAACATGAGAAATCTCAATGTATCCTTCTTGTCAATCATGAGAAATCTCAATGTATCCCTTCTTGTAAAACATGAGAAATCTCAATGTATCCTTCTTGTAAAACATGAGAAATCTCAATGTATCCTTCTTGTAAAACATGAGAAATCGCAATGTATCCTTCTTGTAAAACATTAGAAATCTCAATGTATCCTTGTTGTAAAACATAAGAAATCTCAATGTATCCTTCTTGTAAAACCAGAGAAATCTCAATGTATCCTTCCTGGGAAACCAGAGAAATCTCAATGTATCCTTCCTGGGAAACCAGAGAAATCTCAATGTATCCTGGTTGTAAAACATGAGAAATCTCAATGTATCCTTCTTGTAAAACATGAGAAATCTCAATGTATCCTTCTTGTAAAACCAGAGAAATCTCAATGTATCCTTGTTGTAAAACCTGAGAAATCTCAATGTATCCTTCTTGTAAAATATGAGAAATCTCAATGTATCCTTGTTGTAAAACATGAGAAATCTCAATGTATCCTTCTTGTAAAATATGAGAAATCTCAATGGCAGAATTATCGTATCGTATAATTATTGTATCCGAAAAACCATTAGTTTACGTCAAAACGAATAGACACTTTGAAACGAGGAGAACAGACGTTCCGAAAAACACGAAAATTTCCGAAATCACGAAAAAAAAGTAGATACGAAATGAAACGAACCGAAACGAAAATTTTCAAAATCCGAATCGAACCGAAAAAAGAATCGGTGCACAAGCCTACAATTTTTAAAGGAATGGAAGATTGTGGCTGATTTTACACCCCCTCACGTGCCTTCCTCCTCTCCGATTAAGGTGTCACCTCAGTGACATCGAGTTCAGCCGAAGTGAGATCCGTGGCTGTATCCATGCGTTGCCAGTTACCCCTTCTCACCTTTATTTCGTGGGGGACCCCCTTTTATTTTATTCTACTTACCGGGATAGCTATAGCTTTTTCATTATATAGCTTTTTCATTATATAGCTTTTTCTCTTTGTTTTATTAAGGTTTTCTATATTTTCAGTTTTTACTTTTTATTACTTTTGGTTGCCCTGGGACCTGCTGCGATCTCGATGTAGCGTATGTTGACGCAAGCTACGCTGTGAGTAGAACTGCGTTCCACCACCACCCTCTCAAGAGTCTTTTTCTTGAATTTTTGTTAGACTTTTTTTTTTTTTTTCCGGCCACGACGAAATGACTCTATTCCGCTGCATTTTTGTGATGCAGCACTGTTTATGTTTTTTGTTCTGTTTTTATGTTGTCTGGTATGTTGCTCTTCAGGTTTTTCACTACATGCTATCACTGATCCCCTTTTCTCCCTTCCATACTCGCCTTGATCCGCTGGGTTCGCAGATGATACCCCATGAGTAAACCGCGATTCCTCGTTTTTTCGCTCAATGTCAGGGGCCTGAATGTACCATATAAACGTCATGTTTTATTCCGTGAACTCCACAAGGTTCGCCCGGCGGTTGCGTGTTTACAGGAAACGCATTTACGAGCACAGCGCCTGCCGTTTTTGAAATCCGCTATCTCCTAAGGGCGTCTCAATCTTGTTTCACAGGGATTGGGCTTTCACGTGTTTAGCTCAATATGCTGACCCTACGGGTCGCCTTCTGACTTTGGTGGGCACCATGAACGAGCTGCCGATTACTGTTGCCAATGTGTATTTGCCCAATGATAGACCGATAACATTCCTTAAAAATGCATACAGTAGGGTCAAGGCCATGATGCAGGGAACCCTCCTACTATGCGGTGATTTTAACTGTGCGCCAGACCCCTTAGTGGATACCCAACCGGGCAGGGCCCGTACTTCTCCCCGAGCTTTAAACTCCTCCAGCCGCCAACTCCGTGACTTCCTACAGGCTAATGACCTCTACGACGCGTGGCGACTATGCAACCCTTCCATTAGAGACTACACTTATTTCTCCCCGGTTCACCCTTCTTATAGTAGGATTGACCTCTGCTTGATACATGGCAATACCGTCCCCCGCCTTCTGGAGGCCAGTGTTGGTTCCATCACGTGGTCGGACCATGCTCCTTTAGTTCTTAGCTTGGAGGCTGATTATCCCGCCAGGGGAATGGGTGCTTGGCGTTTGAATGACTCCCTTATCGTGAATGAGGCAGATGTGATTGATACCTTAAAAGTGATGGAAGAGTACTTTAATCTTAATGTCTCGGAGGAGGTGGCTACCTCTTCGATCTGGTTAGCACATAAGGCGGTGATACGGGGCCATTTGATCCAAAGGGGAGCTAGACGTAAGAAGGAAATGGGAGCTCAACTTTCTAACTTGCACCTTCAAATATCCTCTTTAGAGTCCCAACACAAAGCCAACCCCACCTCTGAGATCTTGACACAGCTGACGGCTTTACGACGGGACCTAGAGCATTTTAATTTGCGTTCCTCTGAACGAGCCATTCGCCGTTTGAACTATTCTCATTATACGCAGGGTAATAAGGCTGGTCGCCTGCTGGCATCTAAATTAAAATCCAAACGTCTCCAATCTAAAATACCTTTCCTTCTGGGGCCGGGGGACGAGCGGATTTATAATCCGGTTACAATTACCGAGGAATTTGCCAAATATTATGCATTATTGTACAACCTGGGATCGGACCCTATGGTCCACTCCCCAGACCCTGAAGAGATCCGCCGATTCCTTCAGGGAGCTAACCTGCCCTCCCTTTGCCAATCTCAGGCGGCGGTGTTACTTACTCCATTTACTGAGGATGAAGTCCGAATTGCCATTAAAGCGCCCCCTAAGAATAAAGCTCCCGGCCCAGATGGTTTTTCTAATTTATATTATCAGACTTTTGCCCGTACCCTGGTCCCAATTCTCACTCGTTTTTTTAATCACGTTAAAAGTACAGGAATAATGCCCCCAGAAATGCTTCAAGCCACGATTGTTACTTTACCCAAACCTGGCAAAACAACGACACAATGCGCTAATTTCCGCCCGATATCGTTATTGAATGTGGATGCTAAATTGTTGGCAACTAGGATAGCTCCGTTACTCCCCTCTTTGATCTCGGTGGAACAGACTGGTTTTATCCCTGGCAGACAAACAAGTGACAATACCCGACGCTTCTCGGATATAATTGATATTGCTAATAGGACTAACACGAGTGGTCTCCTGTTGGCGCTAGATGCGGAAAAAGCATTCGACCGTCTTCACTGGGGTTATATGCGTGAGGCGTTGGCTCTGTTTGGCTTCCCTTCCCCTTTTATCACTAGTATTATGAGTCTTTACTCTTTTCCGTCCGCAAAGGTTTTGGCGTCCGGGTTCCTTTCATCCCCCTTTTCAATTACTAATGGTACCAGACAGGGATGCCCCCTGTCCCCACTGATATTTGTTCTGGCTTTAGAACCCCTGGCTTCACGCATTAGACGAGATCCTAATATATCTGGCATAGTGACCCCTGACGGCGAACACAAGCTAGCATTATTTGAGGATGACATTTTGTTTTTTTTTACTTCTCCCGACACCTCCTTGCCTGCTTTACTCCGTTTGCTTGACTCCTATGGCTTAGTGTCTTATTATAAAAATAATGTAAGACGCAAGATTTGCCTCTGCATATCCCTGCTTCTTCTCTCTTTTCTTTACAAGCTTCGTATCCCTTTGACTGGAGAACATCCTCTTTGAAATATCTGGGAATCGCTTTAACTAAATCTAGAGGGTCTATCCTTAAGCTAAACTATCACCCCCTCTTTGCTTCTATTGGCTCCCAGCTGAAGTCATGGCATGCATTGGAGACTTCTTGGATGGGGCGCATGGCATCGATTAAAATGTGCATCTTACCCCAAATTCTGTATTATTTTAGGAATATACCAGTTTTTATCCCGACCCATATGTTGCTTCGCTTACAAAAAATGCTCTATGCACATATCTGGAAGGGGAAACCACCACGCATTTCGGCGTCTACTGTTACCGCGCCTCGATGTCGAGGGGGCCTGGGTTTTTTAAATATTATAGCATATTATAAGGCGGCTATAACTATTATCCTCTATGTTCCAACAGGATATCCCACTTTGGCTACGTCTAGAAAATTCTTATATCGCTCCTTTCCACATCCACGATTTAATGTGGTACTCGACGATGCCAAATAGTAAAATTATGGGCATTCTACCCGCTTCCTCACTCTCCATCATGTCATGGCGTCAATGGGGTAAACCGCTTATCCGTCCCTTCTCTCTACTAAGCCTAGCCCCTTTGAGATTTCTGTGTCGCACTGTCCAGGACTTGAACCTTGACCGCTGGTCGCAAAGGGGTATTACCCATATTAATCAGCTTTTTACACCCACCTCGATGAAAACCTTTCCTGACCTGATGTTAGAATTCGCTATCTCGGCCAGTGATTGTTTTACGTATTTTAGAGTGAAACATGCACTTTCCAGTCGAGGCTTCTTTTCATTTCAGACGGCGGACCTAACGACTTTTCACAAATGTTGCATAGGAGGGAAGGTGAGGAGGAAACCTCTGTGTTTATGCTACGAATTTTTGCTGTCAGCACAGACCGGTAGGAAATTACCCTATATGACCCGGTGGGAAATAGACCTGTCTTTGACTATCCCCAGAGAAGACTGGTGTTCTGCGACTGAAACGGTTTACAAATATACCAGGAGCACTAACTTGAGAGAATCACATCTCAAGCTTTTGTATAGATGGTACTTGACTCCGAACAGGTTAGCTCATATACCGGGACAATCTGGACTGTGCTGGCGATGCAGAGTCAGTTCTGGCTCCATCCTTCATATCTTTTGGCAATGCCCGCTGATTATTGGCTATTGGAATAGTGTGTAGATTGCTCTCTCACTGCACATACCTGGTTTTGCCCTTATGTCCAAAGCAGTACTTGTTACATATGTTGCCTACCACTATTCAAGTAAAACATAGGGCTATAATCTCTATTGTACTTAGTGTGGCCAAATCTACTCTCGCCCGACATTGGCGTTCGGCGTCATGCCCATCTATGAGGGAGGTCATGTTGTCTTTGGAAAGTGTATACCACTATGAGGAAATGTTTCACAGAGCTGCAGGTTCCCTCTCAGCTTCTCACTTTAATGATGTGTGGGAGGGTTGGAAATCTTTTGTCTCCTCTGGGAACTTAATTTAACTGAATCTAAGTAAACTGGCATTGAACGGATCTGTATTATCACGACTTTGTGTACCCTGTTGAGCAACTTTTTTCTTATTTTTCATATTATATGTTTGTAGACCTTAGATGCTGTATGTGGATTTTATTTTTATTTTTATTTTCTTTTCTTAAAATGTTGAAAATGAGGTTCTTGCGACTTTCAATGTTCCAATTTATACTTACATTGCATGACATGTTATTTCTCGTAGGGTCCTGCTAGACTCTTTTCTTTTTGTCTGCACTTTAAGTCACTGTCAAATACTATGTTATGTGAGAATTATCAATAAAAACTTTTAAATATTAAATGCCAGCTTAGCAAAATTACTCGCATTGCAGCTGCTGCCTTTCCAGCTGGTGGACTCTGCTCCCTTCCATGAATTTGCTGAATGTGCTGTACCACAGTGGCAAGTTCCAAAACGCCATTACTTTTCACGGAAGGCCATTCCAGCACTATACCAGCATGTGGAAGACAATGTTATCGAGTCATTGGGAAAGGCAGTCAGCAGCAAGGTGCATGTGACTTTAGACACGTGGTCCAGCAAGCATGGACAGGGTCGTTACATTTCCTTCACGGCACACTGGGTAACTCTGATTGCAGCTGGGAGGGATCCAAGATGGGGCTCTGTGCTGGAGCTTGTTCATCCACCACGCCTCCAGAAAGCTGCTTGTATGAGGTCTGTCTGCTCTGCCACCACCTCTCCCTCTTCCTCCTCCTCCTCCTTCTGTGTCTCTGGCGAAGTGGCAGTTAAACCGACGCCTCACAGGGGCTACGCAATGGCTCAAGTAAAAAGATGCCATACTGTGCTTGAGCTGGTTTGTTTAGGGGACAGGAGCCACACCGGGCCAGAAATTCTGTCAGCTCTGCAGGGACAGGTGCAGAGATGGTTAACACAACGCCAGCTTCAGCTGGGAATGGTCGTCTGTGATAATGGCAGCAACCTTCTCTCCGCCCTACGCCTGGGTAAATTGACGCATGTACCATGCCTAGCACACGTCCTAAATCTGGTGGTACAGCGTTTCCTGACCAGGTACCCAGGGCTGGCAGAGCTTCTCAGCCAGGCCAGAAAAGTCTGCAGCCACTTCAGACGGTCATTCCCAGCAAGTGCGCCTGGCAGAAATTCAAAGTGAATTCCATCTTCCCACAAACCGTCTGATCTGTGACATGCCCACCAGGTGGAACTCGACATTAGCAATGCTGCAGCGTCTGCACAAGCAGCAGAGGGCCATCAACGAGTACCTGTGTGAGTATGGCACAAAGACAGGTTCAGGTCAACTTGTTTTTTTTCCCCCCCGCAGTGGGTGATGATCAAGGATGCATGCACTGTACTGTCACCATTTGAGGAGGCAACGAGGATGGTGAGCAGGGACAGTGCATGCATCAGTGACACAATTCCTTTAGTGTTCCTGCTGGAGCACACTCTGCGGGGAATTATAGATGTGGCTCTAGAGGCAGAGCAGCGGGAGGAAGAGGAGGCCTTCCCTAGCTCTGAAGGCCCCAGTCTTGCCGCAGACAGCATTCCAGCGGGTCCTCCTCAGATCAGACAGGAGGAGGAGGAATATTTAAGTAGTGGGGGCATTGAAGGTGGGGATTCCTCAAGGGAGGGTTTTGTGTGCCCAGAAACCCAAGGACTACTACGTGGCTGGGAGGAGGAAGTGCACGATGGGGTCATCCTCCTCATTGACCAGGAAGACTTGGAAGCGAATGCCACCTCCAACCTACGCTGCATGGGCTCCCTTATCCTGAAAAGCCTCCTAAAGGACCCCAGGATTCGTGCTATCAAGGAGAGGGATCATTACTGGTTGGCAACCCTTCTTGATCCACGATACAAGGGTAAAGTTGCAGAGCTCATCCTGCCCGCACAGAGGGAGCACAGGATGAAAAATCTTGGACGCTCTAAAGCGACACTTGTGTAACACTTTTCCAGGCACTGGTAGGTTACCAAGTGATGACACAGGTGCTTTGAGGCTGCGGATGATCAGAGGAATAGTGGTGAAGGCCGTGGATTTTTTAGTCCACGACGCCCAGGGACGTCAAATGTAGGCACCCATTGCCAGTGTCTTCACCATATGGTGCAGGACTACCTAGGGGCAAGGGCAGACCTGGATACCTTTCCAGCAGATGATCCACTGGCTTACTGGGTGTTGAGATTGGATCACTGGCCAGAACTTAGCCAATATGCTATGCAGCTACTAGGTTGCCCTTCATCTAGCGTGCTTTCTGAAAGGACGTTCAGTGCCGCTGGAGGTTTTGTCACAGACAAAAGAGTGCGTCTGTCCACTGACTCTGTAGACCGGCTGACATTTATAAAAATGAATCAGTCCTGGATCAGCAGCTATCAATCCCCTGATGCTGACGTAACGGAATAGATCGGGGATGTCTTCTGCATTCACAAAACCTCCAGCACTGAACTCTTCCACAATACCACAAAAGGGTTACGGTGTGAAGGCACTTGCTGCCATGAAAGGGACAATATTTGGCTGCACTGACGCCTGTGCCACATTTATATCATTTTAATTTTTTGAACCGCAGGGTCCAACCCTGCACTCTTCCACAATACCACAAAAGGGTTACGGTGCGAAGGCGCTTGCTGCCATGAAAGGCACAATATTTGGGTGCACTGACGCCTTTACCAGATTCATATCTTTTTAATATAGGACCGCATGGTCCACCCCTGCAGTCTTCCACAATACCACAGAGGGGTTACTGACTGTATGATGGCACTTGCAGGCCTGGCACCAAAGGCACAATATCTGGGTGCACTGACGCCTTTACCAGATTCATATCTTTTTAATATAGGACGGCATGGTCCACCCCTGCACTCTTCCACAATACTACAGGGGTTACTGTATGATGGCACTTGCTGGCCTGGCACCAAAAGCACAATATCTGGGTGCACTGACGCCTTTACCAGATTCATATCTTTTTAATATAGGACCACATGGTCCACCCCTGCACTCTTCCACAATACCACAGAGGGGTTACTGTATGATGGCACTTGCTGGCCTGGCACCAAAAGCACAATATCTGGGTGCACTGACGCCTTTACCAGATTCATATCTTTTTAATATAGGACCGCATGGTCCACCCCTGCACTCTTCCACAATACCACAGAGGGGTTACTGTATGATAGTACTTGCAGGCCGGGCACCAAAAGCACAATATTTGGGTGCACTGCCACTGACGCCTGTATCAGATTCATATCCTCAGAGGGGTTACGGTGTGACGGCACTGTTGCCGACCCTAAAGGCCCAATTTTAAAGCACCTATTGTTACTTTCATCCAAAGCCTGCATAAGTTTCACCATAATTTAGCCCAAAAAATCACTAAACTTTTTCTGCTGGTCCTAAAATGTCTTTTCATACAGGCTGCCGCCCCAAGCAGTTGTTTATGAATAGATTAAAGGAAAACCATTTACCGTCATTTGAAACGTCATTTTTTGGTTTTTAAATGTTTCTATACATCCTAGAAATCCGCCACTTCACGGGCAGGTTATGGGGACCTCCTAGGCACGATATTTGAAGGAATTTTTCGTTTTTATTTTTAACCCTTATTTCATGGAAAACTCCCTGTCCCTTTAAAAACTTTTTTTTTTACTTTTTGTCCTTGTTTCCTGTCCCCCAGGGCACTACCCGGACCCCCATACACCTTTTATGGCAAATATCTAGCATATATGCCCTCTTGGAGGGCACTCTAAAAACCGAATTTTCAGCCCCATTGACTTGTATTGAGTTTGTGTTCGAGTTCGAATTCGAACATTTGAAAAGTTCGAATGCGAACCGAACTCGGGGGTGTTCGGCTCATCCCTAGGTTGAGGAAGACGAGGGGAGTTTTACTGGATTATGAGTGCCAGTGGTTTGGGAATGGAGGGGCCATTGAAGCCGCTTCAATCATGTGTGAGTAGGTGAGCAGAGGGATGAGTTGCATCACTGATGTGGTACACTAACCTGAAGAGATGGGTTTACTTTTGAGGGAATTTTTGAAGGCCTGAAGATCAGGGGAGAGTTTGATAGTAAAGGAGAAATAGCCTGGTGAAAAATAGTTTGTATTAAAAGATTACGTGTCCTTAAGTGCCCCCTAAACATAATAACCAGATAACTGATACAACTTCGTTAAATTCACAAAGTGTTAATCTGAGCTGATTGCAAAAAGCTTGAACCAAGTGCAAGAAACCCTGAGTTTCAGGAATAGCTGAAACCAACAAAGGCTACACCCCCCCCCCCCCAGGCCATTTGCAGGAGATACCACCATGCCTTGATAGATCAAAGAGAACTGCCGCTAATGAGAGTTTGGTCTTTTGTTATCTGTAAATAATATACCAACAACGTGGGGGGTTTTGACTTGACATCACAATGTACCTATAAAGTATGTATGTAAAAGAGCATCTTGGCTCAGTGTTTGCCGTTCTGCCTTGATGCCATAAAGCTGCCTTCCTGAAGAATCTCTGTCCGGGTAGCATTTTCTACGCCGCGGCACGACATCCCTCCAACAGAAACCTATTTCAATAGGGCGAGGCAAGTCATTCCACAGGAACGGAGCTGCCCATGAGTAGTCTTGGAGGTGAGAATTGGCTGTGCGTGTGTAGACAGAGGACAGGCGGTGATCGCCCGTCGACTGGAGTTGTCTAAATGAGACGTGCTTGCAGAGTAAAATAGACATGTAAGGTGGGGCCTGCGTTATTGAGCGATTTGAACATGTATTTTAAACTGTATCCTGAAACGTACAGGAAGCCAATGGAGGGACCGGCAGACGGGGGAGGTACGAGAGGTGCACCTGGAAAGAAAAGCCTGGCACCTGCATTCATGACCGATTGCAATGGGTCAATACAGGAGTTGGGGCCAATGAGGAGCGAGTTGCAGTAATCAAGTCGTGAAATGACAAGAGCACGAACCAGCACCTTCACGGTATCTTGCATCAGAAAGGGGCGGACACGGACAATGTTTTTGAGTTGAAAGTAACAGGATTTGGTCACTGTCTGGATGTAGGGGGAGAGACCGTTAAGTCAGAATCGAAGGTGACACCGCGGCTGAGAGCTTGAGGCGTCGGACTAATGAGCGTTCCATTTACTCGTAGAGAGATAGGTGGGATTGGGTTCTTCTTGGAGGGAGGAACGATGAGAATTTCAGTTTTGGCAAGATTGAGTTTAAGGAAGCAGGAAGACGTTCAATTCGAGATGGCAGAGAGACAGTCAGTGACTCGATCCAGGAGAGCTGGAGAGAGATCGGGGGAGGAGAGGTGTATTTGCGTATCATCAGCGTATAGGTCAGGGGTCAGCAACCTTGGCTCCCTGATGTTTTAGGAACTACATCTCCCATGATGCTCAGTCACACATTAGGCCGACTGAGCCACATGGGAAATGTAGTTCGTAAAACATCAGGGAGCGGAGGTTGCTGACCCCAGAGCCCCGTTCAATACCTCAGCAGCTGCTGAATTGCTGCAGCGCAGCAATTTAGTTTGCTGCAGCAGTGTCGTTGAACGCTTTGGATGCGAATTTTGAATCCAAAATGGCCGATTTTTTTTAATGAAAAATGCATTGTTTTTCGTATCACTCGGACAAAATATAATAAAGAAAAGCAGTCAGCACAATTCCGTTTTGTATGCATACACCACGAATGATAGTTTTTATTGAATAAACGTTATGTTTACTTCTGAAACAAAATATAAATTGAACTGTAATATATGTCTATGTGCAGGGGGAAATAATAAATAAATATTTTGTGCTTTGGTGAACAAAAACCTCAAAATTAACATTGCTGTACGGAATTGTTACTTGCTTCATGGCGGCGGCCATCTTTACTACGTCACACTCAGCTACTCGCAGCATCTCCTCGGGTCGCTGCAAGTGCTAAGTTAGCAGTGCTGAGCGCTGAGTGGCAGAACGCCGTTCAATGGCAAGTTGCTAATTTAGCACTTGCAGCGGCTGAGGTATTGAACGCGCCTCTGGTATAGGTGGTGCTGGAATCCAAAGGAGCTGATCAGTTTTCCTAGAGAGGCCGTGTCGATTGAAAAAAGAAGAGGGCCCAGTACTAAACGTTGGGGCACCCCAACAGAGACATAAGCATGTACTGATACCTCCCATATACAGTATATGGGTTACAGTGATGGTGTAAACCCCCCCCCCGTCTGTGCTGTGTCCATGGCTGCGCCGCTTCCTCCATCCCTGTAGTGACCCTCAGGCCGCGCCCTGTCCCTGCATTATACACAATGGAGCTACTCAGCTGAAACCTGAGATGAGAGCGAGGCCTGGAACACGTGTGGAACACAAACAAGGAAGTAGAGATGTGAGGGAGGAAACCAAATCTCCTCATACTGAGTCAGGACGTGCTGTGGTTATTCTCTTCCTGCTCGTTGTTCTCTCATGTTAGTGATGTTTCCTCTTTTTCACACTTGTTTGTATTGATGTGGGATTATATGTAACTCCTGCCTCTCTTTTAACCCCTGTAGCTCCATCCCCTTTGTCCTTTGTGTCCTGAGTCCTGTGAGGCTGCAGATCCAGCTGGTGAATCCAGAGAGGAGATCCAGGCTGAGGGTGCTGGGAGTGAGCGGCTTCTTGTAAGTAAATGCATATATTGCTGATTATAAGCTGTATCCGCTGTATAATGATGTGTGTGAATTCAGCAATGAAATGTCTCCCAGCCATGGCAATAAGGCCATGCTTAGTCTATAAGAAGCCCCTGTGGGACAATCACCCCCTGCAGGGCCACAATCACTGATATGGAGCTTTCCGGCAGGGAATGGGTTATTTGTGCTCCGTTACTGATTAATGGGTTAAATATCACACGAAAGAGCTGGATTTTTGGCAGAAGAGACGTTAAATGTCTGGAGTGAGGGAGGAGGAGTGTTTTCCTTTTCTTGGAGGAGATAAATGGCGGCTCAGACGTCCACATGCATATTAGATTTTCCATATTTCTTGTTCAAAATAATGGCCATGCTGTATGTTTATAATATATATATTATGATGTCAGTGTCATAGGAAGTGACATAACCGTAAATTACAAACAGGTGATTGAGAGGCTGAGCAAGATGGCCGCCTCCATGTCAGACGCTTGTGGTATGGCGATAACACAGGAATCAGATTGTACAGCAAAGCTGGACTGAATGTAGAAGAGAAGCAGGAATCCCTGTATCTCCACGTCTTAACTTGCCTATAACATAGGGTGACCATTCGTCCCCGATTTCCTGCGACAGTCTCCTGATTGAGGAAACTGGCCCTGTACAAATTATTCCCCTGGAAATGTCCCCAGAACACTTCTTTTTTTTAACTCATCTGATTCCTGGATCCACCGACGAACGAAGCCTCCCATCCCCCACGCTGTCAGAAGCTGCATGCATCGTGTGCAGATTTTAATAGTAAACAGCACCAGCTGTATCTCCTCCATTGGCGTCGCTACGGGGGGGGGGGGATTGCTCCCCCCGCTAAATTGAGCTAGTCTGGACGTTTAACCCACTGCACATGCACCATTGTTCGAACTGTCCAATGAAATGCTGCAGGGGAGTCATCTACCTAGAAAGGGATAGGTACAAAGGATAGGTACAAAGGTGAAATCTGACAATAAATAGATATTAATGGTTACTTTATTAAATTAAAACTGGTACACATTGTGGAACAACCATATAAAAAAAATATATTCAATTGATTAAAAATCTGCCTGTTGTTTATCCAATATCTATATGCCGATATCTCTAAAATAGAAGCACTTCGTAAGAAAAAAATGCACATACTGCAGATACTCGAGTATACCGCTAGATTTTGCCTTAAAATTGGAGGGGTCGCGTTATATTCGAGACCTCTGCATCGTGTGTAAATAGAAAACCAAAACTTGCCTTGTTCTTGATCCCAAGTCTCTCGGAAGTTCCGGTAGTCTCGCTGAAGTGAATGCGGGCTCCCTGATGCTTGCAAACACTTCAGGAACTCCTGGATTCAGGAGAGGTGGGATCCATCACGGCCAGGGGGTACACTCGGTTTAAGCCAATCTTTCACCTCGCTCGCCTCCGTCGGCCATCTAATCGCTAGTAAAGAAGACGGGTGGCCGGAGGCTTCATACTTCGTAGCAACTGCAATCATTCTAGAGCAGAACACCCTGGCCTGAGGGGGAGCCTGACTGTGTTAAGAGAACGGGGAAGGATTTTAATTGTTTACCGGTACAGTAAAATTTTGTTCCTCGCGTTATATTCAAGTCTTGAGTATCCTCTCATTTCCATAAAAATCTCTATCCATCACGTTATATTCGGGTCGCGTTATATTCGAGTATCTACGGTAATTCTTAATTAGTAGGCATATAGAATATAATTCGAAATAGGTGTTTGAGAAGGTATAGATGCTTCAGAATATTTTGATGCAGGTAGCAAACATTGTTTAACCCCTTAACACCGCAGGACGTACAATTACGTCCTGCACTAGGCTAGGCGTAATTGTACGTCCTCGGCGTTTTCAGACCCCCCGGCAGATACTCACCTCCTCCGGCGGCTCCCTCGCTGATCTGAGTCCCACGGAGTCAGATCGGCAGGGTTTCCTCCTCCGGCGCACTTGAGGCGCGGGGGCGCGATGACGTAAGTTTCAGGCGTCCGTCCCCCCCCCCCCCCGCCGGAGCAGGGGAAGCGCCTGAAGGGGAGGGGGGATCCTTTGGATCCCTCTATCTCCCCATCGCCGGGGACCAGGACGCTGTGGCCAGCATCGCTGGAAGGGTCACAGCCTGACCTTTCCAGTGATTGTATGGTGGTTAACCCATTAGTTGCCAGGTCGCGACCGGGCACTAATTCGTGCCCGATCGCGGCCTATTTCCGGTGGGGGCTGCCATCTTGGATGGCAGCCCCCACCTCTGGGTCCCCCCCGTCAACTGACTCATCGCGCCATGCGCGATGATGTCAGTTAACCGGGGAACCCCCAGCTGCAAAGGGATTTCCTATGGAAATCCCATGGAGGAGATAGGGGGGTTCTTTGAACCCCTTTATCTCCTGATCGGTGGCAGCTAGGGGGTCATGTATGATATTGCTGGAAAGGCCAGAGCATGGCCTTTCCAATGATATCAAACATGACCATGGTAAAAGTAAAGGAAGAGTTTAAAAAATTAAAAAATAATAAAAAAATTATTAACCCCTTAGTGACCGGGCGGTTTTACACAAATCCGTCTTTTAGGCTAGGGTCAGAGTGGGGCAGTCGGAACGCGCGTGCAGGCGCACTAAATCACGGCGGCAGTAGCAGCACATAACGGCCAATGACGGCCAATATACGCAGTACGTGCGTACGAAAGTGCGCCGACACCACGCAACCAGCAAATGAACGCATTTTTATCAGAACGTGAAACCGCTGCTACTGACGTACAGAGTGCGCTGCGGCCGCATAGCAGCGTGTGTGCGTGATTAGGAGACGTCAGACGCTGCTAGTGTGCGGCCAACATAACGTTCAAACAGCCGGATTTCCCTAGACTTCTTTTTACCCCACCGTCATGAAATACGTCCAGAATTGCGCATCGTCTGACCACTTAAGCGTATTCCGTGAAAAAATGCGTGCGCACGCATCGACGTACATTTTGACGGTGGCTGCAGAAAATGCGCTCATCTGTCCCTAGCCTTAGTGACCGCTGCTGTTTTTACGTTTCTGCACTGTTAGTGTTTAGGTCAAATTTTCCTCTTACTCGTTTATTCAACCCACACATATTATACACCCTTTTTCCCGCCATTAAATGGACTTTCTAGAAATACCATTATTTCCATCATATCGAATAATTTACTATAAAAAAAATATGAAATATGAGGAAAAAATGGTAAAAACACACTTTTTCGTAATTTAATCCCCAAAATCTACAACCACCCAAAATGACCCCAGCTAAATAGGTTCAAAATTTTGTCCCGAGACTAGAAATACCCAATTTTTACATGCGTTTGCTTTCTTAACCCCTTCACTGCTGAGACCGTTCACCTATGTGCTCTGCGCTCATTCTGACCATTTTGTGCTAATTATTTTTAGATGACAGCCTAGGTCCTATTTAATTAAACCCCCCCCCCCCAGACAAAAAAAACTTTTTTAAAAAAAATAATTTTTTTAATTTATTTAATTTTTTTATTATTTTTTTTAATTATTTTTGTTTTAAACCAAACCTGGTCATGTTTGGTATCATTGGAAAGGCCATAATCAGGCCTTTCAAATGATGTCAAATATGACCATCTAGGGTCCCCTTATCTCTACATGGCAGCTAGATGGTTAACTGGCCCACTGACATCCTCACACATATGGTGAGGTTGTCAGTGGGTGGGTGGGGGGGGGACCTGGAGGCTTTTTATTTTTTTTTGGGGGGGGAGTTTAGCTAAAATCACGCAATTTCTAACCCCAAAAAAAAATGGGTTCCCCACTCTAATTTTTTTAACAAGTCTACTGTGGCGGGATGGAAGTCCGCCTGCGGTCCTGCTCTATCTGACCCCCCCACCCCCCTTTGATGGCGTCCGGCCCGACTACCGAGTGGCACGGCACTCGGTGTCTCGAGCGGCCTGGAGGATGAAATGGCGTTGGTCCGGCGTCTGGAGAGATGGTGCAGTGTTGCCTTGGGGATCCCATTCCTGGGTTGAGTGGTGATGCAGGAGACCGCTGAGTGTCTCCTGCAATAGTGATTGTAGCTCTGAAATGAAGACACCAGACGCGGCTGTATGCTTTAAAACAGTGAACTGAATTTTATGGGTTTCAACAGGGTCATTTATACAACTTCACACAAACAGATTACCAACTCCCCCACCCACACAACCAGCACTGATAGGGAACAGGAGGCTGGGAAAGGAGCCAATCAGGTCCCTTTCAGCCTTCCCATTGTCCAGGGATTAGGCAGATGAGGTCTTGGAAAAGCCTCCAATCAGCTGGCTTGCTGTATCTTCCATCTTGGGGCATGAGATCCTTTGTTCTGTGAAACCATGCTGGGATGAGCAAAATGGCGACGGGGAAAAACACATACAAACGGTTTCTTTCATACTTTTACAGTCACATCATACAGGGTACATTTTTATTACATTACACCAATAAAACCACATCTAGCAATAAAATAAGAGGTCCATAGGCTCACACGCAAAACCAAAATGAAAACAGGAAAAATGGTCTTTAAAAAGGGTTCAGTCTTTAGTCCTGTGGCTCGCTGAAAAGAGCTCTCATGTCCGTTCCGTGACATCTACCCCATAGCATATGACCGCAAAGGCTCGGATAATAAATTTTTTAAAAAAAAAACACTTTACACACTGTGGAAGATTGAAAATTCACATTTTTTTACTTTTTTTTTTACATTTTTTATTATAGCATTTTGGCAGGGCATGACCTATACATATAATAATGATATATTATTAATCTGCCGAGTCTGCCGGAAAGAACGATTTATAATTTGTCTGGGTGGTATAATAATACGTGACTTAAAAACGGTCAAAATGAGCTCCGCAAACTTCTACTTCCAAAACAGCGCCGAAGTTGTAAAATGACTCCCGTCGTTAAGGGGTTCAGAGAGTCTGGTACAAATCATGTGATTAGCTGTCAATAGTACCGGTGATTTGTAACAATTGGTCTACGATAGTTCAGCCGTTGCAACCCGGTTGCCAATTACCGAACCTTAAATTCAAAGAGGTATTTCTGAAGCTTTTATAGCGTGAAACATATGTATCATTAGTTTTGCAACATTAAAACATGATATCATACGTCTGCTCAATTCTTCTCACGCATTCAGAAACTGCACTCGCAGATAGTAGGCGAATACTATACCGATATATAGCCAGAAGGAGGCTGATAGAAATATGGACCAGCAGTCAGTTGCAACCGTTTTATCACTCCAGACGGAAATCACTAGTGCATATAGCCGTTGTTTCGTAGCATAATTTGCTATAATTCTATCAGGGTAAAGATTTCCGTCGATGTATCAAAGTGTTTGTTGAAAATTCGGGCGTCTATGAGGTAAACTAGAATCTTGTCTGCTTATTAAGACCTATAATGAGGTGATATTCTGTTAAAAGATCCGTCAATGCGGTACCTATCTACACCTCGACAGGGCCGGATTTGCACCTCAGGAGCCTGTAGGCACAGAAATGCGGAGAGCCCCTACCCCCCCCCCCCAAACAAAAAAAAGAAACATGCCAAAATTACTATTTAAATTTTTGTTTTGAGGCAAAAAAAATAAAAAAAATACATTTTAAAAAAATGAAACGGTTTCTCTCCGTGCTCAAATCAAGAGAAGAGGCAGAATCTGTTGCCTTAGTTGAATTAGTTACAGTTACAAGTATTTATAAAGCGCCAACAAGTTCCTTAACGCTGTACAATAGGAGAAACAGAATAACAAATATACATATATGTTACACACACGAAACAGAAGGAGGGAGGACCCTGCTCGAGAGCTTTACAATCTAAGAGAGGGGTGACACATTAGGTGAGGATGAATAGGGTATTTGAAGTAGCGCGGGGCATGAGGACTGAATGGGAAGATGGAACAGGAAATGACAGTGGGGGATCATGGGAGTGAGCTGATAGGCTTCTCTATAGTAATGCATTTTCAGAGACTTCTTGAATGATTGGAGAGACGGGCGAGTCTGATGTTGCGGGGGAGAGAGTTCCATAGAAAGGGTGCAGCTAAGGAGAAGTCCTGAAGGCAAAAGTTGGGGGGTGCAGGTACGAGGAACTGATAGCATCAGATCATTGGCCGAACGAAGTGGTGGGGATAGGATGTACCTGCTAATAAGAGAGGAAATGTAGGCAGGTGCGCGGTTATGGAGAGCTCTGTATGTGAGCACCGGTATAATGAATTGGATTCGAAAGGAAACAGGGAGCCAGTGTAGAGATTGACAGAGAGGTGAGGTGTATGAGTCTGGCAGAGGCGTTCATTACAGACTGCAGTGGCAGAATCTGGGATCTCTTAAGGCCAGAGATAAGGAGGTTACAGTAGTCAAGGTGGGAGATAATAAGAGCTTGGATGAGCATTTTAGTAGAGTCTGGATTAAGAAAGGGACGGACGCGTGCAATGTTTTTTAGGCGGAAGTAGCAGGATTTGGTTAGAGGCTGAATGTGAGGATTAAAGGACAAATTGGAGTCCAAGAGCACCCTGAGGCAATGGAGCTTGAGAGGTAGAAGTAATGGTGGCACCATTCACTTGAAGAGAAACTGGTGCAGGAATGGAGGTTTTAGAGGGAGGGAAGATGAGAGGTTGAGCTTTAGAAAACGGGAAGTCATCCAGTTGAAGACAGCCGATAGGCAGGCGGTAACATGGTCCAACACCGGAGGAGAGAGATCGAGAGAGGAAAGGTAGATTTGGGTGTCGTCAGCAAAGAGATGATATTGGAATCCATAGAGATGAGGTTGTCCAAAGAGGTGGTATAGATCGAGAAGAGTAGGGGACCCAGAACAGAGCCTTGAGGTACCCCAACTGAAAGAGGAACTGGTGGTGAAGAGATACCAGTGAAGGAGACACTGAAGGAGCGAAAAGAGAGACAGGAAGAGGACCAGGAGAGAGTGATGTCACTGAGGCCAAGTTGACACAGCGTTAGGAGCAGGAGAGGGTGATCACCAGTGTCAAATGCAGCAGAAAGATCAAGAAGAATAAGGAGGGACCTTTGGTTTCAGTGGCAGCTAAATCATTAGTCACCTTGGTCAGAGCCGTCTCAGTAGATTGTTGGGAGCTTAAGCCGGACTGGTGCGGATCAAGTAGAGAGTTAGCAGCAAGAAAACTGGTGAGCTGGTTATAGACCAGACGTTCTAGGATTTTAGAGGCAAAGGGGAGCAGAGAGATGGGACAGTAGTTCAAGAGGGAGGTAGGATCAAGAGATGGGTTTTTTAGAATGAGGTGATCAAAGCACGTTTGAATACAGAGAAGATTCCAGAGGAGAGGGAGAGCTTAAAAATATGAGTCAACGCAGGGACAGTAACTGGTAGGACAGGTCGAATAAGGTGTGGGGGATGGGATCAAGTGGACAGGTGGTGGGGTAGGAGGACATAAAAAGTTCTGTTACATCCTCCTCCGAGACTGTGGAAAAGGAAGACATAGTAGAAGAGGGGGCAGGGAGTGAGGGAGTCAGTGGGTAAAATGGTTAAAGGAGGAGGAGGGCAGTGAATGCAGCAGCATTGTTTGTTTTATATGTAAAAGCATATATTGCCTCTGCTGTAGAACAGAAAAAAAGTATTTTGCATTTACTTTTTTCATTTATTTTTACACATTACATGGTCATGTTTGGTATCATAGTAAAGACTAGACTCTGACCTTTCCAATGACACCTCACTTAACCTTGTGTGGTGTACAATTCAGGGATGCAGGTTCCAAAGACCCCCCTGTCCCTCCTCACTGCAGCGCCACGGTCTAGGTTTTGAATTAAACAATGCGCTGCGTCACCAGATACACAGTTGCTTGCAGTATGGCAAATGAGGTGAGTTAGCGCAGCATCACTGTTCACTTTATAATTGTAAACTGAATAATAGTGCCGTGTAAGAAAAAAAATTAGAAAAATTATATTTTAATAGATATTTTATTTTTACATAAATCTTACCTGGATATATTTGGTATAACTGGAAAGGCTATAAGCTGACCTTTCCAATGATACCTCATATGTCCCTCTAGCCCTTAGGGCTCCAGAGATACAGTGGTCTAAATTATTGCAAATTGTAATAAAAAAAAAAAGGATTTTTACTCACATAGCAAGGCGCCCCCTTGTGGCAGGCGCCTGTAGGCACATGCTTACTCTGCCTAATGGTAAATCCGACCCTGCACCTCGGGGGTTCGTACCGCCTACTAAACACCAGAATATGGACCAGCAATCGGTTGTAACAGTTGTGTCACTCCAGGCGAAAAATAACTAGTGCATATAAACGTTAGTTTGTAATATACTTTGCTATAGTACCACCAGGATAAGGATTCAGTCAATGCATCAAAAAAAGGTTTGCTGAAGATTCAGACGTCTATAAGGTATAAGGAATGAGACAAATTGAAGTTCTATCTGCTTATCAGAACCTCCAATGAGGCGACATTCTATCTATACCTCGGCGGTGCGTGCCGCCTACTCAACAACATATACTAGGATAAGGAACAAGACAGTGGGAGAACTTTCCTGTTAAAATCAGAGCATATTCACTGCAAAAAGGCTTACTCGACGCGTTTCGCCGTTTATCACAGCTTTATCAGGAGCTACCTATCCCATATCCCATAATCCCAAATTTAAAATTTACAATTTAAACTTTACCCAGCTAATCCTCGGAATTCCGGCAACTGTAACCTGCTGAAAACCGGAGTTTTAGTAGCTGTCAAAGGAATTTTATAGTGAATTTTAGATTGGGTTCAGATATGATTATTTTTTTTTTTAATGGGATAAATCTATTGCAGATGTTGAAATTATTTGTAGAATTGAGTAAGTGTATCAGTTTTTTATATAGAATGATTGTGCTGCATGCAGTTTTTGGATTGATGTGTATTTTTTATTCTCAGATAGTTTAGACAGGTGTATGAGTGTTTACATATTTGATATTTTATCTCGGCTTTTTTTTCTGTATAAACGGTAAGTTGGTGCAAATGGATAAAATGTGATACAATTTTAGCTTCAAAATAAAAATGAATATTTCTCGATTTAAAAATGGGCATAGAATCCTAGCTTTTGTTCTGCTACGCAGGTGAAGCGCTGCTGATGTGGAAACATAAAATGTATGTATAAAATATTTTGGGAACCGAAGCAGGAACCCTGGGCGCTCTGGGACAGTCATAAAATTTATAAAGCACGGGGACTGTGATGGTTATTGGTTTGATTTAGTTGTTGGTACCCTTGAAGCTTGTTTTGGATGCACGCCTTCTTGAAGTGTCTTACATGCACCATTCAATGTACGCTCTGTTGCGATACCCTGACTCCCCTTCCCCCCTCAACTTTTATAACCACTGGAAGTGACAAAATTACAATAAAAAAAAATTATATTAAAAAAATTATATATAGTGGTGCACCTAAATTGAAATTTCCCGCTGATACCGAAACCTGAAAATTCGGGATCGGTTCGGCACAAAACCGAAACAAAAAAATCGGTCATGAGAACCAGGGCCTGGAGGCCCGGCTGAGTTGGGGACTCACCCGAGCCAGGAGGCCGGCCGAGCAACCTGCTCAGCTGGACCTCCAGGCCCATGTTCGGATGACTGGGGGGGGGAGTGAGAACACGCTGCACCTACATCCACCTACTTCGGCCCTGAGCTCCTCCAGCGGTGACAGTCCTCCGGCAGCCGGTTCCCGCGTGCTGTCAGAAGCATGAATGATGTTGCGGAAGCGTTTGACCCTGCAGACAGCCAGGTCAAAGGCTTCAGCCTTCGCAACATCATCCCTGCGTCTGACGGAGAGCGGAAACCGCCTGCCGGAGGACTGTCACCACAGGACTGCCACCGCTCGAGGAGCTCAGGGCCAAAGTAGAAGGATGTAGGGGAGTATGTTGTCTACACATACCTCGCCTACATCGGCCTTGAGCTCCTCCAGCGGTGGCAGTCCTCCTGCATCCAGTGTCCGCTTTCCATCTGACGCCGGTCGCTGGGATGATGTCACGGAAGCGGAGGCCTTTGACCCTGTCTCAGGGGGGCCTCCGGCTCGGCTGAGCTTCCAGGCCCTGGTTCGACTGGAAGATTTTCAGCCTTTTTTTTTTTCGGCCGAAAGCCCCATTTTCAGCCAATAATTTTGGTGCATCCCTAAAATATTTTTTGTGAACAATGACTCCTATTTTTGCATATAATAGGGATCTGTATTTTTGTAATTAATTTCTAGAAGTGGAAAAAACAAGGTATAATTTGTGTAGGTATCTCACAGAAAAATGGCTGAAATTAGTGGTTAAATACAGGTAGTGCCTGTGGCTGAGAAATGGCTCAGCAATGAAATGGGATCAAGGACAAACTTTCTATTCACCCTGCTTTGAAATTCTACTAACCCTGGGCGAATGGAAAGTTTGAGGCTTTTATAATGATCATACACTCGGACGTATTTCTACAAATTAGAAGCGCCTGGATTTTAACTGCAATTTCAAGCCCCGCGTTATTACATATTAAAAGTATTCTGTAATATCTGATCTACTAATCGTAACATCCTCTCTAAACCGAATCTTCAATTTTTCTACCTTTTAGCTCTCCTGTGACTTAAACTAGGGTCAAACGAACGCATTATTCGCAGCAACCGTCAAACAGTGCGTCCGAACGCATTGACGTATTTTTTTCACAGAATGCGCGAAAACAGTCAGATGACGCACATTTTCGTGCGTGATTTTTTTTACGGATCGTCAATAAAACACTTCTTGCGTCTGGACGTTATGTAGGCTGGACATTAGCAGCATCTGACATCTCCTAATCACACACACATGCCGCAGTCAGTGCACTCTGTATGTCAGTACTAGCGGTTCTGCGTTCTCGAAAAAATGCGTTAATTTTCCACTTGTGTTGCGCGGCCGGACTTTCGTGCGGCCGTACTTCGTATATTAAGAATAAAAGAAACAGTGTAGCGCTCTTAGAAATATGGCTAAACATACACGCTACACGCCGTAATGGAGGTTCCTCTAAAAATCTAAAAACATAAATGACAAGAAATCGACGGAGCGCCAGTAAAAACCGGTAAGTATGGTTAGGCAATCGACATGTCCATCTGTATTTCTTCTAGGTCCTCTCAGAGTCTGCTCTTTTCAGCATACAATGGAGGAAAGAGCCAAAAATAGTGCAATATGTAGAGTCAATTACAGCAAAGGATTTTAAAGGCTTTTGTTCAACTCACATATTGTGGAGCCTGACCTAGGCTCTAGGGTAGATCACAGGTATGGGTCTTCAGATGTATTCACCAATATTCGTGGTCTTCAACCGAATCTCCCCTGCAGTGAAAGGATTTTACCAGGAAGGATACATTGAGATTTGTCTCGTTTTCAAGTATGTCCTGGGTGGCGAGTACGTACCGTTAAGTGTGTTGCCCAAGGACACTTACTGGAGAGGTTGCTCGCTGGGATTGAACCCATGACTCCACAGGCTCTCTCCATGCAGAGCGGTGACATTACCTCTACTCCACCCAGCCGGTACTGTGATTAACACAAAAATGCCAGGGCACTCTCCTAGTGCAACACCCTTATAATATACTGGAAATGAATGTGTATATGTATCACACTCACATGTAACTGAGCCGCGTTTGGCTCCAAGATGGCGCATAGGAATTATAAGGTAATTCCAAAAACCTTATTTTAAGTATCAGGAAACAGCAGTAGAATAAAATAATTTTTATACATAATAAAAATGTATTACCAGAACGCGTTTCGCTCCTCAGAGCTTCTTCAGTTGGTATCCTTCAGTTGGTATACTTCGTATATTGGCCGTCATTGCACGTCATTTGCTGCTACTGCGGCCGTGATTAAGTGCGCCTAAACGCACGGTAAAATGCGTTAGTCTGACCCCAGCCTATGCATCTCTTTTCGGTAAGTTTAATGGAAGACTTTTTGTCTATTGTACATTCTTGGTAAAATAGTCAGTTCCTCTTGTCTCCTCCCACTTTAGCTACTGGTGTTTTCTATTCTATTTTGTCCTGTTTTTATTAAAGACACCCCAGGCCCTAATACCAGTAAAGGGGTGTTTTACCTTTACAAGTATCCACCCTTTTTTTAGTAAAAGTCTTATCAAAGCTCTTATCTCCCACCTTGATTACTGTAACCCTCTTCTCACAGGCCTTAAATGATCCCAGAGAATCCCTTAGCAGTCTGTAAAGAACATCTCTGCCAGGCTCATCCACCTCACATCCCGTACCTCCCACACCTTGCCCTCTGTCAATCTCTTTGCTGGCACCTTGTGTCCTTTAGAATCCAATTCAAGATATTGGTGCTCTCACGTTCAAAGCTCTCCGTAACCGCGCCCCTGCCTACATCTCCTCTCTTATTAGCAGGTACATCCCATCCGACTACGGCACCTATTACAATCCTCACGCAGTGCATTTGGGTGCGCACAAATGCACTTTTGCGCGAGGACAAAACCATTTGCGTGGAACATCGTATTACGACGTTCGCGCAAACGATGCGCGTTAGCATCTACCGCGATTGACCCTGCGCGACCCCAGCGCAAGTGCATGCGCGCATCTCATACTTACCATTGTCAGCGCGAATGCGTTGGAGCGGATGGTATTCCGATCTTCGCGCAACGTCGTACAAACGACGTTTGCACGAAGTATCGTAACGTCTTTTGAAAACCTGGTGTTAATTTACAATCTGAACGTTCTGGCCCAAAACGAAATGAACCTGCACAAAAAAAAATACAGCACAGCACAGTACAGTTACACATTCTACACATACCCAAACAATAAAATTAATAAATTGTATAATTTTTTTATTTTTGTTGCAGCACATATATGCAGATTGACTTTGACAGGCGCGACAACCGAAACCTAGCAAATGGTGGATATTAATTCTGACTGGCTGAATCCCGTGAAAAAACAGTCTGCCCACCGATTCCTGCACGCAACGGTCAATTGCGCCTGGCTTTGCGCGTCAGATTTGCGCTCGAAAAAACATGAAGGCTGAAAAACTGCGCTCGGATCGTAATACTGCGTTAATTTGCGCCCGCTAACTTTTTTTGCGTGCGCATTTGCGCAAAGATTATAATAGGGGCCTACTTCGGTAGGCCAATGATCTGATGTTATCAGCTCCTTGCACCCCATCTCTCACCATCAGGACTTCTCCTGAGTTGTCCCCTTTTTATGGAACTCCCTCCCCCGCAACATTAGACTCTCCCCGTCTCCTTATTATTTCAAGAAGTCTCTATTGGCTCGCTCCATAATTCTCCATTGTACCTTTCCTGCTCCATCTTCCCTCACAGCCCTCCATGAATCCCCCACTATCTCACATACTCAGCTGTTTACCCTCACCTTAGTGAATCCTCCCTCTCCTCTTAGATTGTAAGCTCTTGTGCACGGTCCTCTTTCCTACTGTTCAGTGTGTCTAATTGTTTTTATGTCCACACCCTTCTACAGCGCTATGGAACTTATTGGCGCTTTATAACTACTTGTAACTGTAACTCAGCCAGTTCATTGTTAATGGCTACTCCATCCTTCATACTGTATATGTGCTCTCTATATTTCACACCTATGATGGACCTTGTTTAGGCTGAAGAATACTTTATTTATAGATGTAATTTGCTGCATTGGATTTGTGATGGGGTAAAATATTGTCTTTTTTTAGCAGGAGTACAGCAAGTTTCTGAAAATGTCCGCGGGAATTATTTTTGAGAAAACAGCATCGGATGTTGAAAAAAACCTCCTGACGCCTCTGTCAATAGAACAAAAGGAAATAATAATCAATGGTGAAACTCCAGGTACCAGAGAAAATCAAAAAGAACAAGAGAATTCTGAACTGTCAAATGGGACTGTCCGAAAAATTGTGTACACAGATATGTTGGTTTATTCTGATAATATCAATTCTCTCAGTTGTGGATCAGAACTTCCCCAGACTCACACAGCTCAGATTGGAACCAAATCATTTATGTTCCCCGAAAGTAAGAAATGTTTAAGTGCAAATGCAAGTCTTGGCATACACAGTAGAGTTCACATAGGAAAGAAGCCATGTGCATGTTCTGAATGTGGGAAATGTTTTAGAACAAAGGGTAAACTTACTATACATGAGAGAATTCATACAGGAGAGAAGCCGTTTGCATGTTCTGAATGTGGGAATTGTTTTAGAACAAAGGATAAACTTACTGACCATGAGAGAGTTCATACAGGAAAGAAGTCATATGCCTGTTCTGAATGTGAGAAATGTTTTAGAAGAAAGGGTGAGCTTACTGTACATGAGAGAATTCATACAGGAGAGAAGCCTTATCCTTGTTCTGAATGTGAGAAATGTTTTAGAAGTAAGAAGGAGCTTACAGTACATGAGAGAATTCATACAGGAGAGAAGTCATTTGCATGTTCTGAATGTGGGAAATGTTTTAGAACCAAGGGGGCACTTATTGTACATGAGACAATTCATTCAGGAGTGAAGCCTTATGCATGCTCTGAATGTGACAAATGTTTTAGAAGTAAGAAGGAGCTTACAGTACATGAGAGAATTCATACAGGAGAGAAGTCATTTGCATGTTCTGAATGTGGGAAATGTTTTAGAACCAAGGGGGCACTTATTGTACATGAGACAATTCATTCAGGAGTGAAGCCTTATGCATGCTCTGAATGTGACAAATGTTTTAGAAGTAAGAAGGAGCTTACAGTACATGAGCGAATTCATACAGGAGAGAAGTCATTTGCATGTTCTGAATGTGGGAAATGTTTTAGAACCAAGGGGGCACTTATTGTACATGAGACAATTCATTCAGGAGTGAAGCCTTATGCATGCTCTAAATGTGACAAAAGTTTTAGAAGTAAGCAGGAGCTTACTGTACATGAGAGAACTTATACAGGAGAGAAGCCATTTGAATGTTCTGAATGTGGGAATTGTTTTAAAACAAAGGGTGCGCTTAGTGTACATGAGAGAATTCATACAGGAGAGAAGCCTTTTGCGTGTTCTGAATGTGAGCAATGTTTCAGAACAAAGGTTGATCTTACTGTACATGAGAGAATTCATACAGGAGAGAGGCCGTTTGCATGTTCCGAATGTGAGAAATGTTTTAAAACGAAGGGTGAGCTAACTGGGCATGTGAGAATTCATACAGAAGAGAAGCCTTATGCATGCTCTGAATGTGAGAAATGTTTTAGAACAAAGGGTGACCTTACAGTACATGGGAGAATCCACACAGGAGAGAAGCCATTTGCCTGTTCTGAATGTGAAAAGTGTTTTAGAACAAAGAGTCAGCTTTCCAGACATGAGAGAATTCATACAGGTGAGAAACCATGTGCTAGTTCTGAGTGTGTGAAATGTTTTAGAACAAAGGGTTATCTTACTGTACATGAGACAGGTCATTCAGCAGTGAAGCCTTATGCATGCTCTGAATGTGACAAATGTTTTAGATCAAAGGGTGAGCTTACTGCACATGTGAGAATCCACACAGGAGAGAAGCCATATGCCTGTTCTGAATGTGAGAAGTGTTTTAGGACAAAGAGTAAGCTTTCCACACATGAGAGAATTCATACAGGTGAGAAACCATATGCTTGTTCTGAATGTGAGAAATGTTTTAGAACAAAGGCTGTGCTTACTGATCATGTCCGAATTCATACAGGCGAGAGGCCGTTTGCATGTTCTGAATGTGGGAAATGTTTTAGAACAAAGGTTGATCTTACTGTTCATGAGAAAATTCATACAGGAGAGAAGCCGTTTGTATGTTCTGAGTGTGGTAAATGTCTTAGATCAAAGGTTAAGCTCACTGTACATAAGAGAATTCATTCACCCATTGAAGCCCAGTCACTTTTCACCATGGTTTAGAAGACGTTATTCATTGCTGAATACCGTGAGCAGCAAGTGAAAGTTGAGCTAGTTTTGAATAGCTCCATCTTCATCTGCAGGCTCCACATGCACATCTCCCATATAAAATATAGGAGACGTTAATATAAGTAAGCAGCCACGATGTCATGAAAAGGACACAAAAAAATTAAGCAGAGCACTCGAGCCATTATGGTACAGCTTGAGCGCACTGCTTTACGTCGATTTGTGGAATAGGGCCCCTAGTGCTACACATCAGAATGTGCAAAGTGAGAAGAATTTATTCATGTAATGTGAGCAATGTTTTACAGGAAAAGTAAGACCTCAGTAAAATCTAGTCACCCACATTGAAGCCAAACATTTTGTTTGTATTTACACTGTGGGAAATGTACCCCCCCCCCCTTACTCCCAAAAAGAGCTAACACCGGACAGAAGCAATATGCATGCTCTGAATGCCTGAGTGGGTCCAAAATTATGCACATTCATTTATAAGCACAGCAGTGCAAACACACTCCCTGTGCTATTTACACACACGTGCACAAACACATTATTCCATGCATGTCCACACACAGCTATACCTTTACATACCTCAGGGACAGAGAGGTGACTCAACATGTGTTATTTTTTTATTTACGGATCTCCCACTGTCAGGGTCACCACGCTCTGGCCCCTGGCACCCTCGTTAAACCCTGTATATATGGATTATACAGGTCCCTGAACTTTCTGTGTGCACCTGACATCCTAGCCCTGGAGCCTCACCTGAGCTCACTTCCCCTGATCAGTCCTGCATTTAAGGAAGCTACGCCCTCCTTCGAATGCTTCCACATTGAAGTCCCTGGCTATCAATCTGAAAAGACCTGTTTCCTGAAAGCTCTCTGAACAACCAGACTTTCCTGAGATCCCTCTGTTGATTATCTGACCCCTTTGCTTGGACTCTAGACCACTCTGATTGCCAGTTGCCTAAGACCCCTGCTCCTGATTACGACTATTCTACTTGCCTGTTCCCTGCCAGATACCGTGTGTCTATATATCTGTGTAGTGGAAGCAGCTGGAAAGGAAGCTACAAATTTTAGACCAGCATTGGGTGGGAGGGTGGATGGGGAGGGCAGGTGGGACAGCAGAGTCCAAAAGCAGGCCCTGTGGCAGAGGGTGATGGAAGATGGATGTTGTGTGAAGAAAGAGGTTGCAGAATTACAGTGTGTGGGCTGTGTGTGTCTGGTATTTATGATGTGGGGAGGCAATATGAGAGCAAGGGTTTAACAAAGCAGAGCAAAAAGTTAAGAAGAAAACAATCAGACAAAATAATAATACATAGATGCAAACCTAAAATATGAACAGCAGAATTAAAGTAGAGATTGTGGAGTAGAATTGCAGAAGACATGTTGATCGTCGATACCTTAGGTTCAGAGTCCAAATGCAGGCCCTGTGGCAGAGGGTGATGGAAGATGAATATATGTATCCTTAGCCATCCTAAATCTATAACATTGGTGTGTGGTAATTATTCCTAAAGTGTAGTAGTAAGTACATTTAAAGATAGATTGTGTAATCCCTGAGCCTGGTAGTTTATAACTCTATAATCAGAAATATATACAATCTTTGTTCTTATTGTATCTGCTTGTTTATTGATCTATTTTTAAAATGAGGTTATCTATTAAGCACCGGCGTTGCATATACCACCCAAATTTGCCAGTATTGGAGCACTGACAAATCCTGGCTTTTCTCAAAAATAAAATCCAAACGGCAAATGCAGAGGCTTCTCTATGCAATCTCTCCGGTTGCTCTTCGTGTTGTAGTCTTGTGAAATGCTGGCGTTTGTCTGTACTGCAATACCGGCAAACACCAGCTCTCCGTGTATAACCCCTTGAGTGTTATCTTTTTTGAAAAAAGTTTTGCTTTTCAACAATGACAATCGGTAATAGCTTTGTTTCATGTTATGTTTCCCAGTTCCATGTCTGTGGAATTTGTATTGCTTTTTCTGTGCTATAAATAAATTTTGTTCCTTTTATTATAAAATTGATTGACTCCTTGATTTTGTCCCTAACGCTGATCCCTATTAATTCGGTAATGTAATTCAGGTTTTATTCTGACAGATGGAGGCCCTGCTGAGATAATGTGTTTTGATTAATTGGGATAACTGATTTGTTTTCCGTATGCACTATGTTACTACTGTGAAATCTCTTCCTTTTTAAATGTATTATTCTGTTTTATAAGAGGTTAACAATTTTGTTCCTTCTGTTCTCAAGTGCGCTCGTTTGACCCCGGCCTAATTAATACGATGCCGGGGTCACACGAGCGCACGTTCCTTCCACTCTGATGCCCATGTAGCCACCGTGCTGAGCGTAGTTAGTGCGAGCAGTGCTACAAAGCTCTATCCACTTTTGCTCTCGCTTGCCTCTTGCTTTGTAGTCCTGTCAAACATGTGTCTTCGCTTGTGGCAAGCCCTGCTCTGGGAGAATGAACAGAGAGGGGAGTTCTCCCTCCTACCTGTCAGAGAACCAAGAGCTGCATGACAAGGAGCGAGTGATTCCACAACCAGCAGCATTGTCTGTGTAAGGCAGGTATTGTGTGACACCGGCAAACAGTGTGTGTGGGTTCAGTGGGTGGCACGTTCAGGGGGGGCAGGCTCCGTATGTAAGGGCAGTGTCAATGTGTATGGATTCCGTGCGGGTCAGTATAGGGAGATTAGAAGGTGTTTGTGGAGTTGTCAACGTTCATTCGCTAGAGATACAGGGCAGATCTGCTGAGGAGACTTACTCCACATCAATGTAACTCACATTCATACATATTGTATCGAAGTCATCTGTATTGTTTAAAGTCTCTGTATGCGCACTAAGTTGTCTTTTGGTCTCGAAACCATCTGAGCTTAGTTGCAATCCAGTGGTGCTTTTATACTCCTTGGCTTTGGAGTATAAGTCTGTGTTTTCCGAGTGTTTTGTAACCGTCAAGCACATATTTCTGTCCATTAAGATCACTACTCTTGTGTGAGTGCTACAGCGCCCGTTACACAGTGTCTACAAGGGGTCTCCCCTCGGGGCTGGCCCAGCCCCCTCCATCCCGGCAGCAGGTCCTGATACACAAGCAGGTCTCTTCCCCATCTCTTCTCCAGCCTCTCTCTTCTTCCTCTTCTCTATCCCCCTTCTCTTCCACCACATTCCCCTCTTCCTCCTCCCTCTCCCCTTCTCACTGCCTCCTTCTTCCACCCTCTCCTCCTTTCCCTCCCCTCCCTCCCCTCCCCTCCCTCCCCCCTCCCCCTCCCTCCCCCCCCTCCCCTCCCTCCCCCTCCCCTCCCTCCCCCCTCCCTCCCTCCTCCCCTCCCTCCCTCCCCCTTCCCTCCCCTCCCTCCCCCTTTCCCTCCCCTCCCTCCCCCTTTCCTCCCCCCCCTCCCCCTTTCCCTCCCCCGCTCTCTCACTTTCTCCCTCTTCTCTCCCCTTTTCTGCCTCCCCTCTCTCTCACTTTTTTCCCTCTCCCCATTTTCTCTCTCGCCTTTTCTCCCCTCTGTCTCCTTTTCTTCCTCTCTCTCTCTCTCTCTCTCTCTATCGCTTTTTCCCCTTTTCTCCCTCTCCTTTTTTTTCTCCCTCTCCTTTTTTCTCTCTCCTTTTTTCTCTCTCCCCTTTTCTCCCTCTCCTTTTTTCTCTCTCCCCTTTTCTCCCTCTCCTTTTTTCTCTCTCCCCCTCCTTTTTTCCCTCTCTCCCCTTTTCTCCCTCTCCTTTTTTCTCTCTCTCCCTTTTCTCCCTCTCCTTTTTTTCTCTCTCTCTCCCCTTTTCTCCCTCATTTTTTGTCCCAGAACAGGCCTGCTCCCAGCACAGTCTCAAGAGCATGGAGGAGATTATAGGAGACAGGCAGTTACTGTAGGAGAGCTGGACAGGGCTGTAGAAGGTCCTTAACCCGTCAGCAGGACCTGTATCTGCTCCTTTGTGCAAGGAGGAACAGGATGAGCCCTATGACATCCAGCAGGCCACTGGTGTGAATGTCTCTGGCCAAACAATCATTAACAGACTTCATGAGGGTGGCCTGTGGGCCCTGTGCTCACTACTCGACACCGTGGAGCTCGATTGGCATTTGCCATTGAACACCAGAACTGACAGGTCTGCCACTGGCGCCTTGTGCGTTTCACAGATGAGAGCAGGTTCACCCTGAGCACATGTGACAGACGTGAAAGGGTCTGGAGAAACTGTGGAGAACGTTATGCTGCCTGTAACATCGTTCGGCATGACCAGTTTGGAGGTGGGTCAGTGATGGTCTGGGAGGCATATCCATGGAGGGGCGCACTGACCTTTACAGGCTAGAGACAATGGCACCCTGACTGCCATTAGATATTGGGATGAAATCCTTAGACTCTTTGTCAGACCCTGCGCTGGTGCAGCGGGTCCTCCTGGGATCCTCCTGCTACACGACAATGACCAACCTCGTGTGGCGAGAGGATGCAGCCAGTTCCTGGAGGATGAAGGAATTAATACCATTGAATGGTCCCCAAGCTCGCCTGACCTAAATCCAATAGAGCACCTCTAGGACATTATGTTTCTGTCCATCTGACGCCGTCAGGTTGCACCTCAGTCTGTTCAGGAGCTCAGTGAAGCACTGGTCCAGATCTGGAAGGAAAAAACCAAGGACACCATCCGTCGTCTCATTAGTAGCATGCTCCGATGTTGTCATGGATACATACAAACCCGCGGGGGCCGGACAAACTACATAATTTTTTCCCTTTGATTTTTGGGTTTTGTTTCATGATTTTCATTTCCATCAAGCGATGTGTTGTCCTTTCGTTCCTAACACATTACCCAGTCAATATCAGTATAGATATCCAGCATGAGATTTTCCCCATTGAGATCTGATGTGTTTTCAAAGTGTTCCTTTTAATTGTTTTGAGCATTGTGTATTGCTTTTCATTAAGTGCTAAATATTATTTGACCACCAGGTGGCGCCAAATACATATTTTCCCTGACCCTGCATTATGTGTATTGGAGCTGCTCTGCTGGCTGAATCCTGATATGAGAGTGAGGCCTGGAACACGGGTGGAACGCAAACAAGGAAGTAGTGATAATCTCTTTAGATAAGGGCTTCAAAGGTCCTCCTACTGAACCAAGAAGTGCTGCGGTTATTCTCTTCCTGCTCGTTGTTCTCTTGTGTTAGTGATGTTTCCTCTTTTTCACACTTGTATGTATTGATGTGGGAATATATGTAACTCCTGCCTCTCCTTTAACCCCTGTAGCTCCATCCCCTTTGTCCTTTGTGTCCTGAGCCCTGTGAGGCGGCAGATCCAGCTGGTGAATCCAGAGAGGAGATCCAGGCTGAGGGTCCTGGGAGTGAGCGGCTTCTTGTAAGTAAATGCATATATTGCTGATTATAAGCTGTATCCGCTGTATAATGATGTGTGTGAATTCAGCAATGAAATGTCTCCCAGCCATGGCAATAAGGCCGCGCTTAGTCTATAAGAAGCCCCTGTGGGACAATCACCCCCTGCAGGGCAACAATCACTGATATGGAGCTTTCTGGCAGGGAATGGGTTATATGTGCCCTGTTAGTGATTAAAGGGTTAAATATCACAGGAAAATGCTGATTTTTGGTATAAAAGAGGTTAAACATCTGGATTGAGAGAGGAGGAGCTATGTCTTTTCCTGGAGGAGATAAATGGTGGCTCAGAAGCAGTGGCGGAACTACCAGGGTCGCAGCGGTCGCAACTGCGACCGGGCCCTGGCAATTCCGCCACTTGAGGGGGCCCATTCCGCCACTTAAGGGGGCCCACTTGCTTGGGGAGAAGTTTGTTTTCAACCAGCGCAGTAGCGCACTATTTTTGGCAGCAGCCGTGATCGCGTCCCGATGATAGCCTCGGCTGCTGCTCGTCATGATCTTCCTCCAATCCAGGCTGTCCCTGATCATGATCAGTAAGTTCCTCGGTTCCTCCCCCGTCCGGCCGTCCCCCTCTCCCTGCTCGCTCGCCTGCACATGTGTCTCCATGTGTGTGTGGGCACGGCCAAGGAGACAGCGAGCGGGCGCCGACCTGGTATTCATGCGCGGCGTTTCTGCTCCTCGTGGCCGGAACGCCTTCGCTTCCTCTCCCGCCCGAGCTGCATCTCTAGACTCCTCCAGGGCGGCTCCCGAGTCCCGCTCCTCACAGACAGACAGTCTGACTGGCACCCACCCGAGACGCGGTCGTGTGAGTGACCCACACCCGGCTGCCGCCACCATATCGCAGCCACAGACTCCAGTCCAGTGAGTTAGTCCCTCCCGACCCGTGACGTGCCCTGGCTGGGCCCCCCGTCAGCCCCGTGACAGTCTACTTACTCTCTCGAGTCGACTCCCCACAGTGCACTCAATGCACGTCCGCCGCGTCGCACATCATAACATCCTCCTTCATTCAGCTGGGCCCTGGCGCCACCACCGCACCGTCCGCCGCTGCAGCAGACTCTGAGTGACAGTCAGAGTCCTGCTGTCTCTCCCGAGGCCTGGGCCACACATCAGCAGCACGCTGTCGCCACCTGACCTGACTCTCAGGTAATTAATTATTTTATGTTCATTCAAAATCAAATGGGGTGGGGGTCTCAATACCAATATGGGCAGACAGCCTGCCAGGCCTGCGTTGTCATGGGGGCCGCTGGGGGGCCCCTTCCAATATGGTAGCCTGCCAGTGCCAGGCCTGCATTACCGTGGGTGCGGCTGGGCCCATGACCCACTAATATAAATGGTGTACTCTTTTTTTTTTTATCCTGCAATAATAATAAAAAAGTTAAATATGGCTGTTTTTGGGGGGGGGGGGGGCGTCGTGGATTCTTGCACCGGGGCCCTCAGGTCTCTAGTTACACCACTGCTCAGAAGTCCACACACATATTAGGTTTTCCATCTTAAGTGTTAAACAAAGCACTGGCCATACTTTATGTTTAAATTATATATATATATATATATATATATAATATGTGTGTGTGTGTTTTCGAAATGCTGGATGTTACTATTGAAAAGACCCGCTTCCACTCTTTCTTCACTATAAATTTCTGCTCCGGTCCTACAGCTCTGCCCTCTTTCTGGCCAAGCAGTCATATTATACAGCCCTCATACACATTCGCTCCTGGAACCCAAAACGCCTGTTCGGGGTGTTCAACGCCCTTTCTCTGTTCTGCTGTGGCTGTTCCTCACACTGACCTCAATGCCGAAGACCTAGTGTGCTTTTTCAAAGCAAAAATAAAACAGATAAGAACCGAAATCTCAACAATGCCGTTATCACCCATGCAGGAGGATAATCATCATGTCTATCCTCACACATATAAATTGTTCCCTTCTGCGACTGAACAAGAGGTCTTTAAGTTATTATGATCCTCCCATCCCACTACCTGCCCCCTCGACCCCGTTTCCTCACGATTTACCAAAACATTTTCCCTTTCTCTTGTATCATCCTTGACCCACACCTTCTAATCTGTCCTTAACCTCTAGGGTCTTTCCTGCTCCCCTCAAAGATGCCACAGTAGTCCCGATCCTAAAAAAGGCATCTCTGGATTTGACTGCTCCTTTCAACTACCGCCCCGTGTCCCTGCTTCCTTCTGCCTTCAAACTCCTTGAAAAGCTTGCGTATGCCCGTGTGATTGACTACCTCTACACCATAGGCATCTCTACAGGGGGGCAATTGCCCCCCTAGGTTATTCCTTGCCCCCCATGTGCCCCCCCCCAAAAATCAGCATCCAGCTTCCCACACTTTTCAGACCGCGGTATCTCCGTTCCTGTGCATCGTATATGGACATTCTAGTCATTGGAAAGGGCAGATTCTAGCCTTTCCAATGATACCCAACATGACCATATTCAGTGTAAAGTAAAACGTTAAATAAAAACGTGCACTTAAATGTGGTCAGGTGCAAGGCTGTAGCCAAGTACAAGCTTCAGGCCAGTGGAAAAGTGCATTGTGGTGCATTGTGGGCGAACACGCGGAAATGTTCGGAGTTCGAACAGCCGAACGGGCGATGTTCGAATAGAACTCCGAACAGATCCGAACCGAACGCTCATCCCTATTCATTTCATCTTTTCCCTTGATCAATTGCATATTAGGGGTTAATGGGTAGGCTAAATGCCACATTGTTTATTAATTTTATTGTATTTCCCTGGGTTTCTGGCATTTTAGGGGTTATTATGGACGTTAGAATCTAAAGGGTCTAATGATCTCTAGATAATTTGCTTTTCGTCACATTTCGGGGAATTTATTTTGCCGAAAATAAGGTGAATTCCCTATTTAGTGAATGGTCACTGTAATTTGCTAAAAGTGGAGTCACTGAAGCAGCAATCCGACATTCAGCGAAAACTGCCGAATTGCAGCAAATAAAATATTGAATTTAAGTATCAGGTTAGTAAAACAAAAAGGCATCATTGCATCACATTACTCATTGCACCACATTACTCTGGGGTTTTGGAATCTTATTTATATATACTTATTTAGGGCACTATTACCCGGTGTGAGCTAACCCTTGCGTTCACATGGTTTTGCGTTAGCGCCAGGTTAATTGAGTCGAGCGTCTGACCAACAGATTGATTGTCTCCCGCTACAATCGGGAAAAATCACTTAGTGCGTTGCTATTAGCGATTTGTACCGCAAGCTTACTGTACTTTCCGTGTCCTTTACTTAACATGGCTAGCGCAAGAGATCTCTAGCACTTTTGCAGCTAACAGATCACTTGGTGCCAGCGCTAATTTTTTGAGGGGCGCTAATTGCAACATTTTATGTACTGCTCAACCCTGGTGCTAACTCCAAAAAAACAGAAAAAACAGGTCCTCGCCCAAAATTAACAGGCAATTAACAGGCAATGTAAAGGAATGCAGCACAGGTGTCCTCTTGGCCCCATACACCATAGTAATGGATCTGGTCAGCAATGTCGCTGCTGTTGCAGTAGACTCTATTATGATATAAATGTATCCTTTATCCACATATATCCTAATTCTAATATATTGCCTAATTTTAAACATTTTATGCTGGGGGTTATTCATAGTATGGAAGCGGTTGATTATTAGGATGACTGTGTGAACCATGTTTAAAGGGACACATGAATAAGTCTTGCCCTGAAACATGTATTATTTATATGCTGCAGCAGGGAAATTTGTGTCGGTCACCTGGCCTTCCTTTTGGATCTATTAAATGCACTGTAATGATTCTACATGCTGTTGGGGGGCATTTATCATGCAATGCCCATCAGCCTTAATATATGTGTGCATCAAAACATGGATGATACGACCACCGTAGAGGATTTTAATAATGCAAGGGGGGTGGGAGGTTATTCACTGGATGTGTTCATATTCAAGCTTGTGAGGCGGGGGATAGGTATGGCCCGGCACTCTGCACTGGAAAAAAAAACAGTTCTATCCTGTACACAACCGCATTAGTTTCCCTAGTGTGCGCTAAATGACCTTGTTCATGGACTACCGCGGACAAGGTGATCTGTTAGTAGGTCTTCAGGCACTACGTTTTAGCGACTCAAGCTAAATTATTCAGTGGTATGATTTAGTGGTGAAAATTATTAGTCCCCCCCCCCCCAGTTTTGACTGCGGTATCTTATGTGCCCCCTCTAAATATTGTTCCTAAAGTCGCCACTGCTCTACACCCACTCTCTCCTTGATCCTCTGCAATCTGGCTTTCGTTCACTGCACTCGACAGAAACAGCTCCGGCAAAACTGACCAATGACCTTTGTAACTAGGGATGCACCAAAATTCTGGCCTCCGAAGCAAGCATATTGGCTGAAAATAGTATATTCGGATTTTGGCCGAAAGAAAAAAACTGTCCGTTTTTAAGTGAAAACCGAAAAAATGCAGGATGCAAGGATTGCTGGTGCCACCAGGTGGCGCTGTGACCGTACAAGAACCCAGAGCTGCCTCTGCACAGGAGGAAGCAAAGGAGTGTGAGAGTTTGAATCATCTGTCAGTGTTTAGTCTCCTCCATAGCAGGTAAAAGTGAGTGTCTGCTCTGTGCTCCCCTTCTGTCCAGAGATAAGAGCGCACTTGGTCACTGCCGAGGTGAGGAAGGAGCTGAGTGTCCAAACCACAGAGCCACTTCACCTCCAGCTTAGACAGAGAGACTGGGTGAAGAGAGGGCGAGAAAGATAAATCAAGAGAGTGACAGAGAGAGAGAGAGAGAGAGGCTAAGAGGCTCCTTACAGCAATAATACAGTTTAAATTGCAGAAAGTTAATTTACTTTTGCCTTTGTGTGTATTAACTCAGGGCTCAAAATTTCAGGTCCCAAGCTACTAACCAGGCCATAAAGGTTACTCGCCACCCGTTGCTCCACCTAACCCTTACCCAGCCTTTAACACTGCCCCTAAACACACAAAATAATTTATTGTGCTGCCTGCGAGTGCATTTCCACTCGCCCTCACTTAATTTCCACTCGCCAAATGTAAGTAGGCGAGTGGAAATTTTGAGCCCTGTATTAACCCATTACTTTACAGAGTGTAACAACTTGCTGAATCTGCAGAATGTGCATTACGTGGGCTTTATTAACCCGTTACTTTACAGAGTGTAATGACTTGCTGAATCTGCAGAATGTGCATTACATGGGTTTATTAACCCGTTACTTTACAGCGTGTAACGACTTGCTGACTCCATAGTAGGCTCTGTTAACTAATTTCTACCAAGTAATCACTTCATGGAATCTTAACCCTTTCCTGCTGCAGGAAGTTCTATGCCGTCCTGGCGGCAGAAGGGCTTTGAAGATGCAGGGTGTAGAGGTACGCCCCGCTGTCTTCAATGGGCCAAGTCGGCCCCTCCTCGTAGCCGGGGCGCGCAGCGCGCCATTGGCTGCAGGGGGTAGCTTGAACTCAAGCCACCCCCCTGCAACAAAGGACGTGTGCCGTACATGTATGCCTCGTCGGCTAAAGCCACCCCTTACGGGCGCCACCCACGCATCCTTAAGGGGTTAATTATATCCCAGGTAGTGATGCACCAAAATGTATTGGCTGAAAATAGTGTTATCAGCTCTCTGCCGAAAGGAAAAAAAGTTGCCAAAAATGTCAGCTGAAAATACATCATCCTGGTTGACACTGAACAAGCCTCGTTACGGGGCTGCTGTGCAGAGTTAGCTGGCTGGCTTCTGCAGGGGCTTCCACCAGAAGCGTTTCAAGGAGACACAGGGAAGCGTTAGCCGGACACTGCTTGCAGCCTTCTTCCGACCCATTACGTCTCTTCTTGTCCAAGCAGACTGGCAGCTGCACTTCATTGTTTGAGATCAGTTAAAGGTGATGTTAAAAAAAATCCACAAAAGCAACAAAGGGAAACAGAAGAGGCACGCGACAGTTCAAAACAAGGGGCTTAACCCCGACTCAGCAAAAGTACCACAGGTTCAAGAAGAACTGAAGCAAAGGAAAACTTGAATAAAAAAAAATAAGAGGACATAAGAATAAATAAAATTACTAGTGACATCACAAAAAAAATGTATAAATAAGAAAAACAAAATCACAAAACCTTTATTGTAACCAAAGATACGACAGTGCACAAAAAAAAGACAAAATATATAATGAAAAATAAACACATAGGGCACAAGGCATGTCATTCATCTAAAAAAAAAAAAATCGATTTCAAATTCATTACAATTACAAGCATTTATAAAGCGCCAACAAGTTCTGTAGCGCTGTACAGTGGGAGAGCACAGTGGCGTAGCGTGGGGGGGCCAATGGGGGGCAAATTTCTAAATTTGCGCCCCTAATATTTCCCAGCCGATTGGCCGCGGCGCGCCGAATGAAGGGAGGAAAATCCGGAAGTGCAAGCACTGCTGTGTCACGTGACGCCGCCAGCGCGCCGGCGCCACGCTTTTCAGAGCAGGAGGGGAGGCACTCATCATCATGGAAGGCTGCAGCACATCACATGGCAGCCGGAGCGAGGGGCAGCGCCTGCGTATCAGCGCAGATGGATGGACAGGGACTGGCGGCACGTGAACTGTGTACTGAGCTGAGCGGCCGGCCTGTCATTGGGACGAGGGCGGCGCCGCTTTACTGAGAGGCGAGCTGTGTCGGAGGCGCGCGGAGCGGACAGTACCTCTCTACCGAGTTGGCGAGTTCGGAGGAGTGGACACACAGCCGCAGGCAGAGAGGAGACGAGAGGACGAGGAGCAGAGCCTGGACTGTGCAGACGTGTCACGAGCTGGTGGTCGGTGAGTGAGGACTGAGGAGGACTACTCTGTGTGATTCTTTACTGAAAATTTTCTGAAATTAAATCATCCGGATTCCGACCGTGGCTGCCTGACTGTGTTGTAAATTACATGTAATGCTTCCAGACCCAGTCCGGGTCCACCATTCCCCAGACCCAACAACAGCCCAGTCGGCCGGGGGTACCTGGCTGCTGCTGGGCCTGGCTGCTCCCAACTTCAAGTGTGACAGGCACAGGCTCAGCCTGTGTGTGTGTAATGTATTATAATAATGTATAACACATGAAGCTCCTTTACACTCCAGCAGCGCATCACAGCAGCCAGGCAGCACCTCTGAAAGGAGTTCACAGCCTCGCAGGTGATGAGGTTTGAAAGAAAAAAAAAAGTCCTCCACGCTCCTCACCACAGCCCCCCTGCCCCCCCCAATCACCGACCAAAGGGTTAGAGAGTAAGGGGGGTGGGTGTGGAGAGAGGGTGATCTGTAATTGTGTCGCTAAGACACTAAACTAGGTGGAGGCAGGGTGTAAATGTCAGCCCGCTGTGAAGCCCTGTAGCTCCACAGATTTATGGCTTTTTCAAGAACCAGCCTGGCTCCTGATAAGGTCCTGCAATGCAGGGGACCAGGCAGTGTTACCTCTGTGCTGCCTCTGCCCAGCTGCATTGAACTAAGCTATAGGCAGACCTGGGGAAAGTGTAAAGAATAGGGAGGGGGAAATCTTAAATAAATTAAGAAAAAAAAAACAAATGAAAAAGTAAATTTTTAAAAAAAATCATAGTATACAGCACAGCACCCAAAAAAATAACCCGAAATTTCTTACCCCCCTAAATAACCATGCAGCCTCTCCCAAAAACAAAACCCATAACAATATTTGCCCCCCCCATACCAGCTCAGCAACTCCTGTCACACAAAACCAACAGCATCAAACAGACTCCCATCACACAGAACCAGCCACTTCAAACACACACAAACTCCCATCACACAGAACCAGCCACTTCAAACACACACAAACTCCCATCACACAGAACCAGCCACTTCAAACACACACAAACTCCCATCACACAGAACCAGCCACTTCAAACACACAAACTATATATGTGTGTTTGTTTACTTATTTTCTTTGCTGTGTTGTCATTGGACACCCTATTTACCCACTGCGTGCGAACACACACACACATACCAGGGCTGGATATATTTACATTAAATGTAGGAGACAGGAAGAAAATAGTGAAGCCAACTAGATGTTTTTAGATGCCAAAGACGGCTTTCAGATTTGGTGTAAAATAAACTGGAAATTTAGGAGCCAGGAGTAAAATTCTAGGAGCCAGTGGCTACCAGGCTCCTGGCTTTGTCAAGCTCTGGGGTAAGGAGTTCAATGCTCTAATGGTGGACGGGAATCAGGGCATGCTAACGTGTCCACAGGTTAAGGGGGGGGGGGCACACAATTCTTGGCTGGCCCCGGGCGCTGGCAACCCACGCTACGCCACTGGGAGAGCAGAACATAAATACATACACAAAACAGTAGGCGAGAGGACCCTGCTCAAGAGCTGAATGCTATTTATTATATATATATGTTACGGGTAAAGCCAGGAATGCGGGTAATCCTGACATTACCCAGGCTCCATTAGCAAAAGTCCAAAGTGAAATGAAATTTCGGACTTTACCCGGGTAATCTGCAAAGTATCCAGAGGCCTCTGGGTACCCTGCTTTTCTACTGTATTTTAATCGGGTAATTCACACATTACCCTAGTGTTGTTGGATAAAGTGTCATGTGCAACGAAACATCGGACTTTATCCGGGTAATCTGCAAAGTATCCAAACGCCTCTGGGTTCTCGGCTTTTCTTGGGTTTTCAGCAGGTTACAGTTGACTGAATTCCGAGGATTACCCGGATAAAGCTGCAAACTGTTGTAGCGCTCACTCCTGGAGGAGCCGCTGAATTTAACCTCGGGTTAGTCTCACCGCACTAGGGAATAATTATACACCAGCACTGTTGTGGATTTTATAGATTATATACTTTACTGATCCCAATAAAGCGGCATATATAATGTAAACACGGTATATGAACGACAGGACTTCGTAATGCGGGAAAAACACGCGGCGGCAAAAGAAAAGTTTAACCCCTTCGTTTCTGGAGTGTAAGTCCCGCAAAAGTAATGTCTCAAAAAGGTGTGAGTACTATATTCAACTGGCCAGTGAATGGAATGAGCAAATCTTTGACTAGTCACGTTGGGGCCCTGTAGATTTAAACAGTAATGCAGCGTGCTTCGTTAAACTTGGAACTGTGGCCTGGAAGGCCTCTCACCCATCCGTTAGACAATCTGTTCCGCTGCCCGATCAAGGATGTCTCTCCGCTGGATTGCACTGGAACTCTGTGCCACTGGATCCGCTTCTCCTGCTTGTCCGATCTCCGCAACGAGAACTACGGCCTACCGCCTGCACTCCCAATGGATCATCGCGGTCTCCTTACTCGGGGTCCAAACTGGAACTATGTCTCTGTGCAAAACCTCTCAGCGATATATAGATAGGTCTCCGCCAAGTCACTGTCTCTGATCCGCAGCACCCACGAGGCAGCGCCTGCTCTCCGGCCTGGTCTCGATCCCTGGCAGTCTCACGTGCGTCTTCTACCTTTCGTCGCTCGGCTCACACTGGCTCTCCTTTGCACGAGGCTACGGATGTCCTTCTCTCCCACCCACTTCCTGTCTCTCTCGCAAAGCACGATGGAATTTGTAGTTCCGTTTGTGTACAGTATAGTTCATATTGCGCCTGTCTCCCTCTGGTGGCCAAACCAAGTAAATGCAGCAACATAATCTTAAAACAGCACTACACTGTCATCTGACCGATTAACAAAATTGTGTTTTTTGGTTATTTTTAATGAAATTGTAACCACGGTCACAAACCACACTAAATAACCATAAGTTTACTCTGTGCATTAATTGTCTGAAAATTTATTTATGAAGATAAAGCTATTATATAAAGATTAACCTGATGGTTATTATGTTTTTTAATATATATATTTATATATATAAGCACATATGACACCTAATAATAGTAAAATTCACTGTTACCCAAGCGGGATTGGATGCTCTGCAGATTACCCGGGTGAAGCTGTGGATAGTCCTCAGATTACCCGGGTGAAGCTTCAGACTTGCACATTATCCGGGTAAACTGCGCATTTTTCAGCTCTTCCAGACTGTTACCCAAGGGCAGTTGGTTAGTCCTAAAATTACCCGGGTAAAGTCCGAAATTTTCATTTTTTTGCAGCTTTACCCAACGGTTTTGGGTGCTGTCAGGATTACCCGGGTAATCCTAGTATTAACCGCACTCCTGGCTTTACCCAGTGGTGTATTTAGGTTTTGTGCTGCCCTAGGCCTGACTAAACTCGTGCGCCCCCTAATTTAAATTTGAGGCACCCCCTCCTGTCAAGGGCACACCTCTTCCTGGTTAATCCCCACCCTTCCTCTTTAAGCTCCACCTTTTCCTCTTAGAGCTCCGCCTTTTCCTCTCTTTATATTAAAAGTGGATACCAAATGCCTACTTGTATATTTTGTATACCATTTCAAATGTATCTATTGAGATAAATAAAATTATGAAAGGTTTAAATTCAAGCATTTTTACAAAGAACAGCCACGCATGTCAAGTATACTGGAACACAGCCTCTCTAATTGGTTGAACAATAAAATCCACAGAAACGTGCACTGCATATGAACGTATCACAGAGCTGTACAGCAATAAAACTCACAGTAATGTGCAGTGAGTATGAGTGTATCCTAGAGCTCCAGGGCAATAAAACTCACAGTACTATGCAGTGTGTATCACAGAACCCACAGCAATAAAACTCCCAGCAATGCAAAGTTTGGTGTGTGTCAGCGTATCAGAATCCACAGCAATAAAAATTCCAGCAATGCAATGTGCAGTGTGTATGAGTGTATCAGAATCCACAGCAATAAAACTCCCAGTAATGCAATGTGCGGGTCAGCGTATCAGAATCCACAGCAGTAAAACTCCCAGCAATGCAATGTGTGGTGTGTGTCAGCGTATCAGAATCCACAGCAATAAAACTCCCAGCAATGCAATGTGCGGTGTGTATGAGTGCATCAGAATCCACTGCAATAAAACTCCCAGCAATGCAATGTGTGGTGTGTGTCAGCATATCAGAATCCACAGCAATAAAACTCCCAGCAAACCGAGTGTATATGACAACACAGCAATTATTTATTCTACATTTACCGGCCTCTGTCCGCGGTAGGGCTGTGTGCAGAGTCAGCAGGGACTGTGTACAGACTCAGCAGGAGGTCCCTCCAGGCCACGTTAGGATCACGGCTGTGCCTGTGCGTGGAGCCATCTTGTCAGCAGTGGGGTGCCACTGCCAGAGGGTGCACCGTGGCTTTCATTCCCTTCCCGGTGGGTGTTCAGTCCAGAATAGAGTGACAGTCCATGTTAACGAAAAGGCGGGCAGCTGCGTGCATGCGTGTCACGTGGTTCAGCCAGTCAGGTGGTACTGAAACTCAGTACCACCTGACTGGCCGGACCGAGTGTGACATGCACGCAAGCAGCCTCACCAGGAGCCAGGCAGCTCAATGACAAATTTCTATCACTGCAGTGCTGGTTAAGGAAAGGTCCACTTTAAACAGAAGTAAGCAGACAGGGCTTCATATTCTGCTGATAAACCCCCCCCCCCTTTACCTGCCGTTTACTGTCATCTTCTCTCTCTGGACACAAATCACATCCCCCTCCCTAGAGCTGCTGCGGGGCAGGGGAGGAGCTATGGAGGGAGGAGAGGGGGATTTTTATTCTATTCGGTTTTATTCCGTATGCAAAGCCATGCTCCGCTGCTCGTTGTTTGAGAACACAGCTCAAAGCTGACACACAGTGACAGTGGCACCTCCTAGTACCCCCTAATGACACCCCAATAATCACTGGTACCTGGGGCGGCCCGCCCTCCGCCACTCCTCTAAGTACACCACTGCTCTGGTGATATGCTCACACACAAGTTTGGCGAACTGCCAGCAAGTACGGTGCTGTTTGAAGGCAGTGCAAATCCCCATAGAGAAGTAATGGTTAATCTATTCAGAGAACACCAAACAGCAGAGAAATGTCAGTGAAATGCCCTGATGTTCGGTGGTTTCAATCAGCAGGTTTATTCAGGTGAACCCCATAGGTTTCAATGTTAAAAATATTCCCGTTTTTTATGCAATATCTAATAAACCATTTATTATTTTAATCTGCAGTAAAAAGTCTTTATTTATTGATTTTTTTTTTGTACCTTTTTAGTGATTTTTCAGAATTTTTTGGGCTAAATTCCCCCCTTTTTTTAATAGCGGTTTTTTGTTTTTCTGTAACAGAATTTTTTATTATCAATCATAGGATCTTATATGTAAATTCCAGACATTTTCGTTCAGTAGTCCTTTTGAAAACAGCAGGCCATGGGTTTGCGGTGGCAGCATACAGCGGCCAACTCCATGCACTTTAGGGACCCTTATGGTCACCTTATAGTGATGGTGAAATCACTGCAGGGTGGGGAAATTTTATTCCCCGAAGTGCAGGGAACTACAGAACACCAAAATGTTGGCGTCAATTAGTGGTGAGGTTTTTTGTTGCCCCCTGGAAAGTGAAAGCCTAGGCCCTGCCTACCCAGGACATACTTGAAAATTAGTGACATTTCAATGTTTCCTTCCTGGTAAAATAGTTTTCAAAAGTAAAAAAAAAAAGGCCTAGGCCAAAATACACCAGTGGCTTTACCCGTAACATATATATTTACACTGTATTCCAGCAAAAGAAATATTAAAGGAACACTCCAGGGTGAAAATCACCCCCCCCTTTTTTTTTACGTTATACTAAACCTATTGCCCTAACTAGTCATTCAATATTTATTTATTTTTTTATGTTATACTTACCCTAAAAACGACACTTTTACAACGGCGTTCTTCTTTTTTTTCTCACCTCCCTCCTCTTCCGCTCCCTTGGAAACTTGGAACTTAGCTAAAGGTCTACGTGCAAAGCGCGCATGCATTCCTCCCGGAATCCTGCTCATTCAACCGCACGTGCGCGGAGCAGCGCACGTTCACGAGCGGCGAGGTGAGCTTTAGTTCACCCCGCCTGCTTGTCTAAAAACCCTTAGGCGAAGGAGGAGGCAGCGGCTCCGGCTCCTTCTCCTGCACGTTTCTGCGACTCTGCCTGAGCGGTGGGACGTCATCGCGCTTGTAGTACGATGACGTCCCAGCTTTGCCGAGAGAGTTCCAAAACGCAGGACCTTGAAACCCGATCGGCTGACTGACAGCTGGGAGGGCGGAGTAAAGTCCACCGCTTCTCTCAACAATATCAGCCGATCGGGAAAAGGGGGGGGGGTGGGATACTCCAGGCAATATGACCACCTTAAAAAGCTGAGGCGATCATATTGCCTGGAGTATCCCGTTAAACAAAAAGTATATATTGCGGTGCAATAGCCAAAATTACAAATATCACCAGATAGCGCAAAAAATATTTTCCTTTTGTATATACGTATATACAGTAGTAACTTCGGATATTACTTATCGGTAATACGGGATTGGAGGTTTAGGTATGTCCACTGTCCAGACAAAAGTCCGCAAGCAAGAGGTGGGGCAGATAAAAAGTCGAGAAAGGAAGCGGTGTTCGGGTAATCCTCCGAAATAACCCGCAGTGTTCTCCCGTTCTTGTTCTTATCTTGCAATGTGGATCACTCGAAGAAAGAACAAAAAACAAGCGCTCACATAGCGTAATAACTCCTTATATAGTAAAAAATCGGATAGAAACTACAGCCAAATTAGCACTCAACGAGGTTGGAGCCTGTCAGATCATTAGGCTCATTTCATACGCATGGGTGTTTCTTTTTTAGGCAAAAACACCTAAAAATGCCCCTCTGGTTGTTGATTCCAGGATATAGTGACTCAATATTCCAAAGAGAGGCCCAACAGGTAAAATATCAAACATTTAATGGATAAAATACATCTAAAATAAATGCATAAAATAGCAAGAACTACAGAGACGCGTTACGGCCATATGCCTTCATCAGTCAGTGTATGGAGGACTCTGCATACCTCCCTTTACTTATAGTCCTCTAATGAGGTTGAATTGCAGCCCTCTGTGGTCAGAAAAAAATAAATAAATGTGAACTTAATTATCGAGGCATTGATCATTACAGCGGCAAACCGAATGACAGCCAGCATATATAAAAATCAAAAAAACACCAGATTAGAGTAATCAAGTTAAAATGCTAAAGTAGAATACAAATCCTTAGTTTAAAGATCTATTCTACCGCAAATAATATTAATACCTGTTTATGGCAACAGCATCGTTTTACATAAGACAGCAGTCAGGACTCTAAAAATATATAGCTGCATATTGCGAAAAGAGGTCTACTTAAAAACGTATTCAGACACTATATTAATAGCTGGGTAAATTAAAAAGAATTACCTTATTAGATATAAGTCAAAGTCTATAGCAATATTAGTTGTGTAAATAGCAACGGCAAATTCCTATCATATAAATATTGTCGGTTTAATAAACCGGGGTCGGGCTAGAGAGGTAAAAGTCGACTATTGGTAATAGCTAATTAGATAAAAGGGAAGATCCAGGAGAAAGGGGTGAGGGAAAATAAAATAAAGGAGGGGGGGACAAAACTAGTGTACTACCCATCATTTAAAAAGTGACACAGCTCGAAATCAGCATTTAGGCCGCCAGGCTGTAATGAGTTCATCAAATAAATCCACCTCATTTCCTCCTTGCCAAGCACTTTTTCAAAATTCCCTCTCCTCCAGGAGGGTGTCAATTTCTTCACTCCTATGAACCTTAATCCTTCTGGATTCTGTGAGTGTTTTTGTTTAAAATGTAGCAGCACACTATGATTCTCCATTCCCTTTTGAATGTTCCTCACATGTTCCTGTATGCGTACATTTAAAGGTCTCGTTGTACGACCTACGTAATTAAGCCCACATGGGCACGTTAATAGATATATCACATTACGTGAAAAGCAAGTGACCACCTCTTTAATTCTTACATTCCTTCCTTTCCTCTGGACTTCGGTCACTATCTCCTTTTTACTTCTAGTATTCCTCCAATTTAGACAATTTCCACATCTGTGGAACCCCTTCGTGATCCCAAAATGATTAACAGCTGATTTCCTCTCCCCATCCTGTGTTAGCTCCATTTTCAAATTTCCAACTCCCCGGCAAATAATTCTGGGTTTCTCTTGCAGAACTTCACTCAGAACAGGGTCTTGACGTAGGATGGGCCAATACTTTCTAATAGTCTGTCTGATGTTCTTGTTGTGTGGATTATAGGTGAATATGAAAGGGACATTGTCGTTCATACTCTTTACCGAGGATCTCTCTTTCAAAAGGGACACTCTTTCAATAGACCTTATTTCCCCTCTTGTGGTTTCTAATCTCTCTCTATTGTAACCCTTATCTTCAAAATCTCTAAGGAGTTTATTTGATTGATCATCATAAATTTCAACATCAGGACAGTTCCTTCTCGATCTTGAGAACTGTCCTTTCGTGACATTCTCCAACCATTGGATTAGATGACAGCTATTCTTCGCAATAAAGCTGATACAGTCAACATGCTTAAAATGGGTCCTTGTCTTCAATGCAGTCTGATCAGGAGTTACCGTAGATAGTCGTGTATACCCCAAGTTTTTTGAGCAATAAATCAAGCTTAAAACTGTAGGGGTCGCGTTATACACAGGACAGCTGCGAGGGAGTGAAGATCTGATTGCTTCTAGGAGCTGTCTGACACGTGCACGCTCTGGAATCCCAATTTAACCCTGCAGCCCTGACTTTAACCATTAACCCTTAATGACTGCAGCCCTCAACTACCCCTGTACAAAACATCTCCAATACTATTCAGCCCTCTATTAACCCTTCAATCCAAAAACCTACATTAACCTTTACAATAAAAAACAGTAACATTAACCCCTTTAATAATTTCTGTGTCACAATTTATCAAATTTATCATATACTCTGCTTCATATAAACAATATAAATTTTTCAAGGTAAAGCAAGCTTTTATCAATTTCAAAATGTGTCTTTTTGTAGTGCATGAGTATATGCATAGGTTCCTAACATTATATATATATATATATATATTCTTATTAAATGTGATTGCAATAATTAAATCTAAAAAATGTGCCCTTATGCCATACCTGCGCTTACAGATTTTATTTATTTAGTTTCATGTGCAGAACTTTATCATAAGAGAATTATATTCCAAGCAATAAAAATGCTCAATTACATCTATCACCATTCAAAAATAACCACGATAATGCATTACCTCTCACTCTGCACCCCTGCTCTCTAACAACCATTGGAGGAACGAGGGTGAGAATGGGGTGGAATGAACATGAAATGAAAACATGGAACAACAGTAACTTAACAGACTTTTGTTGTGTTTTGGAAGATTTATACTTTCATAATTTTGCTCCTAGCGTTATATTCGAGTCTTGAGTAATATTCTTATTTCCATAAGTTATACTCGGGTTGCGTTATACTCGAGTATCTACAGTACATATATTTCCAAATCCAAAAACGTCACTTCCGTTTTACTCCATATTGTAGTGAGTTTAATTCCTCTCTCATTGTTATCGGGGATATTCAGAAACTCGGAGTTTATTCTCCTCCCCTTTCCATATGAAAAACCATCATCGATGTATCTCCTATACACCATCAGATGCTGCTGCCATTCCGTCAGAAATGTTTCCTCCCACTCCGCCATGAATAAATTTGCATATCCTGGCGCGAAACGAGTTCCCATCGCCGTTCCCCTGGTCTGTAAGTAAAATCTATCTTCAAACCAGAAATAATTATTTTCAAGGACCAGTCGTATACCTTCCAAGATAAAAGTTATCTGCTCTGGCAGAAGTAACTTTGCCTTTTCTAGGAAAAATTTAGTGGCCTCCATTCCTTGGTCATGTGTAATAATAGTGTACAGAGACTGCACATCACTTGTTACTAGGAAACAATCTTCTCTCCATTCGATCCCCTGAATTATTTTGAGGATCTGCATTGTGTCTCTTAGATAAGTTGGTGTTTTGGTCACATATGGCTGCAGTTGGCGATCAAGGTATTCAGAGACTGTGCATGATATTGACCCTATTCCCGATACAATTGATCTTCCAGGTGGTTGTTCCATAGGTTTATGTATCTTTGGTAGAAAATAAAATGTGGGGATCCTTGGGTGATCAACTTTCATATACTTATATTCATTATCATTAAGAATACCCAACTCCTATCCATGTTCCAAATATTCCATGAATTAGTCATAGTCTCTTTAGTGGGGTCTTTCCTAAGTTCCTTATAAGTACTGGTATCACTCAGGAGCCTCATCGCTTCCTGATGATAGTATTCCTTGGTCGTGATCACCACACCTCCACCTTTATCAGCCGGTTTGATCCTAATCTCATCGTCCTCTTTTAATTGCCGCAGAGCTTCTCTCTCTTTCTTTGTGAAGTTATCCTTCTTTGTCATAGGGTCCATTTTCTCGATGTCTGTCATCCCCATCTTTTCGAACGTCGCTATCTCCTGCGAGATCATTGATTTGGGAAAAAAAATTGATTTTTCTTTTAGACTCGTATGTGTATATACCTTCATTTGCTCTGTCCTTACTATAGGATTCTTAAGGAAGTATTTCTTTAGGCATAAGTTCTTCTTGAACTTTTGCATATCAATGTATACACTGAACTGGTCCAAATTCTTTGCGGGAGCGAATTTCATCCCTTTATCCAATACACTCATTTGTGCTTGGGTAAACAGTTTGGTAGTTAGGTTGAATATCCCTCTGTTCTCCCGTATTTTTCTTTCCTTCCGTAGTTTTCTACTCTTTCCTGCTCTGCACCCTCTTCTTCGTATGGAGTTCCCCTTCCGGGAGACCACCCTCTTTTTAAACTGGTAGTAGGTCTGTCCTGTCTGAGGCCGTCCTGACGAAAAACCACATTCTTACCATCACAAGTACGTTGCGCATTTTGAGAAAAATGCACATTATGGGTGTTCTGATGCCCCTGATTCGCATTCCTCGAGTGACTACCATCCCTCTGGTTGGTGGTAGAGTACAGTGATCCTCCACCATTATGGTTATGGGTGTTGTCCCGTGTTGCCTTATGAAGGTTCACAGATGGTCGTCTGTTACTCCTCCTCCTTTGTCTCTGAGGTTGTGGTGTTCTTTGGTAGAAATTCTTACGGAACAACGGTTTATCAGGTTTATCCTGATATCTGTTGTCATTCTGATATCCATTATCATTCCTATATACCTCCTGTCTATCGTTCAGTTGTTTCCTTTGTTTCTATACATTGCCTTTCTGATAATCCATCAGATCTCTCTGATACTTCTTTCTTTTCCTATCCCTGATCTCATTGTCTAACTTCCCAAGATCTTTTTCCATCCGTGACATAAACACTAGGAGTTCTTGTTCCGAAGCCAATTCTTCAAGTTCCATTTGTTTCGCCTCTATACTTTGATTGAGACTCGTAAGTATCTCAGTTCTCCTTTCTATATAGGAATGATAATTCCTGCTCCCCTCACTCTCTATTGGAGTCTTCCATCATCTGTGCCCCAGAGCAAGCGCGCAACGTGGTGATGGATCAGACAGACAGTGGCTGATGGAGTCTGGGAAAACTCTGGGTCGAGGATGGTTGCAGACCCCTGACCGAGGGCATATGACTGTCTCAACTGTCCATAGATTGCCATTTCCCTGACCCACATGGAGCAGATATTAAGAAGAAGTAGATCCCTATGGTAGCGTTCTAAATGCACGGAGTACCTGTGAATAGTTTTAGCTCAGCCTTTATGTGCGTGTGCAAAACAGAAAACCTTCAGTGGCTCAGCTTAAATAAACCTATTCAATATATAAATACATATATATCGAAATCTTTAGGACATCTGACATGGGAAAATGTCTAATGTTAAAACAAGATAGTGTACAGATTAAATGCAAGTGTACTTATCTAGATAAGTACGTGCTTGAGTGAAATAACAATGTCATAGTGTACACGAACAACACAGTACATAATGTGTGGGAATAAACCGATTTATAATTGTGTAGCATTAAAAACCAATGGGCCTAATAACGAACAGTCTGGCGCCACCTAGTGTCCAAAAAAAAACAGATTTCAGGGGTTAAATTAAGACAGTCTCTGTCCAAGAATTCTAAAACGGCTGTATGTCTTACAGCTAGGTCCTTAATAAGCAAAGGGGAACTAGGATCCTGTAGTATTTGCCAGACGTTTCCTCAATGTACTTTGTTCCTCCAAAGTGTCAGGATGGTAAACCTCAAAGAAAATAGTATACAGATGTGCAAGTACTGTATGGACCAACAGGATGTAATAATGAAAAAGGTCACTCACATGGTCCAGAGCCTTCCACATTCAGGCTCGAAAGTGTAGCTTGTGGGTCTGTGAGGCGACCCTCCTCCCCCACTCCATGCTCCGGATCTCGTTCTTTCCTGGTGGGTCTCCTCACCATGTGAGTTAGACCTTTTTCATTATTACCTCATCTTTGTCCATACAGTCCGTATACTATTTCCTTTGAGGTTTATCATTCTGGCATTTTGGAGGAACGAAGTACATTGAGAACGAGAGGTGAGTATCGGATTTATTTTTAGGGGGTGCTTGATTTCAGAAAAGTGGAATCATTTAGGAGAAGCTAATATTTTTGATTAACCCATTGGTGCGGTAATTTTTTTTTATTATTTTTTTTGAGAAAGTATTTTACCAGGAAGGATACATTGAGATTTCTCTCGTTTTCAAGTATGTCCTGGGTGGCTAGTATGTCCCGTTAGGTGTCTTGCCCAAGGACACTTACTGGAGAGGTGCTCTTGCTGGGATCAAACTTGTGTCTCCACAGTCTCTCTCCAATTAGCGCTAGCACTTTGTAATACCTTACTTATCCTAACACTAATCACTGATTGCGCTCTCTATGGTAAGTATAGGATTAATAAAGTACAGCAAGCACTGATGCGCTAACGGATTTTTCACGGGTTTAGCATTAGGACGGTTATTTCGGGGGTGTGCATTAAAGTCACTTATCCCAGCGTTAACGTTTACATACCCTAACAGTACCGCCAACTGTGTCATTTAGCCCTCTGTGTTTTCTGTTCTACTTTGTCTTGTTTTAATCATACGCACACGGGCACCAATACCAGTACAAGGATGTTCTTAATCAAGACTTACTAAAAGACTCATCCAAGCTCTTATTATCTCCCGCCTTGATTACTGTAACCTTTTTTTCACAGGCCTTAAACAATCTGTAATGAAGGCCTCTACCAGGCTCATGTACCTCTCACACCTTGTCCCTTTGTCAGTCTCCCAGTTTCCTCTAGAATCCAATGCAAGATACTGATGCTCACGTAAAAAGCTCTCCACAACGGCGCCCCTGCCTACATCTCCTGACTTATTAAAAGGTACGTCCCATCCCATCGACTTCACTCTGCCAATGAGCTAATGTTATCTCCTCTTACCCACACCCCCAACTCTGGCCTTCAGGACTTCTCCCGAGCTGCCCCCTTTTTATGGAACTCCCTCCTCCGCAACATTAGTCTCTCCCCCTCTCTCCAGTCCTTCAATAAGTCTCTATCAACTCACTGCATAATTTTCCATTGTATCTATACTGCTCCATCTTCCCACACAGCCCCCATGCATCCCACTACTTCACATACTCACCTATTTAGCCTCTTCTTATGTCAACCCCTCTCCTCTTAGATTGTAAGCTCTTGTGCATGGTCCTCCCTCCTACTGTTCTCTATGTGTCTAACTTATGTGTATATTTGTTGTTATGGACACACCCTTGTACAGTGTTACAGGACGTTTTGGCGCTTTATAAATACATGTAAATGTAACTCTGCCAATTCGTTGTTAATGACTACTCCATGCTGCATATGTCTGTACATAAGTAGCATGTGCTCTCTATATTTCATGCATATGATGGACCTGGTTTAGGCTGAAAAATACTTTATTTATAGGTACATTTTGCTACATTTGTTTTCTGATGGGTTAAAATATTATCTTTTTTTTAGCAGGAGTACAGCAGGAGTTTGCAAATGTCTGCAGGAATTATTTTTGAGGAAACCGTATCAGTTGTTGAAAATAAATCCATGAAGCATCTGTCAGAAGAGAAAGATGATATAATGGTCAAAGGAGAAAATCCGGATACCAAAGATAATCAAAAGGAACCAGAGAATTCTGAAATGCCACGTGAGACTGTCCAAAAATTTGATGTGTACACAGATATGTTTGTGTATCCTGATAATACAAATTCTCTCTGTTCTGTATCAGAACTTGACCAAATTCACACAGGTCAGATTGGAACCGAAACATTTTTGTGCCCTGAAAGTGAGAAATGTTTAAGCACAAATGCAAGTCTTGCTAGACACAGGAGAGTTCAGGTAGGTGAGAAGCCATTTCCATGTTCTGAATGTGAGAAATGTTTTAGATGGAAAAGTGACCTTACTGCACATGAGAGAACTCATACAGGAGAGAAGCCGTTTGCATGTTCTGAATGTGAGAAATGTTTTAGACAGAAGTTCAGGCTTACTGCACATTTGAGAATTCATACAGGAGAGAAGCCATTTGTATGCACTGAATGTGGGAAACGTTTTACAACAAAGAGCAGGCTTACTGAACATGGGAGAATTCATACAGGAGAGAACCCATTTGTATGCACTGAATGTGGGAAACGTTTTGGAACAAAGAGTGATCTTACTGTACATGAGGAAACTCATACAGAAGAGCAGCTGTTTTCCTGTTCTGAATGTGGGAAATGGTTTAGAACAAATTGTGAGTTCACTACACATAAACACATTCATACAGAAGAGAAGCCGTTTGTATGCTCTCAATGTGGGAAATATTTTAGAAGAAAGGATGCGCTTACTATACATGAGAGGATTCATACAGGAGAGAAGCTGTTTGCATGTTCTGAATGTGAGAAATGTTTTAGAACAAAGTTTGAGCTTACTGTGCATGAGAGAATTCATACAGGAGAGAAGCCTTTTGCATGTTCTGAATGTGAGAAGTGTTTTAGAGCAAAGAGTGGTCTTACTGCACATGTGAGAATTCATACAGGAGAGAAGCCACATGTATGTTCTGAGTGTGGGAAACGTTTTAGAAGCAAGCGTGATTTTACTGTACATGAGAAAACTCATACAGCAGGGATGCTGTTTTCCTGTTCCAAATGTGGGATACGTTTTAGAACAAACTGTGAATTCACTAAACATAAACACATTCATAGAGAAGAGAAACCATTTGTATGCTCTGAATGTGGGAAATGTTTTGGAACAAAGCGTGATCTTGCTGTACATGAGAGGATTCATACGGGAGAGAAGCCATATGCATGTTCTGAATGCGAGAAATGTTTTAGGACAAAGTGTAAGCTTACTCAACATGAGAGAATTCATTCTGGAGTGAAGCCTTATGCATGCTCTGAATGTGAGAAATGTTTTGGAACAAAGCGCGATCTTGCTGTACATGAGAGAATTCATACAGGAGAGAAGCCGTTTGCTTGTTCTGAATGTGGGAAATGTTTTAGAAGAAAGATTGACCTTACTATGCATGAGATAATTCATACAGGAGAGAAGAGGTTTGCATGTTCTGAATGTGAGAAATGTTTTAGAACAAAGAGTGAACTTACCATACATGAGAGAATTCACACAGGAGAGAAACCATATGCATGTCCTGAATGTAAAAAATGTTTTCGAACAAAGGGTGCATTTAGCGTACATGAGAGAATTCATACTGGAAAGAAGCCGTTTGCTTGTTCTGAATGTGGAAAAAGTTTTATTAATAAGGGTAAGCTTACCATTCATGAGAGAATTCATACAGGAAAGAAACCATATGCTTGTTCTGAATGTGGGAAATTCTTTAGAACAAAGAGTATGCTTACTGTACATGAGAGATTTCATACAGGAGAAAAGCTGTTTGCCTGTTCTGAATGTAAAAAATGTTTTGGCGCAAAACATGCTCTTACTATACATGAGAGAATTCATACAGGAGAGAAGCCGTTTGCTTGTTCAGAATGTGGAAAAAGTTTTAATAATAAGAGTAAGCTTACCATACATGAGAGAATTCATACAGGAAAGAAACCATATGCTTGTTCTGAATGTGGGAAATGCTTTAGAACAAAGAGTATTCTTACTGTACATGAGAGAATTCATACAGGAGAGAAGCCGTTTGCTTGTTCTGTTTGTGGGAAATGTTTTAGAATAAAGAGTGACCTTACTGTGCATGAGAGAATTCATACAGGAGAGAAGCAGTTTGCTTGTTCTGTTTGTGGGAAATGTTTTCGAACAAAGGGTGTGCTTACTGTACATGAGAGAATTCATTCATCCATTGAAGCTCAATCACTTTTCACCGGGGTTTAGTAAACTTTAATCATTGCTGAATAGCGTGAGGTGCAGGTGAAGGTCAATCTAGGTTGGAATAGCTCCTTCCTTATCTCCACATTAACATCTCCCATATAAAATATCACCTACAGCTGTTGATCCAAAGTAAGGCAAAAAAAGCAGTCTGAAGCTCTCGCCAATATGCAACATCCTGGGGAAAAAATCCTTCTTGTCCTCAGAATGACAGTCAGATTTCTCCCTGGATCAAGCAGCTTTTACCCACATATTAAATATTATAACCCTTAATATTATGTTTTTGCAGGAAGTCATCCAGTCGTTGTTTAAAAGTCTGTACAGTCTCTGACTGTTAATTTTTTATTATTATTTTATGTTATTGTAATTTTTTTGTTGTTACATTTTATTTTACAAACCTCCCACACACATTCATAGCCACATTATACCTCTCCGAAAGCACAGGCTGGATCATTTTCTGTTTTATCTTGCTCTTTATGGAAAAGAGGCAGGATAAGACTGAGGCAGCTCGGGAACAAGAGTGGCACAAGATCTTGGGAACTGCTGCCAACCTCTAGCCATGCCTACAGGACTACCTTGCCAACCAACCACTTAAATTACATACTGCCATCTTTTTCTGGGCAAAACGTCTGGTTACATGGCACACCAGCCATCCAGATACACAGCAGACCCGCCCTCAAATCTATCAGGCAACTGCTCGACAGCAGATCCAGGCTGTCAGGATTTTTTACTAGTGCTTAATTTACTATTAATCATTAGAAAGTTACTAATTTTTGTCTGTAAGAGTCGTGGTATCGTCTTGCCTTTTAACACATTATTTCCGTCTATTACTGTAATTTTTTAACCAGATTAGCACAGGTTTTTTATTTATTTTTTATAGTAGAGCTTGCATAACCCACAACTAGTTAACACTGCTTTGTTTTAAATCAATTAACTTATACTAATATATGTTTCCTTAACAATCCTAAATCTATAACATCGGAGTGTGGTAATTATTCCTGAAGTGTAGTATTAAGTACATTTAAAGATAGATTTTGTAATCCCTGAGCCTGGTTGTATATATATTTCTGATTATAGAGTTCTAAACAATCCATTTTTGTTCTTATTGTATCAGCTTGTTTATTGATCTATTTTAAAATATGGGGTTATCCATTAAGCACCAGCGTTGCATATACCACCAACATTTGCCAGTATTGGAGCACTGACAAATCCTGGCTTTTCTCAAAAATAAAATGCAGAGGCTTCACTATGTAATCTCTCCGGCTGCTGTTTGTATTTTAGTCTTGTGAAATGCTGGTGTTTGTCTGCTGTAATACCGGCAAACACCAGCTCTCAGTGGATAACCCCTTGAGTGTTTATCTTTTTGAATAAATTTTGCTTTGCAACAATGACAATCAGTAATATCTTGGTTTTCTGTCATGTTTTCCAGTTACATGTCTGTAGAATTTGTATTGCTTTTTCTGTGCTAAAAATACATTTTGTTCTTTTATTATAAAATTGATTGACTCTTTGATTTTTTTTCCATAAAGCTGATCCCTATTAATTCAGTAATGGAATTCAAGTATTATTCTGACAGATGGAGGCCCAGCCGAGATAATGTGTTTTGATTAAATGGGTTAACTGATTTGTTTTCAAGTATGAACTTCAAGTAATGAATGTTATTACTATTAAATACAGCTTTCCCATTTTAAAGTTAACAATTAATTTTGCTATGTGAAACATAAAGTGAGCAATGCTTATTCAGGTGAAGGCCGTGGAGAGTGTGCTCATGACCAGGTTAAGGAAATTCTTGAGTATAATGTACTTGGTAAAATTCATAATCTTTGTGAGAACAAGTCAGATTTCTCTGCAGACTTGAAATGAATATGATGTTTCGATTTACCGCCATGACATTTTTATCTGAAAATTTGCCAATAAAACATATTTGAAAAAAAAAACGTTTAAACTGAAAATGCCTTTTTTGTGAAGCCCTGTGTTGTGATCAGTGGAGGCTGGCGACACTTCAAGTTGGTGAGACGCCAAACTGGAGACATGAATGTTCATAATCATGAATAGGAATACGTCTAAATGGTCCTCCTATATATAGGGAATAAACCAGTGGAGGCTCATACATTGTGGCTACTGTGGCAGTTGTCACGTCTCGGCCTTGCCCCCTGCTGGTGGTAGCAGGGATTCCTGTTTGTTTTTGTTTTCAGGCTGCAGGCCATCTGTTGGGCTTATTGGTCTGCGGTCACATGACCTGTTCTGCCCTATATGTAGGACCAGGATTCCCCTTGATCCTTGGACCAGGATAGTCTTTCTTGCCTAGTCCCCGTGTGCTGTTTAACTTTGATATTCTGTGTATGACCTCTGGCTCATGTGTTTAGGATCTCTCTCTTGTCTGACCCCTCTAGTTATGATATTCCGTGTATGACCTTTGGCTCTTGTATTTGGATCTCTCTTCTGTCTGTCCCCTGTACCGTGCTTATTTATCCGTGTAATACCTGCATTCATTGTATGTCTGGTTTATGTTTTATACACCTTGCAGACCTAGCTTAGTTAGTATTTCGAGACCATCTTTCAAGGATCTCAGTCAGGGTTTAGGGATCTTTCTAGTTTCTGTAAATATCTTGGTTGTTCCCTGGAATCTGTATACCTGCATTCATTGTATGTCTGGTTTATGTTTTATACACCTTGCAGACCTAGCTTAGTTAGTATTTCGAGACCACCTTTTCAAGGATCTCAGTCAGGGCTTCGGGATCTTTCTAATTTCTGTAATATCCTGGTTTGTTCCCTGGAATCTGTATACCTGCCCTAAAGGCTTCAATCTCCGCAGATTGGGGGCTCCCCATCACCCTATAGGGGGCTCATCGTTACAGCAGTGCCCTGTAAAAAAAACAAAAAACATAATCTCTGTGATTTATTTGTATGTATGGTTCGCAATGGTTCTCTGCAGATAATTTTACATACGTCAGTGCTGCATAAAAGGAAATAAAGGTACTTTGTGCCATCAGTTTTTTGGGGGAAAATAATAAAAGAAAAACTAACAATTTTCTGAAAATTCAAGGTATTGAGCTCTATATCGTATGTGACAAAACGGCCGCCCCAATGTTTATATGCAGTTATTTTGCTTTACAGTTTGTCTCTGTATATAACTCTCACGTGTAGACTGGGATTTATATAGCAGGTGGGGTTGTGAGCCCAGGATGCAGTGAAATAGTCAGGTTTTTCAAAGTAACAAAAGGGTTTATTTAAGAATAAACACAAGAACATAAAAGACATTAACTAAACAGATCAGAACTAGACACTGGAGGAGACTGGGCACAAAAGGGAATAGCTTAGAGAAGGAGGCTGAAGTAATAGAGGGATGGCTGGGAGTAGTGGGAAGGGAGGTTAAGGAGAACTAAATGGGAGCGGTTAGGAAAGCAAGGGAAATGAGGACTAGCAAAATGAGAAGAGACTAGAGAGAGAGTGGAAATAAACACAAAGGGAACTTAACAACACATGGGACAAGCAATGAATAAACAATAATACACTAAACGGATATATACAGGAACGTGGTATCAGGCAATAAGAATGGTACTAGCAATGGGTCTGGTTCATGGGGATCTTAGATGGGGGCAGAAGGGAGCAGGATGAGGGGGTACCGGTATAAATGAAGTGAAATGTCCAGATAGCAACAGAGGGTTCTTAGAGTCTTTGGTGGTTCAATCAGGCAATCCTTGGGAATGTCAGGGAGCTTTCTCAAACAGGTTCTCACAGTCTGCAACTTCAATGTGGAAGTGGTTTCTGAAAGGGTGTAGCTTCCTGATATGCTGGGGCTGATTAAGGAAAGGTGAGCTCAGGTGGGGCTCCAGGGCTAGGATGCTAGGTAAAAACAGAAGTTCCAGGAACGTGCATTGTTCCTATTGCAGGGTTAACGTGGGTAACAGGGGCCAGAGTGTGGTGACCCTGACAATAACGTAGAGTGTTTGTTCTGTGCAGGGCCCGATTAAGATCTCTATGGGCCTGGAGCTGAAGATTTTGTTGGGCTTTTTTTGGAATTTAGTGAAACGAAAACATATTTTAGGTTATTTAATAGTGCGGATACAGGTATATCTAACCAGGAAGATACTGTGTGAGGAAATTTACATTCAGATTTCAATCATTTACAGCATGTATAATATTTTTTTCACATTTTATCATCCAAACCTTTGTGGTTATATATTCTATAAAATTGAAATGGGAACCTGTTACTGTGTTTTTCTGAGAAAATATACAATTTTAACCAAACAAATTAAATATTTCCCTTGTGTTTTGGAGGAAGTTATAAAACACTGAACTTGCTCCCAGCGTGAGAAATGACAAGGTAAGTAATGGCAGTGGTATTGCTCATTTTTATACGTGACAAATGGACAATGCCATCACTTTGGAACTAAAAATAGTAGATAAAAAAAAGTTTTTTTGGTTTTCCTTTCTTTTAGATTTTACATGGTCATTGGTATTAATGCAAAGGCCAGACGCTGACCTGTCCAATGACACCTCCCTTGACCTTGTGAGGTGTAAAGATTAGTGACGCAGGGTTCCAAAGTCCCTCCCAGTGCACTTTGCTGCAGTGCGGGGGTTTAGGTTTTTGGTGTAACAATTCGTAATAACGGATCGTGCCATCACCCATCACCTCCACACTTGAGATGGTGAGTTAGTGCAGCATCATTGTTCACTTTATAATGGAGAAGTGAAAAATATTGCTGTGTTAGAAAGAAAAAATAAATATTTATTATTTTATTTTTAAATTAAACCTGGTCCTGTTTGGTATCATTAGAAAAGCCATGCTCTAGCCTTTCCAGTGATAACTCACATGTCCCTGTAGCTGCTATGGTGTTGGAGTTAATGAGGTCCAAATGTCCATCAATGCAGACATTGTTATTTTTTCCCTGGGCCTATTCTGGGGCATGGGCCTGGAGCTGCTGCTCCATCTGCCCCTATGTTAATCTGGCCCTGGTTCTGTGTGCCCTATTACCTGATGTCTGTGTTATATTAATATTCCCTTATGTGTTTATTGTATAGTATTGTTTCTGTGTACCTTCTCTCTGTATTAGCTGCCCTCTGTCTTTATATTGTACTTCGCTGTGGCTACCCCCCTTTCTGTATATTGTATACTCCCTGCGATAAGAAGACTCCTTGGTTTCCCTCTAGTCCTAGCACTGTTTAGAGAAGATGCATGTGTAAACACTCCATTGTGTTGGATGGCTCTTTCTATTGTTCCCTGACTGGAGACTCTTGATGTTATCTGTAATGTATTCTGTAAGGGAGGGGGTTGTGTCTTTTTTACCTGTATTTGTGAAAAATAAAGCATTCACCAGTTGGATTTTGAATGAGAAACATCTCCACAGCATACGTGTCGTCTATTCTGTGTGTTTGTACGAAAATTTCCCATGTACAGCGGAAAGGGGGCATCTAGAAGAAGGGTACCGAGCCTGGGGTACCAGGATCCTTAACACCGTATGGGATTTATGGGATAGAGCTGCAGGTATAATTTATATATATTAACAGCCCTGTATGTATACTAGAATATTGCTAAGTAGGGGTTCCTATACTTGTTAAAATATTTTTTGCAGTCTTTACTCTTTACCTTACATATATAATTGTTTATAATAAAGTAATAAAGAGTCAGTGATTGTATTTTTTTTTTTGTCATTAAACATATTTCTGTTAAGCAAAGAAGGTGATATGCAATGGAGGCGCTAGTGATTGGTTGATGGATACGTTTGTGTTATGCAGCCAACTGGGATTTAAACACAAAACCTTGACAGAAATGTGTGAATGTACAGCAGAAAAGGGCAGGGTCCTAGTGGCGCAAACTCTTTTTAGAGTGGATTATAATCGGTATAAATTCCTATAGATCCTGAAAAAGCATATATAGGAATGATGCAAGCTCTAGTACGTCGATATGCCTAAAATAGGTAAATTATATACGGTAATTCACAATATTCTGGGATAAGTGCAGGATCAAAACGACCAGTTAAATGCAACCGTGAATAGTCTATGTGCAATGATGCCACTGTGCAATTAAGCAGAAAAAGTGCGTATATTGCAGAAAACAACTAAAGTGCAGATGCAAACAAAAGTGCATATATAAATCACATAAAGTGCAAATGCAAATATAAGGCCATATATAAAATGTCCTTAGAACGACTGTGCAGTCTATTCGTGTGATGTTCTATATATTTCAGCAAATGCTGTTAGATTCAAGTCCCGTTTTCCAAGTCTAGAACAAAAACATTCCAACCGACCATACACTTGGTGTTGGAGGCAGTGGCGGAAGTACCAGGGTCGCAGCGGTCGCAGTTGCGACCGGGCCCTGGCCTTCCGCCACTGGAGGGGGGCCCAGCGCCGCCGCCAGATTCCGGCAAAAAGCGCCGGAATCTGGGAGCCGCGCGCTGGCCGTCCCTCTCCCTACGCGAGCGGCCGCTGACATGCAGCTTGGCCGCTCACGTGGGAGAGAAACCACCTGACCAGCGCACGATACCTCGCGCTGATCAGGTGGTTTCCGGCGAGCGGCCAAGCTGGATGTTTCCAGCGGCCGCTCGCCAAGGAAGGAGAAGACGCCGGAGAAGACGCCGACGGAGCCTGCCCTGGGCCTGGGGCCCCCCCTGAGCAGGTAAGAGCTAGGCTGGGGGCAGTATATCCATGAGTTGGTGGGGCAGAGCTGGGGCAATATATCCATGAGCTGGGGGGGCAGAGCTGGGGCAATATATCCAGGAGCTGGGGGGGCAGAGCTGGGGCAATATATCCAGGAGCTGGGGGGCAGAGCTGGGGCAATATATCCATGAGCTGGGGGTCAGAGCTGGGGCAATATATCCATGAGCTGGGGGTCAGAGCTGGGGCAATATATCCATGAGCTGGGGGTCAGAGCTGGGGCAGTATATCCATGAGCTGGGGCAATATATCCATGAGCTGGGGGTCAGAGCTGGGGCAATATATCCATAAGCTGGGGGTCAGAGCTGGGGCAATATATCCATAAGCTGGGGGTCAGAGCTGGGGCAATATATCCATGAGCTGGGGGTCAGAGCTGGGGCAATATATCCATGAGCTGGGGGTCAGAGCTGGGGCAATATATCCATGAGCTGGGGGTCAGAGCTGGGGCAGTATATCCATGAGCTGGGGGGCAGAGCTGGGGCAATATATCCATGAGCTGGGGGTCAGAGCTGGGGCAATATATCCATAAGCTGGGGGTCAGAGCTGGGGCAATATATCCATGAGCTGGGGCAATATATCCATGAGCTGGGGGTCAGAGCTGGGGCAGTATATCCATGAGCTGGGGGTCAGAGCTGGGGCAGTATATCCATGAGCTGGGGCAGTATATCCATGAGCTGGGGCAGTATATCCATGAGCTGGGGGGCAGAGCTGGGGCAATATATCCATGAGCTGGGGGTCAGAGCTGGGGCAGTTTATCCATGAGCTGGGGGTCAGAGCTGGGGCAATATATCCATGAGCTGGGGGTCAGAGCTGGGGCAGTTTATCCATGAGCTGGGGGTCAGAGCTGGGGCAATATATCCATGAGCTGGGGGTCAGAGCTGGGGCACTATATCCATGAGCTGGGGGTCAGAGCTGGGGCAATATATCCATGAGCTGGGGGTCAGAGCTGGGGCAGTATATCCATGAGCTGGGGGTCAGAGCTGGGGCAATATATCCATGAGCTGGGGGTCAGAGCTGGGGCAGTATATCCATGAGCTGGGGGGCAGAGCTGGGGCAATATATCCATGAGCTGGGGGTCAGAGCTGGGGCAGTATATCCATGAGCTGGGGGTCAGAGCTGGGGCAATATATCCATGAGCTGGGGGTCAGAGCTGGGGAGTATATCCATGAGCTGGGGGTCAGAGCTGGGGCAGTATATCCATGAGCTGGGGGTCAGAGCTGGGGCAATATATCCATGAGCTGGGGGTCAGAGCTGGGGCAGTATATCCATGAGCTGGGGGGCAGAGCTGGGGCAATATATCCATGAGCTGGGGGTCAGAGCTGGGGCAGTATATCCATGAGCTGGGGGGCAGAGCTGGGGCAATATATCCATGAGCTGGGGGTCAGAGCTGGGGCAGTATATCCATGAGCTGGGGGTCAGAGCTGGGGCAATATATCCATGAGCTGGGGGTCAGAGCTGGGGCAGTATATCCATGTGCTGGGGCAGTATATCCATGTGCTGGGGCAGTATATCCATGTGCTGGGGCAGTATATCCATGTGCTGGGGCAGTATATCCATGAGCTGGGGCAGCATATCCATGTGTTGGAGCAGTATATCCATGTGTTGGGGCAGTATTTCCATGAGCTGGGGGCAAATATATCCATGTGTGAGCTGGGGCAATATATCCATGTGTGGTCTTGGGGCAATATATGTCCATGTGAGCTGGGGGCAATACTATCTTTTTTATATTGCAGAAAAAAAAAGGTAAAAATATGGATCTTTTTTGGGGGGGTTGGGGGGGCCCTTCATGGATTCTTGCACCGGGGCCCTCAGGTTTCTAGTTACGCCACTGGTTGGAGGTATAAGAGAGTCTGGTTCGATCTCTATGTAGACAGTCCAGGTGTATATGCAGGGTCTTGATATAATGTCTTCACCTAAGTCTTATGCAGACTCCCAGTTCCCAAAATGAGAAAAGGGGGACGAAAAAATGAGTGCAAAATTGCCTTTTTCTCCCCCCACTTTTCTTTTTTTCTTCCCCTTTTCCCATTTTGGGAACAAATGAACCCCCTATCTCCACCAGGGGATTCCGGGCAGTTAGGGGTTCCCCGGCTACCTGACGTCCTCACGCGTGAGGACGTCAGGCAGTGAGGGGGGACCCGGGGGTGGAGCTTCCATCCAAGATGGCGGCCCCCACCGGAGCTAGGCCGCACTTTGGCGCCGCAATGCATCTCTATACACAGCCCCATCAGCATCTCTAAACACAGCCTCACAGCATCTCTATACACAGCCTCACAGCATCTCTATACACAGCATCTCTATACACAGCATCACAGCATCTCTATACACAACCCCATCAGCATCTCTATACACAACCTCACAGCATCTCTATACACAGCCCCATCAGCATCTCTATACACAGCCTCACAGCATCTCTATACACAACCTCACAGCATCTCTATACACAACCCCATCAGCATCTCTATACACAAACAGCATCTCTATACACAACCCCATCAGCATCTCTATACACAGCCTCACAGCATCTCTATACACAACCCCATCAGCATCTCTATACACAGCATCTCTATACACAACCCCATCAGCATCTCTATACACAAACAGCATCTCTATACACAACCTCACAGCATCTCTATACACAACCCCATCAGCCTCTCTATACACAGCCTCACAGCATCTCTATACACAGCCTCACAGCATCTCTATACACAACCTCACAGCATCTCTATACACAACCCCATCAGCATCTCTATACACAAACAGCATCTCTATACACAACCTCACAGCATCTCTATACACAACCCCATCAGCATCTCTATACACAACCTCACAGCATCTCTATACACAGCCTCACAGCATCTCTATACACAACCCCATCAGCATCTCTATACACAGCATCTCTATACACAACCCCATCAGCATCTCTATACACAGCCTCACAGCATCTCTATACACACCCCCATCAGCATCTCTATACACAGCATCTCTATACACAACCCCATCAGCATCTCTATACACAGCCTCACAGCATCTCTATACACAACCTCACAGCATCTCTATACACAACCCCATCAGCATCTGTATACACAGCCTCACAGCATCTCTATACACAACTCCATCAGCATCTCTATACACAACCTCACAGCATCTCTATACACAACCCCATCAGCATCTCTATACACAACCTCACAGCATCTCTATACACAGCCTCACAGCATCTCTATACACAACCCCATCAGCATCTCTATACACAGCCTCACAGCATCTCTATACACAACCTCACAGCATCTCTATACACAACTCCATCAGCATCTCTATACACAGCATCTCTATACACAACCCCATCAGCATCTCTATACACAAACAGCATCTCTATACACAACCTCACAGCATCTCTATACACAACCCCATCAGCATCTCTATACACAGCCTCACAGCATCTCTATACACAACCCCATCAGCATCTCTATACACAGCATCTCTATACACAACCCCATCAGCATCTCTATACACAGCCTCACAGCATCTCTATACACAACCTCACAGCATCTCTATACACAACCTCACAGCATCTCTATACACAACCCCATCAGCATCTCTATACACAAACAGCATCTCTATACACAACCTCACAGCATCTCTATACACAACCCCATCAGCATCTCTATACACAACCTCACAGCATCTCTATACACAGCCTCACAGCATATCTATACACAACCCCATCAGCATCTCTATACACAGCATCTCTATACACAACCCCATCAACATCTCTATACACAGCCTCACAGCATCTCTATACACAACCCCATCAGCATCTCTATACACAGCATCTCTATACACAGCCTCACAGCATCTCTATACACAACCTCACAGCATCTCTATACACAGCCTAACAGCATCTCTATACACAACCCCATCAGCATCTGTATACACAGCCTCACAGCATCTCTATACACAACCTCACAGCATCTCTATACACAACCTCACAGCATCTCTATACACAACTCCATCAGCATCTCTATACACAGCATCTCTATACACAACCCCATCAGCATCTCTATACACAAACAGCATCTCTATACACAACCTCACAGCATCTCTATACACAACCCCATCAGCATCTCTATACACAACCTCACAGCATCTCTATACACAACCTCACAGCATCTCTATACACAACTCCATCAGCATCTCTATACACAGCATCTCTATACACAACCCCATCAGCATCTCTATACACAAACAGCATCTCTATACACAACCTCACAGCATCTCTATACACAACCTCACAGCATCTCTATACACAGCCTAACAGCATCTCTATACACAACCCCATCAGCATCTGTATACACAGCCTCACAGCATCTCTATACACAACCTCACAGCATCTCTATACACCAACTCCAGCATCTCTATACACAACTCCATCAGCCATCTCTATACACAGCATCTCTATACACAACCCCATCAGCATCTCTATACAGCATCTAATACACAACATCTATATCACAACCTCACAGCATCTCTATACACAACCTCACTCTCTATACACAACCTCACAGCATCTCTATACACAACTCCATCAGCATCTATACTATACACAACCCCATCAGCATCTCTATACACAACAGCATCTATACACATCACAGCATCTCTATACACAACCCATCAGCATCTCTATACACAGCCTCACAGCATCTCTATACACAACCCCATCAGCATCTCTATAAACAGCATCTCTATACACAACCCCATCAGCATCTCTATACACACTCACAGCATCTCTATACACAACCCCATCAGCATCTCTATACACAGCATCTCTATACACAACACCCCATCAGCATCTCTATACACAGCCTCACAGCATCTCTATACACAACCCAATCAGCATCTCTTATACACATATACACAGCCTCACAGCATCTCTATACACAACCTCACAGCATCTCTATACACAGCCTAACAGCATCTCTATACACAACCCCATCAGCATCTGTATACACAGCCTCACAGCATCTCTATACACAACCTCACAGCATCTCTATACACAACCTCACAGCATCTCTATACACAGCCTAACAGCATCTCTATACACAACCCCATCAGCATCTGTATACACAGCCTCACAGCATCTCTATACACAACCTCACAGCATCTCTATACACAACCTCACAGCATCTCTATACACAACTCCATCAGCATCTCTATACACAGCATCTCTATACACAACCCCATCAGCATCTCTATACACAGCCTCACAGCATCTCTATACACAACCCCATCAGCATCTCTATAAACAGCATCTCTATACACAACCCCATCAGCATCTCTATACACAGCCTCACAGCATCTCTATACACAACCTCACAGCATCTCTGTGAACCCTCAAATGAACCCCTCATCTCCACCAGGGGATTCCGGGCAGCTAAGGGTTCCCCGGCTATCTGATGTCATCATGCTATGCGTGAGGACATCAGGCAGTGAGAGGGGACCCGGGGCGGAACACGATCCAAGATGGCGGCCCCCACTGGAGCTAGGCCGCACTTCGGCGCCGCAAGGCGCTGAAGTGCGACCCGGTGCCTATGGGGTTAAAGCCAGGCACCGTTTAAAAGGGGAGACTCTCCCCTTTTAAGCAGTGCCTGGCTTTTTTTTGTGGGACCTCCCGATCGGGAGGGAGAGGGATCCGGACGGATCCCCCCCTCCCTTCCAGGCGATCTCCCGGCAATGCCGTCGGGAGGAGCTTGACTTCAGCGTCTGAGGACGCTGAAGTCAGAACGCCGCGGGACCCCGGACAGAGAGGTGAGTATCTCCGCTGGGGGTCCCGCAAAGCTGATGACGTTTGGGACACGTCCTCCTCAGCATACAGCGGGAGTAACTGAGGACGTGTCCCACACGTCGTCAGCAGTGAAGGGGTTAAAAACATCTTTTTAAAAACTTTTTGTCCTTGTTTCCTGTCCCCCAGGGCATACCCGGACCCCCATACACCTTTTATGGCAAATCTCTAGCATATATGCCCTCTTGGAGGGCACTCTAAAAACCGAACTTTGAGTCCCATTGACTTGTATGGAGTTCGTGTTCGAATTCGAGCTTTTGAAACGTTCGAGTTCGAATGCGAACCGAACTCGGGGGTGTTCGGCTCATCCCTACTGATGAGTCAAATCACTCAGTTCACTGAAAAGCTCCAGATCAAAAGAACGATTCTTTCACGAATCAGACATCGCTAAACTGCACTGAGCAGGTAATCTTCCCCAGCTACGTTCCCTCCCTGTCAAAAACCCAGCACAGAGAAGCAGTAGTGAGGTCTTTTCCCCCTTCCCTCTCACAAGCCCTGCTCTGGGAGAATGAACAGAGAGGGGAGTCCCCCTCCTCCTCCCTCTGCCTGTCACAGAACCAAGAGCTGCATGACCAGGAGTGACTCCACAACCAGCAGCTTTGTCTATGTAAGGCGGGTTACGTGTGAAACCAGAGAACAGTGTCAGTGTGTGTGGGGGCACGGTCAGTGTGTGATTTCAGTGGGGGGGGGGGGCAGTATGTAGGGGCAGAGTCAATGTGCATGGATTCGGTGCTGGGTCAGTATAAGGAGATTAGAAGGTGTTTTGTGGAGTTGTCATTGCTCATTCACTAGAGATGCAGGGCAGATGTGCTGGGGAGACTTACACTGATGTGGAGTAGGGATGGGCTGGTGGTTCGATCCGAACAGGAGTTCGATTAGAACATTGCCCGTTCGGCGAACATCGAACATTTCCGCGTGTTCGCCCACAATGCACCACAATGGACCACAATGCACTTTTCCACTGGCCTGAAGCTTGTAATTGGCTACAGCCTTGCACCTGACCACAGGTCAGGTGCAAGACTATGCCAATCAGGGCTCAGAGTCCTGATTGGGCAAATTTTGCCCAATCATGGGCTCACAGAGCTAAGTCCCGCAGCACACTATATAAGCCTTCCCCGCAGCCCCAGCGTGTGTTTGTTGCAGGAGTGAATCAGAGAGGAGAGGAGATTGTTTGTTCAGGCTGTATCACTGAGTTATATCTGCTTTCTGGAAATTTTAATCTGTGTCTTGGCACTGCAAGCTATCAGGGACAGGCTGTATCACGGAGTTATATCTGCTTTCTGGAAATTGGAATCTGTGTTGGCACTGCAAAGGCTATCAGGGACAGGCTGTATCACTGACTTATACCAGAGTTCTGTGAATTTGAATCTGTGTGTTGGCACTGCCAGCTATCAGGGACAGGGTGTATCACTGAGTTATAGCATAGTTCTGAATATCTTTAATCTAGATGACACAGTTGAATTAGAGTTCTGCATATCTCCAATCTATATACCAGAGTTGAATCAGAGTTCTGTATATCTTTAATCTATATAGCACTCCCCATGAAAGAAAGACCAAAAAGGACAGGCAGACTCTCCCAGACACAGATAAGAGGGCAAGCAGCCTCTGTGTCGGAAGGCTGTGCCCCTGGTCGTCATGGACGTGGTGCATCCTTTGCAGGGGCATGCTTGTCCTTGTTTCTAACTGGTGCTGGCCGTCTTAAGCAGCAGCAACATACAGAGGATTTGGTGGATTGGCTAACCAGGCCATCCTCATCCTCCGAGTCCTCTGCCAGCCAGGCTTGCAGTGGTTTACAGTCCACCTCAGCTGCCAAAACATCTAATTCAGCCTCCATGTCCACAGCTACTCCTGCCATAGCCTCACTATCATACACGGAGGAGTCAGCTGAATTGTTTGACTACAGTGACAGTGACGTGCTGCTTGAGGATGCGCAGCAATTCCACTGCTCTGATTCAAACGCTGAGGTTGAGGAAGGGAGTATAATCAGCCTAGAGGGAGGGGGTGCCAGTGACACACAAAGAACTGGCACTCATGTTCCCCAGCAGCTGCAGCACACTGCCAAGTTGGCTCCAGTGACGAGGAGATAGGGGGTGATGATGATGAATGATGAGGTCACTGACTCCACCTGGGTGCCTGATCGAACAGAGGAGTCAAGGGAGGAGGAGGAGGCCCAACAAAAAAGAGGCAGAACATCCTCTATGAGCAACCGTAGCCAGTCCAAGGCATCAGATGTCAGAGCTGCTCCGGTGCAGAGCGCTGTTGTCTCAAAGCACACATGCAGGAACTCTGCTGTCTGGGAGTTCTTTAAGAAATGTACAGCAGACTCCAGCGTTGCTATTTGAAAGCTATGTCGGAAGAGGATCAAGCGTGGGAAAGACATCAGACACTTGGGTACCACGTGCTTGAGGCGACATATGACCACCTGCCACACATCCCATTGGCACAACACTTTGCATAGGTCCTCCTCATCTGTCTCTACCCCCACTATATGTCCTGCCATGTCATTGCCTACAACCTCAACTGACAGGGTTGACAGTAATGGGTGTACCACGTCCTTCCTCTGAATTTGCCAGCATCCCATCACCTGCAGATTTATGCAGTCAGATTTCATTGTCCCAGCTGCTGCAGCAGAAGATAAAATATTGTCCCAACCATCCACATGCACAACGTCTAAATGCCAGCTTGGCAAAGTTACTTGCATTACAGCTGCTGCCTTTCCAGCTGGTGGACTCTGCTTCCTTCCGTGAATTTGCCGAATGTGCTGTACCACAGTGGCAGGTTCCAAAACGCCATTTCTTTTCACGGAAGGCTATTCCAGCACTATACCAGCACGTGGAAGACAATGTTATGGAGTCATTGGGAAAGGCAGTCAGCAGCAAGGTACACATTACTTTAGACATGTGGTCCAGCAAGCATGGACAGGGCTGTTACATTTCCTTCATGGCACACTGGGTAACTCTGCTTGCAGCTGGGTGGGATCCAGGACGGGGCTCTGTGCTGGAGCTTGCTCATCCACCATGCCTAAAGGAAGCTGCTTATATGAGGTCTGTCTGCTCCACCACCTCTTCCTCCTCCTCCTCTGGCGAAGTGGCAGTCACACCTAAGCATGGCAGGGGCTACGCAATGGCTCAAGCAAAAAGATGCCATACTGTGCTTGAGCTGGTTTGTTTAGGGGACAGGAGCCACACCGGGCCAGAAATTGAGCTGGGAATGGTCTTTTGTGATAATGGCAGCAACCTGCAGAAACCGGGCCAGAGCTTGAGCTGGGAATGGTCTTTTGTGATAATGGCAGCAACCTTCTCTCCGCCCTACGCAAGGGTAAATTGACGCATGTACCATGCCTAGCACACGTCCTAAATCTAGTGGTACAGCGTTACCTAACCAGGTACCCAGGGCTGGCAGAGCTTCTCAGCCAGGCCAGAAAATCTGCAGCCACTTCAGACAGTCATTCCCAGCAAGTGTTTGCCTGGCAGAAATTCAAAGCGAATTCCACCTTCCCACAAACCGTCTGATCTGTGACATGCCCACCAGGTGGAACTTGACATTGGCAATGCTGCAGCGTCTGCACAAGCAGCAGAGGGCCATCAATGAGTACCTGTGTGAGTATGGCACAAGGACAGGTTCAGGTCAACTTGGTTTCCCCCCGCAGTGGCTGATGATCAAGGATGCATGCACTGTACTGTCACCATTTGAGGAGGCAACGAGGATGGTGAGCAGGGACAGTGCATGCATCAGTGACACAATTCCTTTAGTTTTCCTGCTGGAGCGCACTCTGTGGGGAATTATAGATGTCGCACTAGAGGCTGAGCAGCAGGAGGAAGAGGAGGCCCCAGTCTTTACGCAGACAGCATTCCTGCGGGTCCTCAGATCAGACAGGAGGAGGATGAGGAGGAATATTTAAGTTGTGGGGGCATTGAAGGTGGGGATTCCTCAAGGGAGGGTTATGTGTCCCCAGAAACCCAAGGACTAGTACATGGCTGGGAGGAGGTAGTGCACGATACGGTCATCCTCAGCGACCAGGAACACTCTGAAGCTAATGCCACCTCCAACCTACGCTGCATGGGTTCCCTTATCCTGCAAGGCCTGCTAAAGGACCCCAGGATTCGTGCTATCAAGGAAAGGGATCATTGCTGGTTGGCAACCCTTCTTGATCCACGATACAAGGGTAAGGTTGCCGAGCTCAACCTGCCCTCACAGAGGGAGCACAGGATGAAACAACTTGAGGACGTTCTAAAGCGACACTTGTGTAACACCTTTCCAGACACTGGTAGGTTACCAACTGATGACACAGGTGCTTCTGAGGCTGCTGTTTATCAGAGGAAGAGCGGTGAAGGGGGCCGCTTGACTGATGCCTTTTCCAATTTTTTTAGTCCACAACGCCCAGGGACGTCAAATGTAGGCACTCATTGCCAGCGTCTTCACCATATGGTGCAGGACTATCTAGGGGCAAGGGCAGACCTGGATACCTTTACAGCAGATGATCCACTGGCTTACTGGGTGTTGAGATTGGATCACTGGCCAGAACTTAGCCAATATGCTATGGAGCTACTAGGTTGCCCTTCATCCAGCGTGCTTTCTGAAAGGACGTTCAGTGCCGCTGGAGGTTTTGTCACAGACAAAAGAGTGCGTCTGTCCACCGACTCTGTAGACCGGCTGACATTTATAAAAATGAATCAGTCCTGGATCAGCAGCTTTCACTCCCCTGATGTTGATGTAACTGAATAGATCGGGGATCTCTTCTGCATTCCCAAAAACCTCCACCACTGCACTCTTCCACAATACCTCAGAGGGGTTACGGTGTGAAGGCACTAGCTGCCACCAAAGGCCCAATATTTGGGTGCACTGACACTGGCGCATGTACCAGATTCCAATCATTTTAATATTTGAATGCAGAGTCCACCCCTGCCCTCTTCCACAATACCTCAAAGGGGTTACGGTGTGAAGGCACTAGCTGGCATCAAAGGCCCAATATTTGGGTGCACTGACACTGACGCATGTATCGTATCATATTCCAATCATTTTAATATTTGAATGCAGAGTCCACCCCTGTACTCTTCCACAATACCTCAGAGGGGTTACGGTGTGAAGGCACTAGCTGCCACCAAAGGCCCAATATTTGGGTGCACTGACGCGTGTACCAGATTCCAATAATTTTAATATTTGAATGCAGAGTCCACCCCTGCACTCTTCCACAATACCTCAGAGGGATTACGGTGTGAAGGCACTAGCTGCCACCAAAGGTCCGATTTTAATGCACCTGTTGTTACTTTCATCCAAAGCCTGCATAAGTTTCACCATAATTTAGCCCAAAAAATCACTAAACTTGTTCTTCGTGTCCTAAAATGTCTTCTCTTTTCATACAGGCTGCCGCCACAAGCAGTTGTTTATGAATGGATTAAAGGAAAAAACATTTACCGTCATTTAAAATGTAATTTTTTTTCTTTTTAAATGTTTCTATACATCCGACAAATCCGCCACTTCACTGGCAGGTTATGGGGACCTCCTAGGCACGATATTTGAAGGAATTTTTCGCTTTTATTCTTAACCTTTATTTCATGGGAAAATCACTGTTCCTTTAAAAAATGTATTTTTTAAAACTTTTTTTCCTTGTTTCCTGTTCCCCAAGGCACTACCCGGACCCCCATACACCTCTTATGGCAAATATCTTGCATATATGCCCTCTTGCAGGGCACTCTAAAAATCGAACGTTCGAGTCCCATTGACTTGCATTGAGTTCGGATCGTGTTCGCGTCCGAATTCGAATTTTTGAAATTGTTCGAATGCGAACCGAACACGGGGGTGTTCGGCTCATCCCTATTGTGGAGTAACTCACAGTAATGTACAATATGTATGAATGGATCACTCAATCCACAGAAGTAAACTCACAGTAATGTGCGGTGTGTACTGTATGAGCGAATCACATTGCTCCACAGCAATTACGCTCATACACACCGCACATTACTGTGAGTTTTATTGCTGTTTAACTCTGTGATACGCTCATACACACCGCACATTACTGTGAGTTTTATTGCTGTTTAACTCTGTGATACGCTCATACACACCGCATAATACTGTGAGTAATAAAACTCACACTAATGTGCGGTGTGTATGAACGTATCACAGAGCCCCACAGCAATAAAACTCACAGTAATGTGCGGTGTGTATGAACGTATCACAGAGCCCCACAGCAATAAAACTCACAGTAATGTGCGGTGTGTATGAGCGAATCACAGCGCTCCACAGCAATAAAACTCAGTATCAGTTGTAGTTTATCACAGAGCTACGTTGTGGTGTATCACGAGGGGGGGGGGTATTCAGTAGCTGCTGGTTTTTCCTGGTTTTACAACCACAACAAATGTCAGTTGTAACCCACGGTCAGAATGCTTCCCTCGAATCAGGAGTACTGATTCTGGCCCAAAACCCAGACAATAACTGGAGCTCCTTGCAGGGGAGAACACAAACTGGTACTGACTTTATTTATAGTTTATAATTATCAAAAAAACTATACACAGGAGGAACATATAGAAACAATGGAAGCACGCCCAGTGTTCCTTGCTGTATAGCCTCCCCCTCTCACACACGCCCTGTTGTAATAGACAATTGCTGGGGGGGGGGTTGCAAGGGTATCTGGCTTGAGCCAGTTCCTGGGGCTTGTGATGCAAGCTGGGACAGACAAATACACATAAGGGAAACCGCCAACCCACATGGAGAAAAAAAAGGTGTTTTTATTTTTTTAACCCTTTCACTGCTGAGGACGTGTAGGGAACGTCCTCATTGACTCCTAAGGAAAGATAGGGGGTTCCTTTGAATCCCGATATCTCCCGACTGTTGGCAGCTAGCAGGGTCATGTTTGGTATCATTAGAAAGACCAGAGCATGGCCTTACAAATGATAACAAACATGACCATGTTTAAAGCAAAGTAAAAAACTAATAAAAAAATAAGTGTTTTTTTTAAGACGTGAAATGGCTCGGCAGTGAAGGGGTTAAAACAGGGGTGGTCCCCTGCAGCCAGTGTCCATGACATCAGTGTTTCACAAAAGGGAAATTTGAACAGTGGAAGGAGAAGATTCACCAATGAAGCACCTGCTGTCGTTTGGATTTCTCTTATTGACACTCCAAAGTTTGTCACAGCTGCATCAAAAACGAGCACTTACTGAGTAACCCCTCCCCCGCTCCATGGTATTGCTAGTTATCTAGAGCTCCACTGTAATAAAGTGTTTGGTGCGAGTAATGGCTGTCTTTTATGTATGCTGGCTGCTTGTTGTGTGTAATAGCTGTGAGCTATTTGCGATGGCTGTGTGTTGTGTGCATTAGGATTGTGCATTTTGTGTGTCTGTGTGTCATCACATGCATGTGATTCCTGTGTGTGTCATGCGTGTGACGTGGTGGGGCTTAAAACACAAGTGTGGATGGGTTTTATTGCCGTACCCACTCTTTATCCTCAGCTTTCAGGGTTTTTCAAGGTCTGCCACACACAACTAGAGGGCCGAGGTAGGACGTTGCAGCCAGGCTCCTTCAGAGGGTTCCTTCACCCGTCCGGGTTTGACCGACCATCTGGTTTTTGAGGTAATGTGTCCAGTTTTTGAGTCATGTGTCTGGTTTTCCGATCCCCTGCCACCCAGCTACATGACTCGTGTCGGCCAGCCCCCTCCTCCCCAGCCAGGTACAGAGGGGGCAGAATGCAGCTGCAGCATCTGCCTGTGTCTCCCCTCGGTGCTGGCCCTGGCTCCTGGGTGAGTAGAGATGTGGTCCAGCCCCCTCCTACCTGGCCGGGTACAGAGGGGGAAAAATGCAGCAGCAGTGTCTACAAGGGGTCTGGTGTGAATGTCTCTGGCCAAACAATCATTAACAGACGTCATGAGGGTGGCCTGTGGGCCCTGTGCTCACTACTCGACACCGTGGACCTCGATTGGCATTTGCCATTGAACACCAGAACTGACAGGTCTGCCACTGGCGCCTTGTGCGTTTCACAGATGAGAGCAGGTTCACCCTGAGCACATGTGACAGACGTGAAAGGGTCTGGAGAAGCCATGAAGAATGTAATGTTGTCTGTGACAACGTTCAGCATGACCAGTTTGGTGGTGGGTCAGTGATGGTCTGGGGAGGCATATCCATGGAGGGGCGCACTGACCTTTACAGGCTAGAGACAATGGCACCCTGACTGCCATTAGATATTGGGATGAAATCCTTAGACTCTTTGTCAGACCCTGCGCTGGTGCAGCAGGTCCTGGGATCCTCCTGCTACACGACAATGACCAACCTCGTGTGGCGAGAGGATGCAGCCAGTTCCTGGAGGATGAAGGAATTAATACCATTGAATGACCCCCAAGCTTGCCTGACCTAAATCCAATAGAGCACCTCTAGGACATTATGTTTCTGTCCATCTGACGCCGTCAGGTTGCACCTCAGTCTGTTCAGGAGCTCAGTGAAGCCCTGGTCCAGATCTGGGAGGAAAAAACCAAGGACACCATCCGTCGTCTCATTAGTAGCATGCTCCGATGTTGTCATGGATACATACAAACCCGCGGGGGCCGGACAAACTTCTGAGGACCATTCTGAAATTTCAGCAGAATGGACTCACCTGCTGCATCGTTTTTTCACTTAGATTTTTTGGGGTGTCTTTTTCATAATTTTCATTTCCATCAAGCGATGTGTTGTCCTTTCGTTCCTATCACATTACCCAGTCAATATCAGTATAGATATCCAGCATGAGATTTTCCCCCATTGAGATCAAAGAGAATCGAAAAGTCACCGCACGTTCGGTGACTTTTCGTTCCCTGCAATTCGGCGCGATTCGGTGATCCTAGTTCGCCGACCCTGCGGTGTATTCAGCAAGCACCACAGAGCCGTCATACTGCAGGGAAAACACGCCGCAAACCCGACAAACACTCACTGCAAAACCCGTCGAACACTCACCGAAACCCTCAGAAACAGCTTGATTAACCCACGCTGGAGAAACCCGACAGCGCAGAGCAGCCGCGGGAAAAATCCCGACATGCAGATGAATGAGGTGAAAAAAAAACAAAACAGTACGCTGAAATGTTTGAAAAGTGAAACGCTGTTTGCAAAAAAATTACTGAGCGAAAATGTCTGGAATTTACATATGATCCAATGAATGATAATAAAAAGGGCTGTTACAGAAAAAAGAAAAAACGATTTAAAAAAAAATTACCAAAAAAAATCCCAAAAAAATGCCTAAAAGATCCTAAAAAAATCTATAAATAAGAGGCTTTTTACTGCAGAATATAATAATAAATGGTTTATTAGATATTGAATTAAAAGGGGAATATTTTTAACATTGAAGCCTATGGGATTCGCCTGAATAAACCTGACGAATGAAACCACCGAACAGCAGGGCATTTCGGCAACTTTACCCTGCCGTTTTGTGTTCTCTGAATAGTCGAAGCATTGCTTCTCTATGGGGATTTCACTGCCCTCGAACAGACACCGTGTGTGCAGGTAATTTGCCAAGATTTGGCGAACTGCCTGCTCTCTGAATAGCCGAATGGCCAGGAAAGGTAACCGTACGCTGAATTTCACTGTTCGGTTACCTTCGGCCACAATTCGGATCTCTTTGAATAATCCTGAGTGTTCCTTTTAATATTTTTCAGCAGTGTATGTTGCTTTTCATTAAGTTCTAAATATTATTTGACCACTAGGTGGCGCCAAGTACACTTTTTTTTTTTGTTCAGTCAGGCCCTTCCCTGGCCCTGTAGCTGCTCTGCTGAATCCTGAGATGAGAGCGAGGCCTGGAACACAAACAAGGAAGCAGAGGATAATCTCTTAGATTTCAAAGGTCCTCCTACTGAGTCAGGACGTGCTGCGGTTATTCTCTTCCTGCTCGTTCTTCTCTCGTGTTAGTGATGTTTCCTCTTTTTTCACACTTGTTTGTATTGATGTGGGATTATATGTAACTCCTGCCTCTCCTTTAACCCCTGTAGCTCCATCCCCTTTGTCCTTTGTGTCCTGAGCCCTGTGAGGCAGCAGATCCAGCTGGTGAATCCAGAGAGGAGATCCAGGCTGAGGGTCCTGGGAGTGAGCGGCTTCTTGTAAGTAAATGCATATATTGCTGATTATAAGCTGTATCCGCTGTATAATGATGTGTGTGAATTCAGCAACGAAATGTCTCCCACTCATGGGAATAAGGCCATGCTTAGTCTATAAGAAGCCCCTGTGTGACAATCACCCCCTGCAGGGCCACAATCACTGATATGGAGCTTTCTGGCAGGGAATGGGTTATATGTGCCCTGTTATTGATTAAAGGGTTATATATTACAGGAAAATGCTGATTTGGGTATAAATGAGGCTAAACATGTACCGGCTGGGTGGAGTAGAGGTAACATCACTGCTCTGCGTGGAGACATGGGTTCGATCCCAGCAAGGGCACCTCTCCAGTAAGTGTCCTTGGGCACTTACTTAACGGTACATACTCGCCACCCAGGACATACTTGAAAACGAGAGAAATCTCAATGTATCCTTCCTGGTAAATCCTTTCTAAAAAAAAAAAAAACATCTGGAATGAGGAAGGAGGAGCTTTGTCTTTTTTCCTGGAGGAGATAAATGGTGGCTGAGAAGTCCACACACATATTAGATTTTTCCAATCTTACAGGGTTATTCAGAGAGAGGTGAAAAGCAGGAGAACTGGCAGGAGAATGAACAATCTAGACCAAATAGCCAATTTGGAAAGTGAGATAAATGGGAGAATTTTTCTGGTTTGGCTATTTTTGACCTAAAACAAGGGTGGGCAATTACACCCCTCCAGATGTTTTGAAACTACATTTCCCGTGATGCTCGGCTGCTCATAAGGTTTGTAGAGCCTCAAGGGAAATGTAGATTCAAAACATCTGGAGGGCCGAAAATGCCCACCCCTGACCTAGAATTTTCATTTCTCCAGTCATTCTCCTGGTTTTCACCTCTCTCTGAATATGAATATATATTTACAGTTTCTGACAGAAGTGAGTACACCCGTCACATTTTTATAAATATTTTATTATATCTTTTCATGTGACGTGCGTGTGCAGCTTGTATAACAGTGTAAATTTACTCCCTCAAAATAACTCAACACACACACAGCCATTAATGTCTAAACCGCTGCCAACAAAAGCGACTACACCCCTAAGTGAAAATGTCCAAATTGGTCCCAATGGGTCAATATATTGTGTGGCCACCATTATTTTCCAGCATTGCCTTAACCCTCTTGGGCATGGAGTTCAGCAGAGCTTCACAGGATGCTACTGGAGTCCTCTTCCACTCCTCCATGACGATATCACGGAGCTGGTGGATGTTAGAGACATTGGCTCCTCCACCTTCCGTTTGAGGATGCCCTACAGATGCTCAATAGGGTTTAGGTCTGGAGAACTGCTTGGCCAGTACATCACCTTTACCTTCAGCTTCTTTAGCGAGGCAGTGGTCCTCTTGGAGGTGTGTTTGGGGTCATTATCATGTTGGAATACTGCCCTGCGGCCCAGTCTCTGAAGGGAGGGGATCCTGCTCTGCTTCAGTATGTCACAGTACATGATGGCATTCATGGTTCCCTCAATGAACTGTAGCTCCCAGTGCCTGCAGAACTCATGCAGCCCCAGACCATGACACTCCCACCACCATGCTTGACTGTAGGCAAGACACACTTGTCTTTGTACTCCTCACCTGGCTGCCGCCACACGCGCTTGACACCATCTGAACCAAATCAGTTTATCTTGGTTTCATCAGCGACACACGACGTGGTTCCAGTAATCCATATCCTTGGTCTGCTTGTCTTCAGCAGACGGTTTGCGGGCTTTCTTGTGCATCATCTTTAGAAGAGGCTTCCTTCTGGGACGACAGCCATGCAGACCAATTTGATGCAGTGCTCGGCGTATGGTCTGAACACTGACAGGCTGACCCCCCACCCCTTCAACCTCTGCAGCAATGCTGTCAGCACTCATACGTCTACTTCCCAAAGACAACCTCTGGATATGACGCAGAGCAGGTGCACTCAACTTCTTTGGTCGACCATGGCGAGGCCTGTTCTGAGTGGAATCTGTCCTGTAAAACCTCTGTATGGTCTTGGGAACCGTGCTGCAGCTCAGTTTCAGGGTCTTGGCCACCGTGCTGCAGCTCAGTTTCAGGGTCTTGGCCAACGTGCTGCAGCTCAGTTTCAGGGTCTTGGCCACCGTGCTGCAGCTCAGTTTCAGGGTCTTGGCCAACGTGCTGCAGCTCAGTTTCAGGGTCTTGGCCGCCGTGCTGCAGCTCAGTTTCAGGGTCTTGGCCAACGTGCTGCAGCTCAGTTTCAGGGTCTTGGCCACCATGCTGCAGCTCAGTTTCAGGGTCTTGGCCGCCGTGCTGCAGCTCAGTTTCAGGGTCTTGGCCACCGTGCTGCAGCTCAGTTTCAGGGTCTTGGCCGCCGTGCTGCAGCTCAGTTTCAGGGTCTTGGCCACCATGCTGCAGCTCAGTTTCAGGGTCTTGGCCACCGTGCTGCAGCTTAGTTTTAGGGTCTTGGCCACCATGCTGCAGCTCAGTTTCAGGATTTTGGCAATCTTCTTATAGCCTCGGCCATCTTTATGTAGAGCAACAATACTTTTTTTCAGATCCTCAGAGAGTTCTTTGACATGAGGTGCCATGTTGAACTTCCAGTGACCAGTATGAGAGAGTGAGAGCGATAACACCAAATTTAACACACCTGCTCCCCATTCACACCTGAGACCTTGTAACACTAACGAGTCACATGACGACAGGGAGGGGAAATGGCTAATTGGGCCCAATTTGGAGCTTTTCCCTTAGGGCTGTAGTCGCTTTTGTTGGCAGCGGTTTAGACATTAATGGCTGTGTGTGTTGAGTCATTTTGAGGGAGTAAATTTACACTGTTATACAAGCTGTACACTCACTGCTTTACAATGTAGCAAAAGTGTCATTTCTTCAGTGTTGTCACATGAAAAGATACAATAAAATATTTACAAAAATATGAGGGGTGCACTCACTTCTGTTATATATATATATATATAACAGATGTGTGTGTTCTCGACATGCTGAATGTTCTTAGAGAAAGACCCACTTCCACTCAGACTTTCTTCACTATAAATTTATGCTCCGGTCATACAGCTCTGCCCTCTTTCTAGCCAAGCAGTTCTATTATATGGCCCTCATACACACTCACTCCTGGAACCCAAAATGCCTGTTCGGCGCTTTCAACTCCCTTCTCCATCCTGCTGTGCTGTTCTTCACACTGACCTCAGAAGACCTAGTGTGCTTTTTCACAGCAAAAATAAAACCGATAAGAACCAAAATCTCAGCAATGCCGTTATCACCCATGCAGGAAAACATTCATCATGTCTATCCTCACACATATAACTTGTTCCCTTCTGCGACTGAACAAGAGGTCTTTAAGTTATTACGATCCTCTCACCCCTCTACCTGCCCCTTCGACCCCGTTCCCTCACATATTATCAAAACACTTTATGTTTCTCTTCTACGATCATTTACCCACACCTTTAATCTGCCCTTATCCCCTGCACCCATCAAACATGCCACGGTAGTCCCGATCCTAAAATAGCAATCTCTGGATCTGACTGCTCCCTCCAACTACCGCCTCGTCTCCCTGCTCCCTCCAGCTACCGCCTTGTGTCCCTGCTCCCTCCAACTACCGCCCTGTGTCCCTGCTCCCTTTTCCCTCCAAACTCCTTGAAAAACTTGTGTATGCCCGCCTGGTTGACTACCTTAAAAAAAACACTCTCTCTTTGACCCTCTGCAATCTGGCTTTTGCTCTCTGCACTCGACAGACACAGCTCTGGCAAAACAGACTAATGACCTTTGTCGATGTCCACCCCTTTCTGACACAAGATACCAGGTGCTGGTTCATGCTCTTGTCATTTCACAGCTTGATTACTGCAACTCGCTCCATATTGGCCTCCCCAATGCCTGTATTGCTTTCCTGCAATCTGTAATGGATGCAGGGGCCAGGCTTATTTTTCTCACCAGACGCGCCTCGTGTACCTCCTCCCTGTGCCGGTCCCTCCATTGGCTTCCTGTACATTTCAGGATACGGTAAAATACTGATGCTCACGTTCAAATCACTCAATAAATTGACCCCCCTCCTTTACAAGTCTTCATTACTCCACAAACATGTCCCGTCTAGACAACTCCAGTCGGCAGTCCGTCTGTCTACATCCGCACCGCCAACTCTCACCCCCAAGACTTCTCAAGGGCAGCTCTTGTCCTGTGGAATGGCTTGCCTCACCCTATCAAACTTTCCCCTGATCTTCGGGCCTTCAAGAATTCCCTCAAAACCCGTCTCTTCCAATTAACGTACCACATCACTGATGTAACTCACCCTCTGCTCACGTATTCACACATGATTGAAGCTGCTTCTATGGCCCCACCATTCCCAAACCACTGGCACTAATGATCCTAACATCCATTAAAACTACCCTTGTGTTCCTCAACCCCAATCCCTCTAGACTGTGAGCAGAGCCCTCTACACCTCTTGTTTCCATCATATGTCTATTTATCTGTCTATCGTTCCCTTTGGTTATTGTAAAGCGCTGCCTATACTGTTGGTGCTATATAAATGATGATGATGATATCTGCTATATGCACTGTGATAAAGAAATGTGCAGTTAAAGCGGCATTAAACCCTCAGATTTTCTAACATAAAACAGTAGTATAATGTGAGCCTTACTGTAATCTAGGGTTGTTTTCCTTCTCTTTGCTTCTGGTTCTTTTAAATCCACATCTCTAATCATGCTTGGCAGGACTTCCTGTTTTCAGGTGACCACCGTTTCTCTGTAATGCCTCATGGTGTCAGCGTTTTCACCCAGAACTACAAGGGGAAGTCCTGCAGACATCCATATCCCCGCCCACTTGTGATTGACAACTGCTGCCTGAACGTGCAGTGTTTTTTTTTTTTTTTGTTCTGCAGATTCTCATAATCAGAGCTAGGTATTTTTTTTTCTTTTTTTTTTTAAACAAACTTTATTGCTTATGTTTTATCATAAACAACCTATTCATTGCACAGTTCACAAAAAAAAAAACACAGCACGTTCAGGCAGCAGTTGTCAATCACAAGTGGGCGGGGACGTGGATCTCTGCAGGACTTCCTCTTGTAGTTCTGGGTGAAAACGCTGACACCATGAGGCATTACAGAGAAACGGTGGTCACCTGAAAACAGGAAGTCCTGCCAAGCATGATTAGAGATGAGGATTTAAAAGAAACCGAAGCAAAGAGAAGGAAAACTACCCTAGATTACAGTAAGGCTCACATTATACTACTGTTTTATGTTAGAAAATCTGAGGGTTTAATGCCACTTTAAAAGTGTGCTTGTGTGAATGTGAAATAATAAAATCAATGAAGAGTGAAAATGCAATTGAATCATGAAAAAAACATGCGTACTAAGGAAGTGATAAATGATTTAAATGATATATGACGCCGTCGTCACAGGAAGTGACATAACAGTAAACGACAAACAGAATGGTGATTGAGAGGCTGAGCAAGATGGAGCAGATATTAAGAAGAAGTAGATCCCTATGGTAGCGTTCTAAATGCACGGAGTACCTGTGAATAGTTTTAGCTCAGCCTTTATGTGCGTGTGCAAAACAGAAAACCTTCAGTGACGCAGCTTAAATAAACCTATTCAATCTATAAATGCATATATATCGAAATCTTTAGGACATCTGACATGGGAAAATGTCTAATGTTAAAACAAGATAGTGTACAGATTAAATGCAAGTGTACTTATCTAGATAAGTACACTTGCATTTAATAAGTACGTGCTTGAGTGAATTAACAATGTCATAGTGTACACAAACAACACATTAACAAGTATATAATGCGTGGGAATAAACCGATTTATAATTGTGCAGCATTAAAAACCAGTGGATCTGTTAACACAGGTGAAGATTAATGTCCGGGACAATAGGTCGATGGACCGCCTGTTGGCTATGGTCCATTGGACGATGCCTCTTTTTGGCTGGGTTTGGATCCCTTGGTTGGATTATGAACCTACCTGAACTCTGAAGGCGGTGGGATGTTTGTAATTCTATGTAGGGCTGCTGCTACAGTTTTTTGGGTAGGTGATGGCGGTCGCCCCCTCTTTCCTTCTTTTCGTTCTTCTTTTTTCTTGGTTGTTTTTGATTCTCCATTTCCTTTTTTTGTTTACTGTTTTTCCTTTCTTATGGAAATTGGTGCTGTGCCTTCTCACGTGATCTCATAATTGCCTCCCATGGGAGACTGTTACGTGTATTGGCGCTTTGATAAATAAAGAATTATAAAAAACAGTGGGCCTAATCTCAAACAATATGGCGCCATCTAGTGTCAAAAAAAAAAGAACAGATTTCAGGGGTTAAATTAAATTAAAACTGGTAAACCTCAAAGAAAATAGTATACAGATGGTGCAAGTACTGTATGGACCAACAGGATGTAATAATGAAAAAGGTCACTCACATGGTCCAGAGCCTTCCACATTCAGGCTCGAAAGTGTAGCTTGTGGGTCTGTGAGGCGACCCTGCTCCCTCACGCCATGCTCCCGATCTCGTTCTTTCCTGGTGGGTCTCCTCGATCTTGTCGGATTCTTGCTATGCAAGGGTAGTCATCTGTAGGGAGAGAAAAGCCGGCCAGGGGACTCCACTCTTTTCCCGACATTTTATTTATTTTTATTTGATTTTGTGTTTTATACCCTTGTTTAATAAAGCTCCATATTTGCTTTTTTACACCGCCACTGCCTAAATCTCCTCTCTTATTAACAGCTACATCCCATCCTGTCCACTTCGCTCTGCCAGTGATCTGATGTTATCTCCTCTTACCCACACCCCCAACTCTGGCCTTCAGGACTTTTCCTGAGCTGCCCCCTTTTTATGGAACTCCCTCCCCCACAACTATAGACTCTCCCAGTCTCTCCAGTCCTTCAAGAAGTCTCTAAAACACATTATTTAGAGAAGCCTATCAACTCACTGCATAATTTCTCATTGTACCTGCATCCCACTACTTCACATACTCAGCTGTTTAGCCTCTTCTTATGTCACCCCTCTCCTCTTAGATTGTAAGCTCTTGTGCATGGTCCTGCCTCCTACTGTTCTGTGTGTCTATCTTATATGTATATTTGTTGTTATGTATACACCCATGTACAGTGTTACAGAACGTTTTGGCGCTTTATAAATACTTGAAAATGTATCTCTCCCAATTCATTGTTAATGACTTCTCCATGCTGTATATATCTGTACATAAGTAGCATGTGCTCTCTAAACTTCATGCATATGATGGACTTGGTTTACGTTGAAGAATACTTTATTTATAGGTATATATTGCTACATTGGTTTTGTGATGGGGTAAAATATTATCTTTTTTTAGCAGGAGTACAGCAAATGTCTGCAGGAATTATTTATGAGGAAACCGTATCAGATGTTGAAAATAAATCCACGAAGCCTCTGTCAGAAGAGAAAGCGGATTTAATGGTCAAAGGTGAAACTCCGGTTACCAAAGAAAATCAAAAAGAACAAGAGAATTCTGAACTGTCACATGAGCCTGTCCAAAAAATTGATGCGTACACAGATATGTTGGTGTATACTGATAATACAAATTCTCTCTGTTGTGGATTAGAACTTGCCCAAATTCACACAGCTCAGATTGGAACCGAAACACTTTTGTGTCCTGAAAGTGAGAAATGTTTAAGCACAAATGCAAGTCTGGGTACACACAGGAGAGTTCACGTAGATGAGAAGCCATTTCCATGTTCTGAATGTGAGAAATGTTTTAGATGGAAAAGTGAGCTGACTACACATGAGAGAATTCATACAGGAGAGAAGCCGTTTGCATGTTCTGAATGTGGCAAATGTTTTAGAAAGAAGGGTGACCTTACTGCACATGAGAGAATTCATACAGGAGAGAATCCATTTGCATGTTCTGAATGTGAGAAATGTTTTAGAACAAAGGGCAGGCTTACTGCACATGTGAGAATTCATACAGGAGAGAAGCCGTTTGTATGTTCTGAATGTGGGAAACGTTTTGGAACAAAGAGTGATCTTACTGTACATGAGGAAACTCAAACAGAAGAGAAGCAGTTTTCCTGTTCCAAATATGGGAAATGGTTTAGAACAAATTGTGAGTTCACTAAACATAAACACAATTATACAGAAGAGAAGCCGTTTGTATGCTCTGAATGTGGGAAATATTTTGGAACAAAGGGTGAGCTTTCTATACATGAGAGGATTCATACAAGAGAGAAGCAATTTGCATGTTCTGAATGTGAAAAATGTTTTAAAAGTAAGAAGGTGCTTACTGTACATGAGACAATTCATACAGGAGAGAAGCCGTTTGTATGTTCTGAATGTGAGAAATGTTTTCGAACAAAGTGTGACCTTACTGCGCATGAGAGAATTCATACTGGAGAGAAGCCATTTGCATGTTCTGAATGTGAGAAATGTTTTAGATCAAAGGGTAAACTGACTGCACATGTGAGAATTCATACAGGAGAGAAGCCATATGTATGTTCGGAATGTGGGAAATGTTTTAGAATAAAGCGTGATTTTACTGTACATGAGAAAACTCATACAGAAGAGAAGTTGTTTTCCTGTTCTGAATGTGGGAAATGTTTTAGAACAAATTGTGAATTCACGAAACATAAACACATTCATAGAGAAAAGAAACCGTTTGTATGCTCTGAATGTGAGAAATGTTTTGGAACAAAGAGTGATCTTACTGTACATGAGAGGATTCATACAGGAGAAAAGCCGTATGCATGTTCTGAATGCGAGATCTGTTTTAGGACAAAGTGTAAGCTCACTGTACATGAGAGAATTCATTCTGGAGTGAAGCCTTATGCATGTTCTGAATGTGAGAAATGTTTTAGAAGTAAGAAGGAGCGTACTGACCATGAGAGAATTCATACAGGAGAAAAGCCATTTGCATGTCCTGAGTGTGAGAAATGTTTTAGAACAAAGGGTGCTTTTAGGGTACATGAGAGAATTCATACAGGAGAGAAGATGTTTGCTTGTTCTGAATGTGAGAAATGTTGTAGAACAAAGAGTGAGCTAACTGTACATGAGAGAATTCATACTGGAGAGAAACCATATGCATGCCCTGAATGTGAGAAATGTTTTAGAACAAAGGGTGAATTTAGAGTACATGAGAGAAATCATACGGGAAAGAAGCCATTTTCTTGTTTAGAATGTGGAAAATGTTTTATTAATAAGGGTAAGCTTACCATACATGAGAGAATTCATACAGGAGAGAAACCATATGCTTGTTCTGAATGTGAGAAATGCTTTAGAATAAAGGGTAAGCTTATTGTACATGAGAGAATTCATACAGGAGAAAAGCCATTTGCCTGTTCTGAATGTGAAAAATGTTTTGGAAGAAAACATGATCTTACAGTTCATGAAAGAATTCATACAGGAGAGAAGCCGTTTGCTTGTTCTGAATGTGGGAAATGTTTTAGAACAAAGAGTGACCTTACTGTACATGGGAGAATACATACAGGAGAGAAGCCGTTTATATGTTCTGAATGTGGGAAGGGTTTTAGTAGAAAGGGTGATCTCAATGTACATGATAGAATTCATACAGGAGAGAAGCAGTTTGTATGTTGAATGCGGGAAATGTTTTAGAACAAAGGGTGAGCTTACTGGACATGAGAGAATTCATTCATCCATTGAAGCTCAATCACTTTTCACCAGGGTTTAGTAAACTTTAGTCATTGCTGAATAACGTGAGGTGCAGGTGAAGGTCGATCTAGGTTGGAATAGCTCCTTCCTCATCTGCAGGCTCCACATTAACATCTCCCTTATAAAATATAGGAGATGTTCATATAAGAAAGCTTCCAGGATGTAATGGAATAGGCCTCAAAAAAATTAAGCAGAGCACTCAATCCAATATGGTACAGCTCAAGCGCTGTACTTTACAACAAGTATGGAATAGGACCCCTAGTGCTACACAGCAGAATGTGCAAAGTGATTATTCATACGTACATATTATTCATATGCTCTGAATGTGTCCAATGTTTTACAGGAAATGTAAGAACTCCGTAAAATGTAGTCACCCACATTGACGCCAAAGTATTAACTCAGAAAGTAGAATCTTGAAAGACCTCACACAGGATAGAAGCCTTGCACATGCTCTGAATATGGAAAGCATGGCTGTACTGGGACCAAAATCATGCTGTGGCATTTTTAAGCACAGCATCGGAAAACACACTCACTCTGCTATTTACACACATATGCACAAACACATTTATCCTTGCATGTCCACACACAGCTATACATTTACATACCTCAGGGACATATAGACTCTATGTTATAGATTTAGGACGATTAAGGAAAAATATTCATTAGTATAAGTCCGTTGACTTAAAACAAAGCAGTGTTAATTAGTTATGGAAGCTCTACTATTAAAAAATCTGTGCTAATCTGGTTAAAAACCAAAAAAATAAATAGATGTATCGATTTGCCTTTCTACATAGACTCTTACAGAGAAAAGTTAGTAACTCTCTAATGACCAATAGTAAATTAAGTAGTACTAAAAAATCCAGACAGGGACAGCCCTCCAGCGGGACAACGTGTTGCTACATCGAGGAGGACCGCCTAACCTCCAAAGCAACTTTTGCCGGGGTAAGGCTTGTAGGGCCGAAACATTGCACTTTTATTTATTGAATAAGCTCTGATAAAATTACTCTGTGGCACTTTGGAACAATTCCACCAGAGTTATTCTTACACAAATAGGATCATCTGCATTTTATCTTTTCTTTTAAAGGGAATCCACAAGGTAGAGGAAGGGAGTATATTTAAAAGGGAAACAAAGTAGCAGAACAAGAGGACATAGTCTTAGATTAGAGGGGCAAAGGTTTAAAAGTAACATCAGGAAGCATTATTTTACTGAGCGGGTGGTGGATACATGGAACAGCCTTCCAGTAGAAGTGGTAGAGGTCAAAACAGTAATTGAATTTAAGCAGGCATTGGATAGGCATAAGGCTATCCTAAACAAAAGATAAATCCAGGTTAAGTATCCATGTAATTGGGCAGACTAGATGGGCCGAAAGGTTCTTATCTGCCAACATTTTTCTATGTTTCTAACATTGGTGTGCGGTAATTATTCCTGAAGTGTAGTAGTAAGTATGTTTAAAGATCGATTTTGTAATCCCTGAACCTGGTTGTATATTCTGATTGTAGATTTATAGAATAAACAATCGATTTTTGTTCTTATTGTATCAGCTTGTTTATTGATCTATTTTTACATATGGGTTATCCACTAAGCACCGGCGTTGTATATATCTCCAAAATTCACAGGCTTTCGCTAACAAATGTCAGCATTCCTCAAAACTAACATCCAAATGGCCAAACCAGAAACTTTACTTTGACGTCTCTCCTCTGTTGGATTTCAGTGAATTGCTGGCATTTGAATTTGTGACATGCTGGCATTTGTCTGTGCTGAAATACCAGCAAACAACAGAGCTTAGTGGATAACCCAATGATCATTATCTTTTTTTTTAATTAATATTGCTTTCCAAGATTGAAAATCCGTAATATTTAAATTTCCTACAATTTCTTTGTTGCATAGCTGTAGAATTTATATAGATTTTTCCTTGCAATAAATACATATTCCTATATTTTAAAGTTATTTGACTCTTTGATTTCGTGCACAAAGCTCAACCCTTATGGTTTCTGTTCAGGTAATTCAGGTTTTATTTGTGATGGAGGCCCTGTCGAGATAATGTGTCTTTATTAAACAGGTTAACTGATTTGTTGATTTACAGTATAAACTTTAATATTAGTGTGAAATACAGATTTTCCGTTTTAAATGTTGGAGTATTCAGTCTTGTAAGAGGTTAATAATTTTCTCCCATCATCTTGCTATATGAAACATGTAAAGGGTGGAGTGAGCAGTGCTTACTCAAGTGACGACCGCGGAGCGTATGCTTGTGACCAAGTTAAGGAAATTCATGAAGATGATGTACTCTGTAAAATTCAGAATCTTTGAGAGAATAAGTCAGCTATCTCTACAGAGTTTGATTGAAAATGGTGTTTTGATATTTGGCAATGACACAGGGAAGGAAAGGATATTTTTTTCAAATTCATATTACAATGAAAATGTTGCCAATAAAACCTATTTAAAGAAATGTTTTAACTGGAAATGTCATTTTTTTTTGTGAAGTTTTGTATTCTGGACAATGGAGGTTGGTGACATTTTAAGTAGGTGGGGCGCCAAACTGGAAACATGAATGTTCTTAACCATGAATAGGAATATGTCTAAATGACCCTGCTATATATAAAGGAATAAACTATATTAATGAGTCAAATTGTCCGTTTTGAGGCTAAATTCAAGTTACAAGTGTAATCTAGACCAGTGTTTCTCAAGTGGTGGGTCGTGACCCAAAAGTGGGTCGCGACCAGGGGCGGACTGGGTCACGGAGCACGTGCCCCCAGGCCTCTCTAATGCCTGGGACCCACTGATACATTTTACCTGCGGCAGCGTTTCCCAGGCAGCGCGGCCAACTCTGAATGTTCCAAGGCGCCACCTGGGACCCGCTGCATCAGGTAAAATACTCTGTAATGGGAAGGTGTGGCTCAGGGACTGGTGGCACGCTCTGTACTCTCAACACCAGAAGCCACTGTGCACAATGCACATCTCAGTGAAGCAAAGTATATTTATAAAGGCCAGCCTCCCATGGAGGTGTTTTTTGAATGGCTTGGACCAATGGTGCTTTCACATTGGTCCAAGCTATTACATTGCTCTTCAGTGTCTCTCTGAGTCACTGAAGAGTGTAGGTTCAGGATGTCGGCAGCGCCATACACGCACTGCAGATTTCTCAATCTTTTGGCCAGCTTGAGCTTATGCGATTAGCGTAGCGTTCAGCTGTGGAAATTGCGTAGGCTCAGGGAGGGCAGGCTGCTGCGAAAAAATAACGTGCGCAGTGCCAGAGACAGACGGCGGGGGAGCGCCGGGCAGATGAGTTTAAGTTTTTTATAATATTTTATTATTCATTCAGTAGCGATTTAAATAAGAGTTGCTTAGTCTACCATCACCCCAGACTTTGAGACACTTAAGAGCAAGAAACATCGCCAGTTTCCCCACAAGTTCTAATTAATTTCATATGTTTCAATTACAATTTATTTTATTGGGTTTTTGCCTCAACAGCACTTTCATTTTCACTGGTGCTGTGATTACTGCACTATCCGTTTAGGAAAGAATCCCTGTTTGTTTACAAAGTTGTTTAAAAAGTGCAAAGCATTGTAGAATATCGCGTACGTTGTTTTTTGGAATAAATTATAATGTTTCAGAAATTCAATTATTTTTGGGTCGCGACTTAATGACCAAGGACAATTGTGGGTCCTGATGAGGGTCCACAGGTTGAGAACCACTGATCTAGACTGTAGCCACAAGATGTATACATATCACAGTAGAAAAAAGATCTAAAAGTAATAAAAAGGGATTTTTTAAAAATTTTATATTTACTAGTAAAACTAACTAAACCCTAATCCTACCCAAATTTCTCTTTATAGCTCAAAGAAAACAAAACTACAGTGTATGAAAGGATAAAAAAAACTGGTTACTATTGCTATTGAGCATAGATTGCCCTCAGTTTTTCTGAGTTGTCAGCCTGCTATCAGGAGAACAAAGCACTCATAGAGCTCATCCGTGGATCTGAGGCATGGGTACATGATGTGCCTTTTAGGCAAGATAAACCACAATGTACATGTAGGTCCTCTGCCCTTATGGGGTTAAGGCAGGCACTCATTGTGTGAAGCAGATAAGATTCAAGATAGGGAAGGAGCTGTGGGAGACCTGGGGGGAGTAGCCGGTCTGGTGGGAGGGAGACAAACTTACCTCACATAACACTTCTCTTCCTCAAAAGCACAAGGGGATGAGTTCTTACAACTCCACCTCTCGTGCAAGTAGCCAATGAGAGCCCCGTAGGCTGGCCTGAATAGTCAGCCAATTATGTCTAGTTTGGTTTGCTGTTCTATTGGTCTTCATAGGTTAGCAGCAAGGGACTGCCAGACTGTTGTAGATGGTGAATTACAGCACCTCTCATGAAGTCCGTAATTAAAGGACATAACACATTTTATCAACCAGACGCATGTTAAATGACACAAAAAAAATTGAAGACCAAACAGAAAACTACATATATTTTTCATGCTCTTGATCATATTTTGGACCTCTGCTGGCTTCCTCCAGATATCAGAGTGCCTCCTATATAACGCATACATTAAACACAGAATTTTTTTTTTTTTTCCCCGGTCTTCAAAGGAGTTGGTGCAGTAGACAAAGGAATATGCTAACCAGGTCATGTTTCAGACTCGAAACCATTTGTTGTGATGAATTCTAATCACAGTAACTGGGACAGTGGAGGCTAACTGGCAGAGTTATTAACATATTATTAATATCCCACTAGGGACAACCAAATTCTTCAATGGCCATGTGCCTGCATTATTTAGGACCACCTTATCTGATAATCTGCTCTCCTCCATGGATGGGGCAATGGAAACATGAACCAAATAGGGTTGGGGTTGGTGGTTGGTGGGAGAAGGGCTTCTTTATATAGGATGCTCACCAGAACCTGGGTTGTATTTCCTAAGGATTTTTGTTGAAGCAACATCTAAGAACAAGGGATGTACACACTGAAATACCCATGGGAGTCTTCTTCCACGTGCTATCTAAGTCCCTTTTTTATTCAAAGAACCGTATTTGCATGTTTTATTATATTTTGTATGTCTTGTTTATGTGATATTGGGACTGTAAAGTTTTATTTTTGTCCTTTGCCATTAAAACTTTGTAACCGAGTACTGTCTTTGGCTCTAGATCAGTGGTTTCCAACCGCGGTCCTCAAGTACCCCAAACAGGCCAGGTTTTGCAGATCACCTTGGGGAAATGCAGACTGAATCCTGCAATCACTGAGCAGCAAATCATATCACCTGTGCTGTGCTTCAGATATCTGGAAAACCTGACCTGTTTGGGGTACTTGAGGACAGCGGTTGGGAACAACTGCACTAGATGATTTGTGTTCCTCATGTAAACTTTGGTTTTAGCGTTACAGTAGAATTTAAAATTTGCAAGGTATATTAGCTGTATATGGTTAGGCTCCTGGTTCGGGTTGCTATACAGTTACGGGGGTTTCGAAAGTGCCCTATTACTTTCATGGTGGCAGCTTATAGTTAGAAGGATGTGTACGGTTTTGGGGGGCTAGGTTGCCATAACTTGGGGCCCTGAGAGGGGGTACAGTTAGTAAATCCAGAGGCTTGGAGCTGTTAACCCTTTGTACACCCTCCCTCCGTATGTGACGACTGAGTCGATAGTGGGTAGTGAGGGAAAGAGAGTTAGGAAAGTAGGGAGTGAAGGATAAAAAGGGGGAGTGAAGGAGAAAAAGGAGAGGGTGAAGGAGAGAAAGGGAGTGAGGGAAACAGGGAAGTGAAGGAACGATAGTAAGAGAAGGGGAGAGTGAGTGGAGGAAGAGAAGGGGAAAGTGTGGGGAAGGGCAAGAGATGGAGAGGAGGGGGCAAGGGAGAAAAGAGGAGGAGAGAATTTAAAAGTGAGAGACGGAAAGACAGAGATCATGCTCAATAAAATAGTGAGAGAGGAGTGTGACAGGGAATCTTGTCTGTTTGTCTGCCTGCCTGGATCTGCTGCTGTCAGGCCAGAGGGAGCAGGGCCAACACACAGTTGATACACAGGTAGGCTGTGTAGCCCTGGCTCTGCAGTCTGTCCCTTCGATACCGGTCAGGTTAAAGGAGAGCAGAGGGAGCCAGCACACATCTCCTGAATGGATTCAGGAGCCAGGCTGTGCAGCGCAGGATGCCTGGCATCCTCTGCACACCACCTTCTTTCCTGATCAATGTGTCTAGCCCGGACATGTGGATGTCCAAGGCTAGGCTATGCACAAACCCGGACAGAGGGTTCAAAACCCGTACGGTCCAGGTGAAACCCCTACCCACATACACTATACTGATACCCCTATATACACTACGATGATACCCCCATATAATCTGTACTGTCTCCTTATACACCATACTGATACTTCCCAATAAACACTATAATGATTTCACCCTCTATAGACCATGTTTATCCCCCCCCTATATGAGCACACAGTGTGCTGTGTCCATGGCTGAGCTGCTTCCACTACTGATTACAGGTCCTATATACAGTATACAGGTTCCACTGACTCTGTAACCCCCCCTCTGTATGAGCTGCTTCCACTTGTGATTACACATCCTATTGTCAGGGATCAGTACCTGTATTTTATTTAGTTATAAAGGATTTTACCAGGAAGGATACATTGAGATTTCTCTCGTTTTCAAGTATGTACCTGTATGTGCGCAAGAACCTGCTCTGCGTGTATGCATACTTGAAAAGTGCTGCCTCAGACCTGTCCAGCACTCAAGGGGGTTAACAGTTAAACACAAACCACAAACATACACCACACCCCCTTGTCTGTCAATAAAAGATCAACTCCCACTCCTGCAACTTGGCTTTGCATTGACAAGTCAACCCCTGTGTTATCCAGACCTGAGTATGAGCTTACTGTACATGAGAGAAGCCATTTGTAGGTTTTGAATGTGGGAAAAGTTTTTACAGGAAGTGTGAGCTTATTGTACATGAGAGACTTCATACAGGAGAGAAGCCGTTTGCTTGTTCTGAATGTGAGAAATTTTTAGAACAAAGACTGATCTTACTACACGAGAGTGCATACAGGAGAGAAACCATTTGCATGTTCTGAATGTGGGAAACGTTATCAAACCAAGGGTTGTCTCGTTCAACATGAGAAAATACATACAGGTGAGCAGCCGTATGCATGTTCTCAATGTGAGAAATGTTTTAGATCAAAGCATAATCTTATTATACATGAGAGAATTCATACTGGAGAGAAACCATTTGCCTGTTCTGAATGTGAGAAATGCTTTCGAAGAAAAGATAAACTTACTGCACATCAGAGAATTCATACAGGAGAGAAGCCATTCGCTTGCTCTGAATGTGGGAAATGTTATAGAAAAAAGGGTGATCTTACCATACATGAGAAAATTCATTCATCTCATCAGTAACATGGATGCAAAGCCACTTTCATGCCATGAATATGGGAAGGGTTTGACACTGAAAGTCTCAGTGTTACACAGCAGAATGTGCAAACAGGAAAGAATTTATTCACGCGTAAATAAACTATATCGACAAAAGTTGACACCTGACGTTACACCAACGGGGACTTTTATGACATTGAATTGATATGGAAAAATTAGGAACATCGGACTTTCAGAACGACCTGCTATATCAATGATTTTTGCTCGTTTCCAGGGGGATTGGCGTGGTAGCTCTGTCTAGTCATTATTTTTGCATGATCTTGGTTGATCAGGCTGGTACTGTAGAGGGAGCTGGAGGGTAGCCTGGTGGGTCAGTACTCACCTAATTAGCTCTCTAGACTCTCGCACTGGTGATCAGGTACAATCTATATTGCTGAGTTTAGTATAGAAATTTCATTACAACCCTTTGTAAAAGTCAAAGTATTGCATTGCCTCTTTTCACGATTCCCGATTTGCCGATAAGCACGGTTTTGTAATTTTTTTTAGTGACCATTACAAAACCCATTACTAATTAACAAAGGTTTGTTTCCAAGTCGTTTGAGTTATACTAACAAATAATTTTTTCCTTGCTCGTCCTATATCTAACATTGCTGCGAGATATTTATTACCGAAGTGTAGTAGTAAATCTAAAAATACATTTTTAATAACTGAGCTTGATTGTTTGTATTTCTGATTATAGAGTTATAGAATAATCAATTCTTGTTTTCATTGTGTTAGCATATTTATTGATCTACTTTTACATATGGGTTTAGCCACTGAGCACCGGATTTCTAAATACTGGTGAAAATCGCAGGCATTGTAATGCTCGTAAACGCCGGCATTTCTCAAACCTAAAATCCTAACGGCAAAAGCAAAAGCTTCACTGTGCAGTCTGTGTTGCGGTTTGGATTTCAGTTTTGCGAAATGCTGGCGTTTTTCTGTGATGCAATACTGGCAAACACAGGCACTTACTGGAAAAGGTCCTTGAGCGTTATCTTTGTAAATACATTTTGCTTTACAAGATTGATGATCAGTAATACCTTTAATTACATGTTATGCTTTCTACTTGAAATCTATGGAATTTGTATTGATTTTTCCTTGCTATAAATTAATTTTGTTCTGTTATTCTAAAGTTGATCCTTATGAATTCAGTGTAATTTAAGTTTTATTTGTGCGAGATGGAGGCCCCATCGAGATAATGTGTCTTGTTTATACTAGAAATCCGTTAACCCATTTAAATGTTGTTATTGCTGTGAAATACCGCTTATCTGGTTTAAATTTTGCAGTATTCTGTCTTCTAACAGGTTAATAATTCATTTTGGGGGGGGCATGGCTGACTGCCACGGGGATAGGATGCAGAGTGCAGGGGGGCTCCGCCCTGACATGGACCTTTTTGGTAATTTTTTCACTGTATCTGAGTGCTGTTTCTTCTCTCACCTCGGCCCCATTACATACCAGATAACACACTCGTTCTTTTGGGCAACGTGTTCTGTGCCACTCCTCTCCTTTTTATTCGTGGAGTTCCTGCCACCATGGACGTTCAGTGCGAGCTGAGAGGATGGAAGGCCCATATCTCCAGCCTGTTACTGAGGTCCAACTGCTAGGATTGGATGGGGTGTGCATTGGATGGCAGTGGGGTGATTTCCCCCCTCCCAACCCTGAGGGTTGTGATGTCGAGCCTTGAGGAGTGCTGAGCAATGCTGGCTGGGGAGGATGGCTCCCCCTTCACAAGAGGTGACTGGCGCCGCCTGATGGATGCCTTGCAGGCCTGCCAGGGAGTGAGGGCTCTGTTCAGGAGTGGTTCAAGAACTGTTTCATCCAGGCGCTGTGCACCTACTGGTTCTGTTGTCACTAGGGTTGGGATGTGCTATGCCGGGAGTGGCGGCCTCGAGGTTGCACAACCCCTGGGCTCCTTGCCTCCGGAGGAGATGCTGGAACCCTTGGCCGAGGACTTGCCGACAGGTTGCAGGATACTGGCTAGAACTGCGGTTGCTGTGGTGGCAGATGGACTTACCTTCCTGTTGTCTGCATTGGCCACAGTGGCGTAGCGTGGGGGGGGGGCTGGGGGGGCCATGGCCCCGGGCGCAGTTTTGTTAGGGGCGCATAATTTCAAAAGAAATTTGCGCCCCTAAAACATGACGCCCGGACTGACCCGCCGGGCCCTCGGGCGCCGCCCAAGGGCCCGCGGGTTGATGGGACCCAGATGCCGGGCAGCAGGAGTGCCTGCCTGGTCCTGAACAGTGAGTCCATCCGTGTTGAAGGGGAGGCGGCTGCGTGCAGGCGCAGCCGGTCACGTGGTCTGGCTAATCAGGTGGTACTGATTCTCTGTACCACCTGACTGGCCGGACCGCGTGACCTGCGCATGCACGCAGCCGCCTCGCCTTCAACACAGACGGACTCACACGCTGTTCAGGACCGGGCAGGCACTCCCGCTGCCCGGCATCTGGGCCCCCTCAACCCCTGCTGGATCCGGAGCTGGGGCAAGTATCCATGTGTGAGCTGGCTGCCGCTGGGGCAATATCCAGGTGAGAGCTGGGGCAAATCCATGAGCTGGGGGCAAATCCATGAGCTGGGGGCAAATCCATGAGCTGGGGGCAAATCCATGTGAGAGCTGGGGGTAAATCCATGAGCTGGGGGCAAATCCATGTGAGAGCTGGGGGCAAATCCATGAGCTGGGGGCAAATCCATGAGCTGGGGCAATATCCAGGTGAGAGCTGGGGCAAATCCATGAGCTGGGGGCAAATCCATGAGCTGGGGGCATATCCAGGTGAGAGCTGGGGCAAATCCATGAGCTGGGGCAAATCCATGAGCTGGGGGCAAATCCATGAGCGGGGGGCAAATCCATGAGCTGGGGCAAATCCATGTGAGAGCTGGGGCAAATCCATGAGCTGGGGCAAATCCATGTGAGAGCTGGGGCAAATCCATGTGAGAGCTGGGGCAAATCCATGTGAGAGCTGGGGCAAATCCATGTGAGAGCTGGGGCAAATCCATGAGCTGGGGCAAATCCATGAGCTGGGGGCAAATCCATGTGAGAGCTGGGGCAAATCCATGTGAGAGCTGGGGCAAATCCATGAGCTGGGGCAAATCCATGTGAGAGCTGGGGCAAATCCATGTGAGAGCTGGGGCAAATCCATGTGAGAGCTGGGGCAAATCCATGAGCTGGGGCAAATCCATGTGAGAGCTGGGGCAAATCCATGAGCTGGGGCAAATCCATGAGCTGGGGCATATCCATGAGCTGGGGCAAATCCATGAGCTGGGGCAAATCCATGAGCTGGGGGCAAATCCATGAGCTGGGGCAAATCCATGTGAGAGCTGGGGCAAATCCATGAGCTGGGGGCAAATCCATTAGCTGGGGGCAAATCCATGAGCTGGGGGCAAATCCATGAGCTGGGGGCAAATCCATGAGCTGGGGCAAATCCATGAGCTGGGGGCAAATCCATGAGCTGGGGGCAAATCCATGAGCTGGGGCAAATCCATGTGAGAGCTGGGGCAAATCCATGTGAGAGCTGGGGCAAATCCATGAGCTGGGGCAAATCCATGTGAGAGCTGGGGCAAATCCATGTGAGAGCTGGGGCAAATCCATGTGAGAGCTGGGGCAAATCCATGAGCTGGGGCAAATCCATGTGAGAGCTGGGGCAAATCCATGTGAGAGCTGGGGCAAATCCATGTGAGAGCTGGGGCAAATCCATGTGAGAGCTGGGGCAAATCCATGAGCTGGGGGCAAATCCATGTGAGAGCTGGGGCAAATCCATGAGCTGGGGGCAAATCCATGAGCTGGGGGCAAATCCATGAGCTGGGGGCAAATCCATGAGCTGGGGCAAATCCATGTGAGAGCTGGGGCAAATCCATGAGCTGGGGCAAATCCATTAGCTGGGGGCAAATCCATGACATTAGCTGGGGGCAAATCCATGAGCTGGGGGCAAATCCATGAGCTGGGGCATATCCATGTGAGAGCTGGGGCAAATCCATGAGCTGGGGGCAAATCCATGAGCTGGGGGAAAATCCATGAGCTGGGGCATATCCATGAGCTGGGGGCAAATCCATGAGCTGGGGCAAATCCATGAGCTGGGGGCAAATCCATTAGCTGGGGGCAAATCCATGAGCTGGGGGCAAATCCATGACATTAGCTGGGGGCAAATCCATGAGCTGGGGGCAAATCCATGAGCTGGGGCATATCCATGTGAGAACTGGGGCAAATCCATGAGCTGGGGGCAAATCCATGAGCTGGGGGCAAATCCATGAGCTGGGGCATATCCAAGAGCTGGGGGCAAATCCATGAGCTGGGGCAAATCCATGAGCTGGGGGCAAATCCATGAGCTGGGGGCAAATCCATGTGAGAACTGGGGCAAATCCATGAACTGGGGCAAATCCATGTGAGAGCTGGGGCAGATCCATGAGCTGGGGCAAATCCATGAGCTGGGGGCAAATCCATGAGCTGGGGGCAAATCCATGAGCTGGGGCAAATCCATGAGCTGGGGGCAAATCCATGAGCTGGGGCAAATCCATGTGAGAACTGGGGCAAATCCATGAGCTGGGGGCAAATCCATGAGCTGGGGGCAAATCCATGAGCTGGGGGTAAATCCATGTGAGAACTGGGGCAAATCCATGAACTGGGGCAAATCCATGTGAGAGCTGGGGCAGATCCATGAGCTGGGGCAAATCCATGAGCTGGGGGCAAATCCATGAGCTGGGGGCAAATCCATGAGCTGGGGGCAAATCCATGAGCTGGGGGCAAATCCATGAGCTGGGGCAAATCCATGAGCTGGGGCAAATCCATGAGCTGGGGGCAAATCCATGTGAGAACTGGGGCAAATCCATGAGCTGGGGGCAAATCCATGAGCTGGGGACAAATCCATGAGCTGGGGACAAATCCATGAGCTGGGGCAAATCCATGAGCTGGGGGCAAATCCATGAGCTGGGGCATATCCATGAGCTGGGGCAAATCCATGTGTGAGCTGGGGCAAATCCATGTGTGAGCTGGGGCAAATCCATGTGTGAGCTGGGGCAATATCCATGGGAGAGCTGGGGCAATATCCATGGGAGAGCTGGGGCAATATCCATGTGAGAGCTGGCTGGGGCAATATCCATGTGAGAGCTGGGGCAATATCCATGTGTGAGCTGCGGCATATCCATGTGTGAGCTGGGGCAATATCCATGTGTGAGCTGGGGCAATATTCATGTGTGAGCTGGGGCAATATCCATGTGTGAGCTGGGGCAATATCCATGTGTGAGCTGCGGCATATCCATGGGAGAGCTGGGGCAATATCCATGTGAGAGCTGGGGCAATATCCATGTGAGAGCTGGGGCAATATCCATGTGAGAGCTGCGGCAATATCGATAACGTGTCCACAGGTGGGGGGCGGGCGCACAATTCTTGGCTGGCCCCGGGCGCTGACAACCCACGCTACGCCACTGAGTACATAGCGAGTAAGAGGAGTAACACACGGAGCAGTAAGTACATAGTGTGTAAGAGGAGTAACACACGGAGCAGTGAGTACATAGCGAGTAAGAGGAGTAACACACGGAGCAGTGAGTACATAGCGAGTAAGAGGAGTAACACATGGAGCAGTGAGTACATAGCGTGTAAGAGGAGTAACAGACAGAGGAGTAACACACGGAGCAGTGAGTACATAGCGAGTAAGAGGAGTAACACATGGAGCAGTAAGTACATAGCGTCTAAGAGGAGTAACACATGGAGCAGTAAGTACATAGCGTGTAAGAGGAGTAACACACGGAGCAGTAAGTACATAGCGTGTAAGAGGAGTAACACACGGAGCAGTAAGTACATAGCGTGTAAGAGGAGTAACACACGGAGCAGTAAGTACATAGCGTGTAAGAGGAGTAACACACGGAGCAGTAAGTACATAGCGTGTAAGAGGAGTAACACACGGAGCAGTAAGTACATAGCGTGTAAGAGGAGTAACACACGGAGCAGTGAGTACATAGCGAGTAAGAGGAGTAACACACGGAGCAGTGAGTACATAGCGAGTAAGAGGAGTAACACACGGAGCAGTGAGTACATAGCGTGTAAGAGGAGTAACACACGGAGCAGTAAGTACATAGCATGTAAGAGGAGTAACAGACCGAGCAGTAAGTACATAGCGTCTAAGAGGAGTAACACACGGAGCAGTGAGTACATAGCGAGTAAGAGGAGTAACACACGGAGCAGTAAGTACATAGCGTGTAAGAGGAGTAACACACGGAGCAGTGAGTACATAGCGAGTAAGAGGAGTAACACACGGAGCAGTGAGTACATAGCGAGTAAGAGGAGTAACACACGGAGCAGTAAGTACATAGCGAGTAAGAGGAGTAACACACGGAGCAGTAAGTACATAGCGTGTAAGAGGAGTAACACACGGAGCAGTAAGTACATAGCGTGTAAGAGGAGTAACACACGGAGCAGTAAGTACATAGCGTCTAAGAGGAGTAACACACGGAGCAGTGAGTACATAGCGAGTAAGAGGAGTAACACACGGAGCAGTAAGTACATAGCGTGTAAGAGGAGTAACACACGGAGCAGTAAGTACATAGCGTGTAAGAGGAGTAACACACGGAGCAGTAAGTACATAGCGTCTAAGAGGAGTAACACACGGAGCAGTGAGTACATAGCGAGTAAGAGGAGTAACACACGGAGCAGTAAGTACATAGCGTGTAAGAGGAGTAACACACGGAGCAGTAAGTACATAGCGTGTAAGAGGAGTAACACACGGAGCAGTAAGTACATAGCGTCTAAGAGGAGTAACATACAAACCAGCAGCGTAGGGAAAGACCCAGGAGAGCAATGTCATGGATATCCACACCGCATTAGGAGGCAGAGATCAAGCGATACTAGAGTTGCCAGATCGGCCATGTTTTCCTGGACACCTATTACTATTTCATGCACAGGGAGAGTACAGGAAAAAGTGCTGCCCTGCAACATGTATAATTCATATACTGAAAAAAAGGAAAGGTCATCTGGGATTCCTTCTTGATTTCTTACCTGCAGCAGGGTGGCATATTTCATGCTCTGCCCATCTGCATGAATAAATTATGTGTCCCGGAAAAACGTGGCCGACCTCACAACCCTAAGCACCACTCAGGACCCAGAGGGGAGGCCTAGAGATCCCCATTAGGTCACAGTGCAGAGTATACTGATAACTCACAACCGTTTCTACACTGCCCTGACAGCCTGAGATTCCCAATGAGTCACAGTGCAGAGTATACTGGTCTGAGACCCCACAACCCATATACACTGCTCTGACAGGCGTGGGGTCGGGGGATTATATTATCTCAGGTCTCCAGGCCTCTGTAACATGGAGCTGCCACTGAGAGATAATCATGTCACCCAGCCAGACACTGGGGGGGGGGGGGGTTAGACATAGTGCTGAGACACACACAGAATGTCTAAGAATGAGGCAATAACACATGAAAACACAATGTTAGAAAGAACAGGAAACTTTAGAGGCTTTATAGGGGAAAGAGAGAGAGGGGCTCAGGGCTAGCACAGGGATCGAGTCGGCCATACATGGGACAGAGCGGGCCAGACAGGAGACAAAGTGACAGAGTCAGCCATACATGAGACAAAGGGACAGAGCGGGCAAGACATGAGACAAAGGGACAGAATGGGACAGACACGAGACACAGTGACGGAATGGCACAGACATGAAGCACAGGGACGGATTGAGACAGACATTGGGCTCAAGGTCAGAAAGGAAAATATATATACATATATGTATACAAAATACACCAGAAGGGCATATACAGTATATATATATTATAGAGAGTGACAAGGACAAAAATATTACACATGAATATAGGCACTGGGATGCAAAATAACCACACAAAACTCAGTAATAAGTGTTGTGTATGAGTGTATTCCGGAATGCACAGCAATAAAACTCCCCTTTAAATGCAGTGTTTATGACTGTATCACAGAGCTCCACAGCAATAAAACTCACAGTAATGTGCGGTGTGTATGAGAGTAACACAGAGCTACACAGCAATAAAACTCACCTTAAAATGCCGTGTGTGTGAGTGTATCACAGATATACACAGCAATAAAACTCACAGTAATGTGCGGTATGTAGGAACGTATTGTATGTGCATCTGTATTGCTGATGACAAACAGCACCTAAAACAAAGTGGTAGGCGCCCCTGCTTGTACTACCACCAATTCTCCACAGCCAACCAGAAATCAGTGGTTTCCCCCAAACCAATGTGTCAAGGTTACAAAGAATACATATCTGGCGGCGCGATGGTGGTCGCTCTTGGATCATATGGTGGTTCTCTTGTGATGTGTCATCCATATGGGTATCAGAAGCAAATGACATAATAGTGCAGAGCGAATATACAGTGTATAGTACAGATTAATGTCCACTCATCCCACTCACAAATAAGGAGCCCCAGCACTGGCTCTGAGTGGGTAGACACATTCGGGTCCTTTGATTCTATATTCGAAAGGTGACCCACACCCTTTAGATGGAAGGATCCTCTTCCAATCACGGTGTATGTGAAGACATAAAACCAAGCAAAATTCCTTGTGCAGGACCACTGATGCTAAAGTGGATATAGTTACATAAAGGGTTAACTCACATTTGGTGGAGCTTATAGCCAAGCTCTACGTGGGAATGCCTATGGACTTATTCCCAGGTTAAGTCCATGAAAACCCTTAGGATTCAAAAACACCGGGGACTGGTGCAAGTGAAATAAAATTTATTAAAACATAAAAGAAAGTAAACCTGGCACAGCCAGGTGACCAGGACGCGTTTCGCCACGTGCTGTGGCTTCCTCAGCTGGTTTACAAGTAATACCGGACAAGTTGTATATATAGTGTCCTCTTATTGATAAAAATTTCCCCAGGTGCTTCAATAAACAATTGGCGTGCGTTCCACGCCTCCAATCCCACTATTCCTGTGTTCCGAGTGGCTCCGCCATCTTGCGCATGCGCTCTGACAGCGCTTGCGTTCCACATTGCGTGTCACGCTGCGCTTCCGGCCAGTCCATGCGTTCCACAATGTCCACTGTGAGCATAACAACAGGGATGACTCCCCGGTTCCCTCTCCATCCTCCTGACTCTGCATAGTGGCTATCGTTAATGTGCAGAATATAGTATAACTCTGTCAGGGTTATACTTATTTACCTACTAGGCAAATTAGTACATATGATGTAGACACTAATTAATGTTTCCAAAATAACATGTCACTATTTTGAGAATCCCCACGAAATATATGTCAATTAAAAGTTATAACTTTACTATAGTTTGTATATACTTTTCAATATATTACGCTACGCACTTTAATAATCACACCTCAGAGTAACAAGAATATTAATTATGCACGTATTTATCCGTGTTCGCATATAATGTGGAGTTGGGGAAGTTTCAATATGTTCTTTTCAATATATTTAGTCATGTTAAGGCCTAATTATCACCTCTCCCCCCTGACAGAGTTATACTATATTCTGCACATTAACGATAGCCACTATGCAGAGTCAGGAGGATGGAGAGGGAACCGGGGAGTCATCCCTGTTGTTATGCTCACAGTGGACATTGTGGAACGCATGGACTGGCCGGAAGCGCAGCGTGACACGCAATGTGGAACGCAAGCGCTGTCAGAGCGCATGCGCAAGATGGCGGAGCCACTCGGAACACAGGAATAGTGGGATTGGAGGCGTGGAACGCACGCCAATTGTTTATTGAAACACATGGGGACAATTTTATCGATAAGAGGACACTATATATACAGCTTGTCCGGTATTACTTGTAAACCAGCTGAGGAAGCCACAGCACGTGGCGAAACGCGTCCTGGTCACCTGGCTGTGCCAGGTTTACTTTCTTTTATGTTTTAATAAATTTTATTTCACTTGCACCAGTCCCCGGTGTTTTTGAATCCTAAGGGTTTTCATGGACTTAACCTGGGAATAAGTCCATAGGCGTTCCCACATAGAGCTTGGCTATAAGCTCCACCAAATGTGAGTTAACCCTTTGTGTAACTATATCCACTTTAGCATCAGTGGACCTGCACAAGGAATTTTGCTTGGTTTTATGTCTTCACATACACCGTGATTGGAAGAGGATCCTTCCATCTAAAGGGTGTGGGTCACCTTTCGAATATAGAAGCAAAGGACCCGAATGCGTCTACCCACTCCGAGCCAGTGCTGGGGCTCCTTATTTGTGAGTGGGATGAGTGGACATTAATCTGTACTATACACTGTATATTCGCTCTGCACTATTATGTCATTTGCTTCTGATACCCATATGGATGACACATCACAAGAGAACCACCATATGATCCAAGAGCGACCACCATCGCTCCGCCAGATACGTATTCTTTGTAACAATCAGCACCTAACCTATTGTTTGCTGGGAGATGCAGCGGTTTCCCTGCTATGTACTTATTGGTACATTTGTTAGTATGTCCATCCCCTGTGTGTGTAGTCCCATTGAAAACGCAAAATAAAGGCAGTCTGAGTTTTGTCTTCAATGAGATCCAGATATTGACTGGGTGGGATAGGGCAAGAATCAATACTTCTTCAGGATACTGATGGGAGAATTTCTGCATGGAGATACCAACCCTGTGTACTGATCCTCATTACAATATGTATGATATATACATGTGTAGGTACTAGGGCTGTGCAATATTGACAAAATAATCATATTGCGATTTCTTGCATGAATATTGCGATTGCGATTTTATTTGCGATTTAGCCAATTGTTTTTGCTTTTTCAAACATGCTACATACATTCTAAATGTATTCAGTATTCAGCACATGATATACTGCCCCAGCACATGGATATACTGCCCCAGCACATGGATATACTGCCCCAGCACATGGAAATACTGCCCCAGCACATGGAAATACTGCTCCAGCACATGGAAATACTGCCCCAGCACATGGAAATACTGCCCCAGCACATGGAAATACTGCCCCAGCACATGGAAATACTGCCCCAGCACATGGAAATACTGCCCCAGCACATGGAAATACTGCCCCAGCACATGGAAATACTGCCCAGCACATGGAAATACTGCCCAGCACATGGAAATACCGCCCCAGCACATGGAAATACCGCCCCGCACATGGAAATACCGCCCCAGCACATGGAAATACCGCCCCAGCTCATGGATATACTGCCCCAGCTCATGGATATACCGCCCCAGCACATGGATATACCGCCCCAGCACATGGATATTCTGCCCCAGCACATGGAAATACTGCCCCAGCACATGGAAATACTGCCCAGCACATGGATACTGCCCCAGCTCACACATGGATATACCGCCCCAGCTCATGGATATACCGCCCCAGCACATGGATATTCTGCCCCAGCACATGGAAATACTGCCCCAGCACATGGAAATACTGCCCCAGCACATGGAAATACTGCCCCAGCACATGGAAATACTGCCCCAGCACATGGAAATACTGCCCCAGCACATGGAAATACTGCCCCAGCACATGGAAATACTGCCCAGCACATGGAAATACTGCCCCAGCACATGGAAATACTGCCCCAGCACATGGAAATACTGCCCCAGCACATGGAAATACTGCCCCAGCACATGGAAATACTGCCCCAGCACATGGAAATACTGCCCCAGCACATGGAAATACTGCCCCAGCACATGGAAATACCGCCCCAGCACATGGAAATACCGCCCCAGCACATGGAAATACCGCCCCAGCTCATGGATATACCGCCCCAGCACATGGATATTCTGCCCCAGCACATGGAAATACTGCCCCAGCACATGGAAATACTGCCCCAGCACATGGAAATACTGCTCCAGCACATGGAAATACTGCCCCAGCACATGGAAATACCGCCCCAGCACATGGATACTGCCCCAGCTCACACATGGATATACCGCCCCAGCTCATGGATATACCGCCCCAGCACATGGATATTCTGCCCCAGCACATGGAAATACTGCCCCAGCACATGGAAATACTGCCCCAGCACATGGAAATACTGCCCCAGCACATGGAAATACTGCCCCAGCACATGGAAATACTGCCCCAGCACATGGAAATACTGCCCCAGCACATGGAAATACTGCCCCAGCACATGGAAATACTGCCCCAGCACATGGATATACTGCCCCAGCCCACCTCTGTGCGCCACGTGTTCGGCTCCCTGTTAACTTCCGGCGGCATGGAGCTTGGGCGCTCACCTGGGGGAACCATGTGATGAGCCGCGAGAATGCGGCTCGTCATGTGGTTCCCCCTGCGAGCGCCCAAAGCACCATGCCGCCGGAAGTTAACAGGGAGCCGAAAATTGCAGCCTTATGCAATTTAAAAATTGCAGGGTTGGAAATCGCGATTCGATTGCAATTAATTACACAGCCCTAGTAGGTACTTTAATTTTTGGACTCTTAACCCCTTCACTGCTGAGCCATTTCACCTCTGTGTGCTCAGCTCATTTTTGCTCATCATGTTCAAATTACCTTTAAAGTCATTTTTTATTATACGACCCAGACAAATTATAGATTATTTTTTACAGCAGACTCCTAATATATCATTATTATATGTATACGTCATGTCCTGCCAGACTGCTATAATAAAAACAAATGTAAAAAAGATCAGCGAGCAGTTGAAATCACAGCCGATCGCGGGCTGCAATGGGAGGTCTTGTTACCAGTGGGGTACCTCAGGGGTCAGTACTTAGACCCATTCTCTTTAATATTTTTATTAGTGATATTGCAGAAGGTATTAATGGAAAAGTATGTCTTTTTGCTGATGACACAAAGATTGGCAACAGGGTTGACGTTCCTGGAGGGATCAGCCAAATGACAAATGATTTAGGTAAACTAAAAAAATGGTCGGAGTTGTGGCAATTGAGTTTTAATGTGGATAAGTGCAAGAGAATGCACCTGGGACGTAAAAACCCAAGGGCTGAATATAGAATATTTGATACAGTCCTAACCTCAACATCTGAGGAAAGGGATTTAGGGGTTATTATTTCAGAGAATCTAAGGGTAAGTAGTCAATGTAATAGAGCAGCAGGAAATGCTGGCAGAATGCTTGGTTGTGTAGGGAGAGGTATTAGCAGTAGGAAAAGGGAAGTGCTCATGCCACTGTACAGAGCACTGGTGAGACCTCCCTTGGAGTACTGTGTGCAGTACTGGAGACCGTATCTCCAGAAGGATATAGACATTTTAGAGAGAGTTCAGAGAAGGGCTACTAAAATGGTGTACGGCTTGAAGGAGAAAAGTTACCAGGAAAGGCTTAATGATCTTAACATGTACAGCTTGGAAAAAAGACGAGACAGAGGAGATATGATAGAAACATTTAAATACGTAAAGGGAATCCACAAGGTAGAGGAAGGGAGTATATTTAAAAGGAAACAAAATAGCAAAACAAGAGGACATAGTCTTAGATTAGAGGGGCAAAGGTTTAAAAGTAACATCAGGAAGCATTATTTTACTGAGAGGGTGGTGGATACATGGAACAGTCTTCCAGTAGAAGTGGTAGAGGCCAAAACAGTAATTGAATTTAAGCAAGCATGGGATAGGCATAAAGCTATCCTAAACAAAAGATAAATCCAGGTAAAGTATCCATGTAATTGGGCAGACTAGATGGGCCGAAAGAAAAATGTTGGCAGATAAGAACCTATGTTTCTAAGTCACCAAATCCAAGACAATTGGACACAATTATATATTTGTAGAACGTAGACACCCAATGGATTTATCTAGGTGGTACAGCTCGGTGGTTTCCTTGATTTTTCCAGAAGCTGTGGGCTATGCTGATGCTCTGATTTACAAAACGTCAATTAACAGAGTCCTCGATTATCAGAAAAGAAAGATATTGAGATTGACCTTGGTTGAGGCCATTTGTGCTCACAGCTCTACAAAGCACGAACCTCCATTGATAGCCATCAATCATAGGGAGGAAAATCCATATCCGTTGTGAGATAATAGGATGAATGTTACATTGTGTGGTCCTCCCACCCGATCCATCGAAACTCTACAATGAATGAACTTATAGCCTAAGTTAAATATGCCAATATCAATGAAATCACGCAGCACTACCTGGAGGTATTTTGTTGGACCGCTTTTAGCTTTGCAGTGGAATCATTTCCATAAGCCATGCAATGTCGCAGCATTTATTTCCAAGCAGAGTCAGATTTGTTTGTGGCCAAGATCTTGTATTGATGATGGGAGAGTCGGAGCGTGTAAAAAGATCTAGGGTTCAATTGACCACTACTTGGTGCTCCCAATGGGGCTGCTATAGACTAGCCTTGGGCATGTTTTTTTTTTTGGGAAAGGATTTTACCAGGAGGGATACATTGAGATTTCTCTCGTTTTCCAGTATGTAACGTTAGGGGTCTTGCCCAAGGACACTTACTGGAGAGGTGCTCTTGCTGGGATCGAACCCGTGACTCCAGTTATAGAGCAGTGATATTACCTCTACTCCAGGCCACACGTACAGTTACTTAGGTTACATGCATAAGCGCTATAATGGTGGTTGATCTAATGACAGACCACTCTTATTTTTTTCTCTAACTAGTTCTTACCTGGAACCTCCCGAATCCCAAAAAGGGGTGTGTTTGCTTCTGGAGGAAGGCAAATGGTCTAAATATAACCAAAGGAGTTGAGGAGCTGTGTGTACGAGTGTGGCCCTTTATAACCAAAACAGATCTTCCATCCCCTCTCTTTCTCTGTTCCTACAAGCTCTAGCACCATCATGAAATGATTGGTAACATCAAAGTAACTGGGTGTTCATTTAGCATGTGCTGTGCTCATTATTATTACTGTAAATATATGTTGTACGAGTTGTTCAGGTTCTGCAATAAATATTTTTGGATTGTAGAAAGCGAGGAGTGTAAAGTCAGTTTAAAGTTAATAGGGTAATTAAGTAGAAGATCGCAAGATCGAGTGGGATGTTATATAGATTTATAGCAATTACATAAATAAATAGCCTTCATAATGTACAGGTCTATTCACTTAAGGTGACACTCAGGAGAACTTGCAGGAGAAATGAAAAATCTAGACCAAATAGACGATTTGGAAAGTGAAATAAAAGGGAGAGAATGTTTCTGGTTTGGCTATTTTGACCTTGAATTTCCACTTCTGATAAAATATCTATAATGCTATAAAAACATTTCAGAGCGCTTCGTAAAGTCTTCTCCAGCAAATTATCTCAGAGATTCTCAACAGGGGTTAAGGTCTGGGCTGTGTGGTGGCCAGTGCGTGTGTGAAAATGATATCTCACGATACCTGAACCACTCTTGCACAATTTGAGCCCAATGCATCCTGGCATTGCCATCTTGGAATAATTATATATTGGAAAAAACCCATCAATGGAAAAACCTGCTCATTCAGGGAGTCACATGTCCTCGTTTTTGGGTCACATAACGTTGCTGAACCTAGACCTGACCAGCTTAGGCTAGGGACAGATGAGCGCATTTTCTGCGGCCACCGTCAAAATGTACGTCGATGCGTGCGCACGCATTTTTTCACGGAATACGCTTAAGTGGTCAGACGATGCGCAATTCTGGACGTATTTCATGACGATGGGGTGAAAAGAAGTCTAGGGAAATCCGGCTGTTTGAACGTTATGTTGGCCGCACACTAGCAGCGTCTGACATCTCCTAATCACGCACACACGCTGCTATGCGGCCGCAGCGCACTCTGTACGTCAGTACCAGCGGTTTAACGTTCTCGAAAAAATGCGTTCATTTTCCACTTGCGTTGCGCGGCCGGACTTTTGTGCGACCGTACTTCGTATATTGGCTGTCATTGCCCGTCATCTGCTGCTAGTGCGGCCGTGATTATGTGCGCCAGAACGCGCGTTCGCACTGCCTCAGTCTGACCCTAGCCTAAGGCAGCCTCAGTTTAAAAAGGGCTTTTACAGGAGGTGGGGGGGGGGAAACTTTCTTTTTTGGGGTCAGGCAGCATATATAACAACTTTATCATCTATTTTGTTCAAATTATTTGGAGACATTTATAGATTGAAGAAGAAACACAAAGCATCGACATTTTGCAACAACTATTTTAATAATACAGATATGGACTATATGTGGTCACAGTAGAGCAATAACAACATGTTACAGATAGTTGTTTTTGGAGGCGATTTATAAATTCGAAACGGTAAATTTTCCTATGCTACAACTCTTACATGCAAACTCAGCATATATTAACCCCTTCACTACCAAGATCTAGTAAACTCGATCCTGAACGGCATCTGCTGTTGCTTTTATACGCTCGATTTGGCGTAATTCTGGAGCAGCGAGAAGAGTTTTGTTTACTGCAAACAGAATTCATTGACAAATGGACTTTAGAATGTGTCCCAAAACGTTTTGGAACCTCATGCATGACAGCCGAGGAGCCACAACATTTTGAATAGATGGGACTCTGTGTATAAAAGACGGAACTACAGCAGCACTTTTTGGCCAACAGATGGCGCTCTACCTGTCAAATAGGGCTGCTACAGCAAAGAAATACACTGAATATGTCAAATGATTTTTTACTATAATTACATTAAATGAAAAATTCACTGATTTCTGACGGTGATTTTATGAAGAATCGCTTGGTTGTGAAGGGGTTAATTAACTGATCCCAAGGTAGGACAGAATCCCCCAAATATGAAATGAACTCAAATCACAGCACAAAAGCCACAATAAAACAGACAGCACTCACCAAAAAGGAGCTGAATACCACAATATGTAATTTAGGCATAAGGGACTGCCAAGCACGTACACTGTATAAGCAACATAAAACATGTCAGCACAGGGCGGGTTCCTGTGAAGTGTCCTTTATTTGGAGCAAATGTGCAGCGAGGACTCAGGGACGTTTTGACTCAAAGCTTTTCTAAAGTCTGAACGGATCCTACGACGTGTTATTTTTTGTTACTTATGCCACAATATCAAGATTGTTTCTACACAGAGATAACTCTATATATCCTGCGTATCCAACCGACTACGGCTCTGTTCTTTTGTTAATGGGACACAGCAGGGGAAAGGGAGTTTCTGTGTTAGTGTGCAGTACCCAGGAATAGAAAGGGGTATATTGAGATCATATTAAAAACGAAGATATTAATTTGGGCAAAGCCCTTCTAAGCACCCGTGCTGTGTTCGCTAAAAAAAGTGAAATGTGTTTGGCAATTTTGTCATAGATTTGCAGAGAATAAGGGTGCAGTATAGTACATAGAATATATCTAGGGCACAAATACACCATTTAAGAACAACCACAGACTTAAAAACATAACCCTTAAATGTCAATCAAGCCCAACGACTAATTGAACCTGGCAATACGAGATACCCGGCTCCATGGACAGAGAAACTCACTACTAATAATATGTAAACATGATTTTTTTCTTCAAACTAGAAAATAAAAATTAGCGTATAACTCAATTTTCATACCTTTTAATAAACCAGTATTTGTCGGGGTGGGGGAGAAATCTCACTCCGGTCAACCTGTATTACTGTAAAAGAAGCTAAAAGAGCTGTCCCAGCTTCATTATAAAAAAAAGTGTCAACAAACTTTACTGCTGTATTCCAGCAGCCAGGGTGTGGCAGAATGCAGGGAGATATGTGGTGTCACTCACTGCTGTACAAAAGATAAGATTCAGGGGGTTATAAAAGGAGTGAAAATACAGTACAGATACAAGGTGTTGCTGTAATTGCCATACACAGGGCATTATGCAGCACATACAGATACATGGTGTTGCTGTAATTGCCATACACAGGCATTATGCAACACATAGATATTGCATTGCTAATAATCTCATTATGATCACTACAAATCCCCATAAGCAGGAGATCATTTACTGCATCTGACACAAAGGCCATTTCTGCCTGTGTGCGGATGATGTAGACCCAATGTGACATTGTGCCAGATAAGGGACGCCATCTAGAGATTAGAATCTTTCATTCCAACAATATTTCTATGTAAAGGATAAACCAACATGAAAAACTAAAAACAATTTTACATTATTTTAAATCACACAATAACATCTACACATAATTGCTGTTTTATCCTACATTGTAAACGTTGACTGTACATCTCATGTTTCAAATGTACGTTATGAAAGTATCCCACCCCACAATAAAAAAGTGCTTGATAGCAACAGGGTTAAGGAAACCTCAGTCATTGGTTTTTACAAGACCTTGCATGGAATTTTTCTAAGACAGAATTATTATTATTATCATAATTTATTAAGCGCCAACACATTCCGCAGCGCTGTACAAGGTGTAATGGGTAAAGACAGGACAATTCTTAAATACATACAGGAGACAGGAGGATATGAGGACCCTATTCCCGTGGGAATTTACAATCTAGATGGGTGAGGGGATTAGAAACAGTAGGGGGGGACTGCAGTGAGGAGTTATTGCAGGGAGAGGTGAGGACTGTTTTTTGGGTTGGGAATAACCCCAGTGGACCACTCTAAAGCAGGTGTTTGCCCCCTCACACTTTTTCAGGGGACTGTTTTGGATCCTATGAAAACTTCATTCCTTTCTTTATGGGGCACGGTCATCCTCAAATTTGTATCCGAAGTCGTGGGACAAGTCGCTCCTACTTAATTACCCCACTGAGGGGGTCATTCCATAGTTGATGGTAAAATTGAGACAGTAAGCATTTGCAAAATCATTTAACCCCTTAAGGACCCCTGACGTACCCTGTAAGTCCTGTCCTCGGGTCTCCCTTAGACCCGCGGACGTACAGGGTACGTCAGCGGCGCCTAATTCCCCTCCCGCCCGATACTCACCTCCCTCGCCGGATCCCACGGCGATCTGGCAGGGAGGAAGCCTGCCCATGTGATTTACATGGGCAGGCGAGGCTGATGACGTTCGCCACGCTGCGTGGTGACGTCATCAGCAGGCGTCCCCATGCATTTCAATGGAGGGGAGGGGGGGCTCCTTCGGAGTCCTCTATCTCCCCAACCATTGAAGCTAGGGAGATGCCGTTTGCACCGCTGGAGAGGGGAGAGCCTCCCCTTTCCAGCGGTGTATGGCATTAACCGTTTCGCTGCCGGATCACGTTGCGGCGCCAATTGGCGCCAAAACGCGATTCAAACCTGGAGGGGGGCTGACATCTTGGATGTCAGCCAAGCCTCCAGGTCCCCCCCCACCCACTGACAACCTCACCATATGTGTGAGGATGTCAGTGGGCCAGTTAACCCTCTAGCTGCCATGTAGAGATAAGGAGATCCTAAGGATCCCTTTATCTCCCGATCCATGGCAGCTAGATGGTCATATTTGCCATCATTTGAAAGGCCTGATTATGGCATTTCAAATGATACCAAACATGACCAGGTTTGGTTTTAAAAAAAAATAAAAAATAAAAAATTAAATAAAATAAAAAAATGTTTTTTTTTAAAAAGTTTTTTTGTCTGGGGGGGGGGGGTGGTTTAATTAAATAGGACCTAGGCTGTCATCTAAAAATAATTAGCACAAAATGGTCAGAATGAGCGCAGCGCACATAGGTGAACTGGCTCAGCAGTGAAGGGGTTAAAAAGCAAATGCATGTAAAAATTGGGTATTTCTAGTGTCGGGACAAAATTTTGAACCTATTTAGCCGGGGTCGTTTTGGGTGGTTGTAGATTTTGGGGATTAAATTACAAAAAAGTGTGTTTTTACCATTTTTTTCCTCATATTTTTTTTTATAGTAAATTATTCGATATGATGGCAATAATGGTATTTCTAGAAAGTCCATTTAATGGCGGGAAAAAGGGTGTATAATATGTGTGGGTTGAATAAACGAGTAAGAGGAAAATTTGACCTAAACACAGCGCAGAAACGTAAAAACAGCAGCGGTCACTAAAAGACGGATTTGTGTAAAACCGCCCGGTCACTAAGGGGTTAATAGCGGCTTTTAAGAGTCGGAATTTTTCAGTGAAATAGCGGAAGCGCAGCCTACTTTGGAACAACCGGAGCTTCCATGCAGAGGTGAAAATTAATGTCTCCCATAATAAGTACAGGAGACGTTAATGTAAAGAAACCTCAGCCAGGGAAACACTACATCGGAGCTGCCGGCTTAGTTTGCATCTCGAATGGAATCACGTTACCGGACGCTAAACGAACTACAGGAGAAGTTATGTGTAATGTTTCCTGTAATTAGCATAACGATGGAATATAGCCTTGTGTCGTTAAAAACACCTCTTACTACTCTGTCTTATCGAATCCCGCACTTTCATCCTCAAAATGTGCTGAACACGCCCTGACACTTTTATTTCAGTTTTTTCGAGAGATGTAAACGGTTTTTGGGTTTTCTTTAAACTCTGGTGGACAAATACGACCTTTTCGGAAGCTTTGACACAGAACTATCTACAATTGAAATGCTACCTTAGAGCTTCCAAGGAGACCATCTCTGAAGTTCAACAGTTCACTCAGGTTCACCCTTTCTTTGTTATAGGGCTCAAAAAACGGAACAAGCCTCAAAATTTCCACTCGCCTGCTCGCATTTGGCGAGTGCATATTAAGTGAGGGCGAGTGTACACGCAGGCAGCACAGTAAATTATTATAGCTGCCTCTGAGACAAGTGTGGATACATGGTTAGGTCGGGCCGGCCCTGCTGGGGTCTCATGTCTGGGTATACATGTATCTGGGATCTGTGGTAACTATAAATGTCTGGGTATTAAATGTTGATGTCATTTATTTTTGTAACTTCTGAGTAAAACAAATGTCATTTCATAAGATAATTTAAGAGGGTGCATTTAGGGGCGGAGTTAAGGGCAGGGTAGGGGGTTAGGTAAGGCAACTGGTGGGGAGTAACTCTTAAGACCTGGCTAGTAGCTCGGGACTTTAAATTTTGACCCCCCCAGATTGGTCACACGCCTTTTCCCTAGACAAGGTAGCCACCATATGTGTAACGGTACAGGAAAGTAAGTGAATTGCTAAACAGATGGTTCTTGGTACTAGTCAGGGAACAAGCAATGAACAAAATAAATCTGACCAACGTGCTGGCAGTGTGGTATGTCGGTGGGAACTAAGCTATATTTAGTGGTAGTGCCCATTTCTCCATATGGACTGACATAGCTACTCTCATACATGGTCTGGAGCACTTAACTCTAATTTTTCCCTTATTTTACCTCCTGGGAGTGGTTATCCCCAAAAACTATCTGCAGATTAAAATGAACTGTATCATAATCCCATGCATCCTTCTATTGCGAGGGAAAGCTACCTAGGTATTCTATGAGCAGAGACCGGACAACTGATCTCTCACTTCCGATCGAAGAACTTCCAAAAATCCCAATGCGTTCCTTGGTAGTCATGGGAGTTTTACACGATCACTTAATAATCAACTGCCACCTTGTAACTAATGTGGGGCTTGTTCTGCCATGTTTAAAGGGATACAAATAAGCTAAGCAGTCAGGGTGTGTAGACTGGTCCGGCTGCGTGGATTGTCACCTCAAGCCTGTTACAACTGTGTGAAGCCGAGAAGTAGCCTCCCCCTAGACAACAGCCACTCGGCAAATGGGACTTTGAATATTCTACCTACCGTGGACCAGCTAGGGGAAAGGCTGACATCATTCCGATGTCAAACGCTTGCAGCAGTGAGCAATCAGGGAGGCGGTAGCACCAAATCATTGTGCTGCACAGGTGCTGTGTAACGTACGTACGGAACAGCGTTAGTCGAGGGTGAAAAAGGTTAGTATTTGCACCATTACCAAAATGCAGATTGAAAAAAATAAATAATTGGGCTGAAGCATCTGCCAAATAATTTAGGGGAGGGGATAATTTTACGAAGTGTTCCTTTTATTTTGTTCTGTTATATTCTATACAGAGCTTTCTTACCCCATCCCAACCCTACACTATACTGAATAGACACTTTATGGGGGGGGGGGGGGGGCTTGCATGCAAACAATGGACGCTTATGTCAATAATACTGAAGATTCTTATGAAATACACAACACAAAGATCTTGGCCTCAAGTATGATTTTCCTCATGATTGTGAAGAAGTTCTTCACTTGAAAAAGTTGATGAACAAACAGAATACGCAAACTGCCTCTCCCTGGCGTGCATGATTTCATGCTTGAGGGCTAGACACCTTCGGTGAAAGCATTTCCCGCATTCAGAGCAGCTAAACGGTTTATCTCCCGTGTGAATTTTTTTATGTTTCACCAGCTCTTTTTTTGAAAAGAAATGCATCCCACATACCAAGCACACAAACTGTCTCACTAAGTGGGTTCTGCTGTGGTTGTGTAGAGTAGATGACGTGGCAAAACACTTTCCGCATTCAGAACACTCATACGGCTTCTCTCCTGTGTGAATTCGCTCATGTACTTGCAGGTGCGACTTTCTAGCAAAACCTCGCCCGCATTCAGAACACACAAAAGGTTTTGTTTCAGCATGGAGTCGCTCGTGCTCCTGGAGTCCTGATCTCCCAGTAAAACACTGCCCGCATTCAGAACATATGAGCAAGTTCTCTCCTGCATGCATTCTCTGGTGTGTAGGACACTCATACTTCTCTCCTGCGTGAGTCTTCTCATGTTTCATTAGTTGGGATTTAGAAAGAAAAAATTTCCCACATTCAGAACACATGTGCGGTTTCATGTTTGCATGTCTTCTGCCGTGGTTCTGAAGCGAAGACTTTGATGCAAAACATTTCCCACATTCAGGACAAGCGTATGGCTTCTCTCCTGTGTGTGTTCTCTCATGTATTTTAAGCTGTGTCCTCCTTATAAAACCTCGCCCGCATTCGGAACACACAAAAGGCCTTGTTCCAGTGTGGATTTTTTCATGGTCCTGAAGCCCCGATCTGCCGGTAAAACATCGTCCACATTCAGCACATGTAAATAATTTCTCTCCCGTGTGCATTCTCTGGTGTATAACGCACTGGTACTTTGAGCCAAAGCATTTCCCACATTCATGACAAGAATATGGCTTCGCACCCGTGTGTGTTACCTCATGAATCAATAGTCTTCTTTTTGTGCCATAACATTTTCCACATTCAGAGCACGCAAAGGACCTCTCGCCTTTGTGAGTTTTTTCATGCGCGCGGAGACTGGTCTTCGAGCAAAAACATTTCCCGCATTGAACACAAGCAAATTGCCTCTCGATTGAGTGGCTACTCATGTGGGTAGAAAGATGAGAATTCTGGGAAAAACACTTCCCACATTCAGGACACGAGAATGGTTTCACGCCTGTATGCGTTCTGACGTGTAAATAAAGTCCAGCATTGGTTCTGAACCGTTTCCCACATTCGGAACACATGAATGGTTTCTCCCCTGTGTGGATTCTTTTGTGCGTGGTAAGCTTTGAATTCGTTCTAAAACTCTTTCCACATTCGGAACACTCAAACGGCTTCTCTCCTGTATGAACTCTTTTATGCGTGTTAAGACTCACTTCCGTGGGAAAGCATTTCTGACATTCAGGACACTGAAATATTTTCACTTTGGTGCGTTTTTTCTTATTTGACAGAGGACGTGCATTTTTGCTAAAACTTTCTCCACCTTCAGGACATGAAAAGGTTTCCGCTCCGACTACGACCATCTGAGCCTGGTGAAGATCTGATCCAAAAGAGACAGATTCATCAGTCGAATAAACCAATCGATCATCATAGGTTTCGCTTTTTGGGACGGTCCCGTGACATATTTCAGGAGTCTCCTGTCCATCTGGGTTCTCTTGGTCATCTAAAGTTTCTTCTTTGATCTTTATTGCCACAGTGTCTGGTGGCAGATATTCATAGGTGTTTCCTTCAACATATGCACCTGGTTCCTCATCCTCAACCTTGATTTGTGCAAGTGGAATTAGTTCCTCATCCTCCACCTTAATTTGCACAGATGTAATTGGTTCCTCATCCTCAACCTTGATTTGTGAAGGTGTAATTGGTTCCTCATCCTCAAGCTTAACGTGATCAGACATCTTTCAACACTGGCTGTGCTCCTGCTGAAGAAAACAGAATATTGTGTTACTGTATGACAAACACACACTCTCTACCACTCAAAAAACAAACATCTCTATACATAGGCGTGCGCAATATGTGCACATAATGCGGACCTGTTAACAGACTCCTTACACGGCTTGTTGGCTAGTGTACCTGTGGTTTTTCCATCACTCGCCCGTCTCACCTTAAAACAAAAAAAGTATACTGTTTGCGGTTGTAAGTGATGCACCGAAATTAAAATTCTAGTGCGAAACTTTAAGAATTTGGCTGATAAACCCCCCCCCAAAAAAACCAAACCAAAAATGATCCCAACTGATTTTAACCCTTTCACTGCTGAGGACGCGTGGGAAACAGGGGGTTAATATGAACTCCGATATCACCTGACTGTTGGCACCTAGCAGGGTCTTGTTTGGTATCATTAGAAAGGCCAGAGTATGGCCTTTCCAATGACACCAAACATGACCAGGTTTAAAGTAAAGAAAAAAAAAAAAATTAATAAGAAAAAAAAGAAAAATGTGTTTAAGACGTGAAATGGTTCAGTTATTTTCGGCCATAACCCGAAAATGCTATTTTCGTTCAATATGTTGTTTCGGTGGCTGAAATTTCGGTGCATCCCTAATTTATCTTAATCTTTCTTGTCCCTCTCTTTTCCCGTCTCTCTGCAACAGCCGGAGGTGAAGTGGTGAGTGGCACTCAGAGTGCTCTCCCTGATCTCTGGAGGACGGGCGAGCACAGAGCCAACACACCTTCCCTTGGTATTGCCTCACTGTTTTTTCTCCCACCTAAGAAGTGAAGGACTGGAGATGTAATCTCTACAACAGTGTTTCCCAATCCTGTCCTCGGGACCATCGACCAGGCCAGATTTTGCAGGTCACCTTGGGGAAAAGCAGACTGAATCCTGCAATCACTGAGCAGCAAATCATATCACCTGTGCTGTGCTTCAGATATCTGCAAACCTGGCGAGGCAGAGGGTCCTTAGGACAGGTTTGGGAAACATTGCTCTACAAGGACACCCCCTCCCCCCCGCAATAGTTTACTTTCTTTCCTCTCGTGTAGAGGCACTGCGGGGCTCGGGTAGCGTCACAGCGCCACCTGGAGGCTCCAGCAATCATTGCATGCTGTGTTTTCGGACAGCTTCTCTCATTCAGCCGAAAGTCAAAAAAATAAAAAAACTTTTTGGTGGGCGAAATTTCGGTGCATACCTACTTTTTTTTAATTAAAAATGGAATTTAGAGAAAAGGATTAAAAATAGTTTGCCTTTTTTTGCTCTTAAATAACTGGGCAGATCCTGCTGACAGCTTCTGCCCAATTATTATTTCTCTTTTTGGGGTGATTTTGCTCATCTTTGTCCCCCGCCACTCTCTGCTCCTCCTGTTCAGCTCAGGGACTCCTGAACCCAGAAGTCCCTGAAGCTTTTCTACGCACATTGCACTGCGCTATGGGACTTACACATTTTAAGTAGGAAAGTTCGGCAGTGCCTGTGCAGAATGATGGATCAGAGCTGCACAGCTTCAATCCACCGGCTGCCTCACATAGAATGCTTGCTTTCTGCAATTGGTCTCAGAGGGTGACGTCGACATGCTCTTTGAATGTGACATAACTAACTAGTCACCGATCTGGTGACCGGCAGCTGGGAAATTAAAAAATCTCGGCTGCCCTTGTCGCTGGGTGGGGTGGAGGAAACTCCTCCACTTCACCAAGTTTTTCTGCCACATCGGGGGAGCTCCTCATATCATAACCACTTTAACAGTGGTCAGGAGGAGTAGAATGTCTGTTTAACACCTAACCCTCTCTTATAAAAGGTGCCTTGATTGCAGAAATTTTCACCTTTTATTATTGTAAAGCGGGGCTGTTCACCCTTGACCCTCATGATGTTTTGGTACTACATTTCCCAGAAGGATCTGTCAACCAAATGAGTGGCTGGCCATCACAGGAGATGTAGTTCCAAAACAGCAGGGACAAGGTTGAGCGCCCCTGCTATATGGCAAATAGGAGAAGCCAACCCACTGTACAAAAAAGCCCAACAAACTTTATTGCTACATTTCAACACCCAGGGAGAAAAACAAAACGGAAATAGAGCTCCGGGGCCACACTCTAATGTTAATGTACGAGTGATACGCTCAAATACTGACTTTATTTTTCAGAAGATTCATTGCTAATGATGTCACTATAACATAACTATGTGCCGTATATATGGCCTTTATGTATTCAAAGTTTGTATAACAAGAAAACCCTCCCACATTCATACCAGGAGTAAAAACACTAAAACACTCATAGCGTAAAAAAAAAAAAAGCACACCTCATATCCAGTACACCTCAAACCCTGCACCAATCACACCCCTCGCCAAATCACACCTCATATCCAGTGCGCCCCGCGCCAATCACACCTCATATCCAGTGCGCCAATCACACCTCATATCCAGTGCGCCCATCACACCTCATATCCAGTGCGCCCGCGCAAATCACACCTCATATCCAGTGCGCCCCGCGCCAATCACACCTCATATCCAGTACGCCCCGCGCCAATCACACCTCATATCCAGTACGCCCCGCGCCAATCACACCTCATATCCAGTACGCCCCGCGCCAATCACACCTCATATCCAGTGCGCCAATCACACCTCATATCCAGTGCGCCAATCACACCTCATATCCAGTGCGCCCCGCGCCAATCACACCTCATATCCAGTACGCCCCAATCACAACTCATATCCAGTACACCCCAATCACAACTCATATCCAGTACACCCCAATCACAACTCATATCCAGTACACCCCGCACCAATCACACCTCATATCCCGCACACCTCAAACCCTGCACCAATCACATCCCACATCCAGTACACCTTACACCCGGCACTGATCACACCTCACATCCCGCACCAAATCAAGCAAGGTCCTCTCTCCTACTGTTCTGTTTACTTAACTTGTATGTATATTTGTTATTCTGTCTCACCCATTGTACAGCGCTACAGAACTTGTTGGCGCATAATAAATACTCGTAACTAACTAAAAACCAGCAAGGCTAACTAACTATTCCAGCTTCAGCTGATTGAAAAAAAAAGCAATTATGGACATGGAGGGACTGACTGAAATAGAAAGACTCCATGAGTGTGTATCACCATTTCTCTCCCTCCATGTCTATGGAAATGAACTGGAGCTGGAATAGTTAAGTCACCTCTGCTTTTTAGCCAGTTATAACTCTCGCTTGCCCATCCACTAGCTTCCTTGTATAGTAGGAGCTGTCAATCCCCCCCCAGCTTGTTTCAGAGTCCAGCCAGGGAGCCCTCTCCTCTTATCTCACACAGGAGAAGGGTTGCCATCTAGCTGCCCATAAGTCATCTCTGTATGCTTGGGATTAAAAAGGGACAGGCGCCTAATTCTAACTCCAAGCATTTTACAGGACAAAAAAAAAAAAAAAAAAATTCCCGTCCAGGGACGGCCATCAGGGTAGGCAGAGCCTTACATGCCATTAAGCGTTAAGATAATAAAATAAACTCACCGGCTCCTCGCTCCCACGCTGTTGGCTCAGTTCTCTGTCTTAGCGCATGCGTAGTGGTATACTTCCCAGCTACGATAATCGCGTAAGTTGCACAAGGGAAGTCTGCACCGAGCGTCTGTTCAAATAGGAACACACACACGCACCACCTACTTCCTGAAGACTGCTCGTCAGAGCCTCAAAGAGGCCCTGACAGAACAATGGAGTAGCTTGGACCAATGGGAAAGCACCATTGGTCCAAGACATTCAAAAAACTGCCTGCATTGGAGGATGGCCTCTGACAGGATGGGGCCTAGGCAGCTCCCTCTAGTGGCGGATACAGAGTATGACAGGCACAAACTGCTCCCCTCTAGCGGCGGATACAGAGTATGACCGGCACAAACTGCTCCCCTCTAGCGGCGGATACAGAGTATGACAGTCACAAGCACAGAGAAAACGTTTTTTCCATCATATTTTATCAATAGTAAAGTATATGAGATTATGAAAATAATGGTATCTTTAGAAAGTCCATTTAATGGCGAGAAAAACAGTATAGAATATGTGTGGGTACAGTAAACGAGTAAAAGATAATTTACAGCTAAACACAAAGCGCAGAAAGTTGGTTAATATCGGTGTATATCTGGCTCTGATACTAACCGGTGCCTTACCAGCCACTGACCTCACCGCACGTCCCTATTCCCCGTCCTCAAACTTTTACTCACCCAGTGCGACCAGGAGTCGTGTAACCTGCCTTTAATAAAATAGCAAATAAATACAACAGGACTTCCAAATGATGTTTAAATGTGATGAGCAAAAAAATTGAAACGAGCTGAGCACGGGGGGGGGGGGGGGGGGGTGTTAAATGGCTCAGCAGTGAAGGGGTTTCTCGATTGTGTAGTACACGCTTTGAAAATTAGAATATGTTATTTCCCCATGTAGCCAAAGCTCTCACGAGAAGTAATAAGGCTATAGTAAGGCTTGGTCTCCCCAAAATGCAGCTGCACCAGGGTTTATGTTGGTGGATTGATTAGAATGTCTACAGCATAAAGCAGGACATGGGCCGATAATATGTAATTCGAACCCATGGAAACAAGGAGGCATCCACAGACCCAAAGCACCGGGCTAGGGAGGGGGCTCCGAGAGTCCTTCATGTATTATACTGTTAATGGAGACATTAACCCCCAGCATTCCATGTCGGTGCAGCACGACGCGCATCAATAAGGAGTTATACCTTGGGACATCTGCAAAATATACACATACATAAAATAGTCAGAGCTTTCAACCCTAACTTACATTTAAAGGGTTAAAAACACCTGATACAGGTTTCAAATGACTGGGGGTGTCATTACAAGGTGTGATCATTCATTGCTTAAGCCTGTCACAATGTCAGTGATAGTGATGCGTGACGGCACCCTGTTATGACCCCCCCCCCGTTTATCCGAAACCTACAGAGTGTCAGAGTTTTTAACCGTTTAGATGAAGGCTCTGAAATTTTTAGGTTTAGTCTCAATAGCAGCATTATGACAGGTGCTCATTCAGGTTGAGCGCTGCCCTGCTTGTGTGCGCCCATGCACGCACTAAATCAGGGCTGTCACACTCACGACCCCCCCCGATGTCGATGCCTACAAGTCGCACAAGTCTTTCAAATCTGGGGGGGGGGGGGTGAGTTTGACAGCCCTGCACTAAATAGTTTATGATCGTATTTAACTCAGCGTCACAGACTTTTTTTGTAATTCAATAAAAAATAAAACAGTAAAAAGAAAAAAGCGTCACACGACAAGTGAAGGGACTACAGTTAAGAAAACGCATCTATAAGACCAAGGTTAGCGGTCTGCAAGGGATCCACGTGTTGTCAAGAATGTAGGAAGTCATGTAACCCGTGTACCGGTACACCCCACTGACCGGCTTCTGCGGCGGGCCCCTCCTCAGGCCTGCATACACTGCTGAAGCGCGGTGCACGTCACAGGCTGCAGGGGGACGGCCTAAGTTAAGGCCGTCCCACAGCAGCAAATAGCGCGTGTCGCACGTCGACTGGTGTGTGGGAGCACAGAGGCCCATTGAAGCCAGCAGGACATGTAATGTCACCCCGTGGCTTCAAGGCCCACCCCGCCACGTGGAGGGCATAGTATGCCCCGTGACTGTAACAGGTTAAAAGACCCTTTTATAATTATTTTTTTTAGATATATATATACCCGGTTTATCACCCCCATATACCAAGGGATAGAACAGACCCTCCTATTTAACCCTATCAGTGCCAGCTCCATCCTTTAGGCCAGTAGTCAGCAACCTTGGCCCTCCAGATGTTTTTCAACTAAACCTCCATGATGCTTTGCTTCTCATCACATCAGCGATTTCTTCAATTTAAATTTATAAATGATTTTACTTTTCCAGAGGACTTTTAACTGACGGAGTCACGGAGGGGTCTGTCTGACCATCAGCAGAGCTGACAGGTTCGCCCTGGATTTTCGGAAAAGTCAAGGCTGACCATCGACCAAAAGGAAATCGCCCGGCCCTAAGGGTCAGCCAATCCAGTGAGAAGCTGAGCATCATGGGAGGTGTAGTTCCATAACATCTGGGAGCAGTGAGTGACCCCCACCAAAAAAAAAAAAGCTTCTCCCTCCACACATTTAACCCCTTATCTGACAGATACTCAACTTTACCTTGATACATTTAACCCTTTACTCGCTGACAGGTCACGTATAACCCATTCCCTGCCAGAAAGCTCCATATCAGTGACTGTGGCCCTGCAGGGGGTGATTGTCACACAGGGGCTTCTTATAGACTAAGCATGGCCTTATTCCCATGGCTGGGAGACATTTCATTGCTGAATTCACACACATCATTATACAGCGGATACAGCTTATAATCAGCAATATATGCATTTACTTACAAGAAGCCGCTCACTCCCAGGACCCTCAGCCTGGATCTCCTCTCTGGATTCACCAGCTGGATCTGCCACCTCACAGGACTCAGGACACAAAGGACAAAGGGGATGGTATCACTGGAAATACATATATCTATAAATAAGCACAGATAATGTGCCCATTCACTCCATATCACTGGGTGTTGAGGACAATTTGCAACGAAAACGAAGGGGGGAAGCGCCAGTCGGACATACAGAGAGCTGCAGGGGGTGTTTAACCGGGAACACCGGACGTCTGGCGCCCACAGCGCGACAGCTTCCGGTTTGACGGCGACACTTAGTTTGCGTTCCAAATGCGTTCCAGTATCATGATTCCTCTCTCGCCCTGCAGGTTTTAGCACAGCAACGTCGTTTTATTTGATCGGCATTTTATCTGTATAGAAAACGCAACATTAATCCGCGCTGTACGCCCTCCAGTTTCACAACACCCGGGTGTCCCCAAAGACAGCTTCCTGTTTATGCGTTCCACGTGCGTTCCACTCCCAGTTTCATGCCGCAGTCATAAGACCCCGGGCTCGCCTTTCTGCGTCGCCGCTTACACCAATGCTTCTACCAATGCTCCGTTGTTTCCTCATAAACCATAGCATTCGCATCCAGCTATATTAAAAATACGTGGACCGCAAGTGGAACGCAAACACGGAAGTTGTTACACCGGAAATGTAGCCACTAGCCAGGCAGGATCCGGAAACGAGGAAAAAGGGCACTTGTGGCTGCTATTGCATTTCTTGCATCTGATTACTTGTCTCACTCCATGATTTAACGTATAAGGTTCATAATTTTGCTACAGTTAATAATTTCTGGTATTTTGTCACAATTTTCTCATTTGTACATTTGACCCCCAAAATAAATCTTATTAAACAAATCTGAAATATTTTCACAGGCCACGCGTGACCAGAGAAGGATCAAGGCTACGATCTAAGCATCAGGACAGGGTCTGGCAAACTATGCCGGTCCAAAGAGCTTCAAAGGTACCGGGTTAGGGGAAGCTGATTGTTCTTTTCACTGTGGCTAATAAGAGATTTGGGGGTTAATCAATAGCTGTCGGTGTTTGTCAGTGCTATAAATATCACCGTCGTTGCAACTGCGACGTTTCACAGCCATTATGCCCAAACTATGGTGGGAATAGAACATAAGAAAAAATATGTCATCTGCACTTATTCCCATTAGTCCTAGTTACTATGTATGAGGGCTTCAATTTCAGATGCTGCATGCTATTGTCCACTTCAGGAATGGAGAACTGCGCCAGCTTGACCTAATTTGGCCCAAGGACCTATAACATTTCCTTAAATGGTGCTCAGACTTGGCCCTTCAGACATTTTGGAACCACATTTTCCTCAAGGCTCTCTTGACCTAATGAGTGGCTGATTTATCATGGGAGATGTAGTTCCAAAACATCTGGAAGGCCAAGGTTGAGCACCGCCAATCTACTTACTAGTCTCAGGTCCTACAAGGTACAGTCAGGTCCAGAAATATTGGGACATCGACACAATTCTAACATCTTTGGCTCTATACACCACCACAATGGAGTTGGAATGAAACAAACACAATGTGCTTTAACTGCAGAGTGTCAGCTTTAATTTGAGGGTATGTACATCCAACTCAGGTGAACGGTGTAGGACTTACAGCAGTTTGCAGATGTGCCTCCCACTTGTTAAGGGACTAAAAGTAATGGGACAATTGGCTTCTCAGCTGTTCCATAGCCAGGTGTGTGATATTCCCTCATTACCCCAATTACAATGTGCAGATAAAAGGCCCAGAGTTCATTTCAAGTGTACTATTTGCATTTGGAATCTGTTGCTGTCAACCCTCAAGATGAGATCCAAAGAGCTGTCACTATCAGTGAAGCAAGCCATCATTAGGCTGAAGAAACAAAACAAACCCATCAGAGAGATAGCAAGAACATTAGGCGTGGCCAAAACAACTGTTTGGAACATTCTGAAAAAGAAGGAACGCACCGGTGAGCTCAGCAACACCAAAAGACCCGGGAGACCACGGAAAACAACTGTGGTGGATGACCGAAGAATTCTTTCCCTGGTGAAGAAAACACCCTTCACAACAGTTGGCCAGATCAAGAACACTCTCCAGGAGGTAGGTGTATGTGTGTCAAAGTCAACAATCAAGAGAAGACTTCACCAGAGTGAATACAGAGGGTTCACCACAAGATGTAAACCATTGGTAAAACTCAAAAACAGGAAGGCCAGATTAGAGTTTGCCAAACAACACCTAGCAAAGCCTTCACAGTTCTGAAACAAGATCCTGAGGACAGATGAGACCAAGATCAACTTGTACGAGAGTGTTGGGAAGAGAAGAGTATGGAGAAGGAAAGGAACTGCTCATGATCCTAAGCATACCACCTCATCAGTGAAGCATGGTGGTGGTAGTGTCATGGCGTGGGCATGTATGGCTGCCAATGGAACTGGTTCTCTTGTATTTATTGATGATGTGACTGCTGACAAAAGCAGCAGGAAGAATTCTGAAGTGTTTCGGGCAATATTATCTGCTCACATTCAGCCAAATGCTGCAGAACTCATTGGACAGCGCTTCACAGTGCAGATGGACAATGACCCAAAGCATACTGCATAGAGTTTTTGAAGGGACAGAAGTGGAATGTTATGCAATGGCCAAGTCAATCACCTGACCTGAAACCCATTGAGCATGCATTTCACTTGCTGGAGACAAAACTGAAGGGAAAATGCCCCAAGAACAAGCAGGAACTGAAGACAGTTTGTCACGTTCAGCCACTATGGCGGTACCCAGCATGCGCCAAGTAGGGCCCAGGTATGCGTAAAAGCCGCTATATGCAGAGATGCGTGACACAATGATCTAGGATACGTAAATAAACCACAGGAGACACTGGGGACCTCTGCACGGCTATACCGAAGGAGCCCTATACTGATAGATCGGTCCTTAGAGTGGCCGAATCTGCACTAATAGAAAAAGGTTACCTTGTAGCCGTGCAGAGTCCTGGGGAAAACACAGACACCTGAAGGAGTTATACTCAACAGCTTGCAGGGAAGGACTTCAATATACAAAAGCCGTGGTCAACAGGGATACACAACATATAATTCAATATGCACAGAACAGCTAGGGATGTCCAGAAGAGTCATCAATAAACAAGCCAGGAGTCAAAACCAAAACGTATACCTTGAGCCATAGCGGGGATACAGCACCAGAGAAAATCCGTCAGCCAGGCCAGAGGGTCAATACCAGGAAGTCAATCAGAACATGAAACTCAGACAATGGGGAAACACTGAACTAGAACTACGACAGAATAACAGGGAGCTGTCAGGAACAAAACAGTAGCTGAAGTGAACCAGGATGCAAGAGCATGGTGATATGGGCCCATGGCTTTATATAGGGGAGTAATCAGCCCATATCACCAGCAGAAGCTCAACGAGCAATGAACTTAACCCCTGAGCTGCATGTCAGGGAAAGCAGCACAGGGAAACACATGGAAACACAGACATAAGGAATACAGAGGGCAGGGAGACAGGGTTGGAACGTGGGAACGTGACACAGTTGCAGTAGAGGCCTGGCAGAGCATCACCAGAGCCGCGTTCAATACCTCAGCCGCTGCAAGTGCTAAGTTAGCAACTTGCCATTGAACGCCGTTCAAGCGCTCAGCAGTGCTAACCTAGCACTTGCAGCAACCCGAGGAGATGCTGCGTGTGACGTATTAAAGATGGCCACCGCCATGAAGCAAGTAACAATGCCGTACAGCAAGATGGCCGCCGCCACGAAGCAAGTAATAATTCCGTACAGCAAGGTTAATTTTGAGGTTTTTGTTCACCAAAGCACAAAATATTTATTTATTATTTCCCCCTGCACATAGACATATATTACAGTTCAATTTATATATTGTTTCAGAAGTAAACATAACGTTTATTCATTAAAAACTATCATTTGTGGTGTGTGCATACAAAACGGAATTGTGCTGACTGCTTTTCTTTATCATATTTTGTCCGAGTCCTACGAAAAACAATCTGAATTTTTCATTAAGAAATCGTCAGCCATTTTGGATTCAAAATTTGCATCCAAAGCGTTCAATGACACTGCTGCAGCAAACTGAATTGCTGCGCTGCAGCAATTCAGCAGCTGCTGAGGTATTGAACGGGCCTCAGGGATGAAACCCAGCGTCTGGTGATGTCTATGCGTTCCAGACTTCAGGCTGTGATTGACTGCAAAGGATTTGCAACCAAGTATTAAGAAGGGAAAGTTTGATTTATGATTATTATTCTGTCCCATTACCTTTGGTCCCTTAACAAGTGAGAGGCACATCTGCAAACTGCTGTAAGTCCTACACCGTTCACCTGAGTTGGATGTACATACCCTCAAATTAAAGCTGACAGTCTGCAGTTAAAGCACATTGTGTTTGTTTCATTCCAACTCCATTGTGGTGGTGTATAGAGCCAAAGATGTTAGAATTGTGTCGATGTCCCAATATTTCTGGACCTGACTGTATATATATAATTTTAAGTGATTGCTGGACCAGAGTGTACTAATCTAAGTTGTAATGTAGATTGGATACATCCATGAGACAGAACCAGATGAAGGCTGCCTGGGAGGATCCATTCTCTATAATAAAACCATATGATTTTCCATACACCGCAGAAATAGGTGAATGATGGGGTGTCATGTCAAGGGAGGATTCTGCTCAAGACAGTAAGAGACGGGAGCCTTCTCCCAGTGTGTCTCTTATTTGGGAGAGAATTATTTAGTTCTTTAGTTTTTAAACTGATGCAGAAACTGCTCAATAAATGATTACATATCATTTTTTAATTTTGGGATCATTTGTTTCCAGCAGTTGGCGATGAGTGTAAATAACCCTGGAGGATGTTCTGTTTGTCTTTAACCGGTATGAATGAAAGTATTTCCACCCAAAGACCTCAAGAAAAACAGGAGAAACCCAATATGAGTGAGGAATCATACATGGAAGTAGAAAAGTCAAGTGAAAGTCACATGGAGTCATCAGAGATGACGGACTCATTTGTTCACGGTGATCAAGACATACTTCAGGGCAAGCAGAGAATCATAGGTGGACATCATGAGGAGTGTTTTCGTGAGATAGTTCACATAAAAGAAAAAGCATTTTCATGTTCCGAACGTGAGAGAACCTACTGGAAAAAGTCACATCTAAGGCTAGGGTCAGACTAACGCATTTTTCGCGTCGACCGTGGAAAAGTGCGGTCGAACGGACATATTTTTTCACGGAATACGCGGTAGCGGTCATACGATGCGCCTTTTCGTCCGTGATTTTGTACGGATCATCAATAAAACCCTTTTTGTGTCTGGACGTTATGTTGGCCGGACATTAGCAGCGTCTGACGTCTCCTAATCACACACACACGCCGCTATGCGGCCGCAGCGCACTCTGTACGTCAGTAGTAGCGGTTTGACGTTCTCGAAAAATGCGTTCGTTTGCCACTTGCGTTGCGCGGACGAACTTTCGTGCGGCCGTACTTCGTGTGTTCCCCGGCATTGGACGTCATTTGCTGCTAGCACGGCCGTGATTTTGTGCGGCTAAACGCACGTTAAAGCTGCGTTCGTCTGACCCTAGCCTAAATGTACATCTGCAAAGTCACACAGGAAAAGAACTATATGCTTGTTCTGAATGTGAGAGGTGTTTTACCACCAAGTCAGACCTGACTAAACACAAGAGAGTTCACACAAGCAAACCATTTTCATGTTCTGAGTGTGAGAAGAGTTTCATGAAGAAGTCATGTTTGACAAAACATTTGAGATATCACACAGGCGAAAAGCCTTTTCCGTGTGCTACCTGTGGAAAATGGTTTACCACAAAGTCTGAATTAGTTGTTCATAAGCGATATCACTCCAGAGCGAAGCCATATCTGTGTACTGAATGTGGGAAATGTTTTATCATGAAGGGAGAACTTTCTATTCACGAGCGAGTCCACTCAGCACAAAAAACGTTTGTATGTCCTGAATGCGGGAAATGTTTTTCACAAAGATCCAATCTTCATGTACACGAGAGACTTCACACAGGAGAGAAACCATTTGAGTGTCTGAAAAGTTTTGCTCGAAAGTCCCAACTAATTGTACATGAAAGATGTCACCAATCAGAGAAGCAGCCTGAATGTAGGAACAATTTTCTAACCCCACCAGACCTGAATATACATGGGGGAATTCATGCAGAAGAGAAATCCTTCGTGTGTACGGAATGTGGAAAAGGCTTCACCAAAAACTCAGATTTGTATAAACATACAAGATGTCACCGGGAGGAGAAACCATTTCCGTATTCCGAATGCAGAAAGGTTTTTAAAAGAAAGTCAAAACTAAATGAACATCAGAGGACTCATACGTGAGAGAAGCCGTATTCATGTACAGGATGTGAGAAATGCTTTCACACAAAATCAGACTTAAACAGACATATGGTCGTCCACACCGGAGAGAAACCATTCATGTGTTCTGAATGCTGGAGTTGTTTTGCCAAAAAGTCACGACTTTTATGTCACGCACGAATCCACACAGGAGAGAAACCATTTATATGTTCTGAATGCGGAGGACGGTTTGCCAGGAAACAGTGTCTCGTGAAGCATGAGAGGATTCACACTGGAGACCTGCCATTCGTATGCTCTGAATGTGGGAAGTGGTTCTCCAGGAAGTCGTATCTTGTGAAACACGAGCAAACCCATGCGGGAGACAAACATTACCCTTGCGCCAAATGTGGGGAATGGTTCTCCAAATCAGGATTAGCTAGACATAAGTGTATTAAGTATAACAACAGTGAAGATCTTCATATACAAAAGAATGACATCAAAGAGACAGAATGTGACATTTAGATGGGGCTTACTGCAGGGGTCTACAACCTTGGCCCTCCAGATGTTTTTGGAACTACATCTACCTTGATGCTCAGCTAATCCTTGGGTTGGCAGTGTCTTATTGGAAGCAACATAGTTCCGAACCATCTGGACAGCCGAGGTGGCTGAGCCCTGTCTTACTGTTTTCCGTATTAGAAAGTTCTTGCCTGTTACGATCAAAGGTGTCTCCGGATTTGGTGAGGCCTTAGGTTGAGCTGACGTATGAGGTCCCTCTTAAAAGTCATATTCTAAGCTAAAATAGGGAGTCTTCTATTTTTAACCTAAAACATAAGTAAAAAGGTACCTTGTTGCTAGCCTGAGGTCTCTCTCCTCTTCTGTTCCATTGAAGCAGAGGAAAAGTGAGATGATAGAAAAAGTCACATAGTAAACAGGTGGATAGAAAATGAGTCAGAAAAGCGGAAAATAAAAATAGATAACCTATTGTAACCTGGGGCTCAGTACCCAGAAGGAGTATCCATGTGCAGAAAGGCACAAATCCTGATGGAGAACTGATTCTGGTCCAAACCCACCCAGTCAATAGACAGAGCTCTTTGTAGGGTGATAACAAAACTTAGAATGACTTCATTTAGTGTTTGCAATGGGACAACCCACACAGGGGATGGGACAGACAACAAAGGTAAAACACGCCGTGGTGTTTCTATACCTGATAGCCTCACAATAGCTTCACCCTCCCAGACACTTGCCCTGTTGTAACAGGCAAAGGCTGGGGAAGGGACAGAGAGATCTGGTTTAAGCCAGATCATGGGGGGGGGGTGAATGGAAGCATTGAGAAACAAAGGAATAAGGAACCATTACATACAGATGACACCTAAGGGAAACATCCCTGACATCAGAAAACACATACACCCTGTACCTACCATTGTAACTACAGAGTAACCTCAGCATAGGAGAAAGATGGAAAACCGTATAACATCAGGCCCGCACCTCCCAAACACATATTTAGGTCCATGTACCTAAAGTGACCACCATGTGTCTATATTATTAGATATGTAGATGATAAATAGAAACATAAAGGAGAAGACTGATATCTAGATCTAATCGGATGGATAGAGTTGAGGGGAGATGGAGTAATAGTAACAGGAGGAGGAGCGAAAGATTATAGTAAAGAGACAGCACCCCCTCTCCCTGTACAGGTACCAGTCTCTACCAGCTCTGTCCTCCATGTAGCTCCATGCTCGGGATCCCAATTTCTCCTGCATCCAGGATTTCCTCTCTGTTGCAGGAAGCTCCAGTCACTTTGCACAAACTGGGTTTTCCTGCTAGTAGCAGCATACAGGTCACTATAAAGTAACCCTTGCATGTTGTCCTTGCAGGCAGCATCACTTGGAAGGCCCCAATTGTCTCAAGACCTTTTGTCTTATTTGAGGATCATCACTAGTGATCCTCAAATAAGCGATTAAGTTTGGGGATTAGAGTAATGTGGGACAGATAATGGAGTGGTGCATGTTTTACAGCTTTGATTTGTGGCTATTATGCCAGGTTAAATGAACGATCATTGAAGAACATGTACTGTAGACTTATTTATATCATGATGTAACAATGCTATCCTTGTAATCCCTTCTATTTATTGCGTATTATTATGCTATTATCCTTTATGTATATAGCGCAACATATTCATCAGTGCTTTACAAGATTGGTGTATAATGAGTTGATACATTGGAATATCACACATGGATGATACGGCCTGATTCAGGGCGACCCTGTTCCCAAGGGAATTTACAATCTATGAGATGTACACGTATTTTGTGAGGTAGGCGTATCTATATCGTTGGGTGTCTTGTCCAAGGACACTCGCTGGTGGCGTCTTCTTAGTGGGATCGAGTCGGCTTTCCATGATTGTAGAGCAGCGACCTGGTGGTTAGGTTGAACCCGCTTCTCATAAAGTCGAGACTTGCTTCTCCACAGTTGTTTTGGAAGGATGTGCTGAACGGGATTTTGACTTGCTTCTCCACGGTCGAAGGGTAAAGACGTCACCACTGGACTCCACAGCCGATATTGTGTGTTAGGCAAGTATGTACAGTTAGGTGTCTTGACCAAGAACACTTACTGGACAGGTGCTCTGGCCGAACTGGGTCTCCACGGTTATAGAGCAGTGATGTTACCTCTACTCCATCCAGCCGGTATGACAGCTCTTGTCACAATAAAGACTACGGTTGTTATATAATCCTCGTCCATCGTGGACTTATTTACGGAGTGAATTTAAGTACCTATTAAATAGATGCACTAGCCACCATGACCATTTAAAGTGGTAGACTATTGAATTATAGTGTTCCCTTATTTTTGCCGCTCGATAATTGGGCAGATCCTGCTGGCAGTCTCTACCCAATTATTTATTCCTATTTGTGGCCGATATTTTTTTACTCAACTTTTGCTCATCGCCCACTGCTCTTCCTCTTTGGGTCAGGGACTCTAACCCGGAAGTGCCTGAAGCTTCCCTGCACAATTTGCCCTTTTACACAACTTGGGTAGTGAATAAACCACAAATTGTGCAACGCTATGGGACTTAAGCATTTTATGTACGTGAGTTCCGTAGCGCCTGTGCATAACGATTGATCGGAGCTGCACGCACATGCAGAGATCCGATCCATCGGCTTCCGCTCTGAGAACACTCTCTGCCGCGATCGGTCTCAGAATGGGGGACGTCTGGCATGCTCTGTGTTTGACATCACTAGTCACCAGTGTGGTGACCGGCAGCCGGGAAATTCAAAAATCCTGGCTGCTGGTGGCGCTGAGGAAACTCTTCCACTTCATCCAACGATAACACCGGATCGGGGGGGGGAAGAGGCCCTCACATCTTGACCACTTTAAAAAGATAAAGTGGTCAGGATGAGTAGAGTGACCCTCCAAGTGAATTTAAATGTTCACAAGTTTTCCCTCAGCTGTCCCTGGCTGCTGTGACGGACCTTCAAAACGAAAGTCTTCCCGAGGTCTTCCACATCAGGGTTCTGATTTAATTTCAGAATTCTGCTGGCTGATGCCTCACGAGAGGCATTTTTTCGGCTGTGTGTGTGTGCGCTAATTGTAGGAGGCCAGCCTCATGCTGATTACTGCAGTGAGGTGTTAGCCAGCCAGAAGAGCACCAGGGTAGTTAAAGACCATGGTGATGGTGGATAACAGATGAGTTCCACCCTCAACGCTAGTGTTGCTCAACCCTGGTCCTCCAGATCTTTTGGAATTACATTTCCCACAAGTCCCTGTTGACCAAATGAGTGGCGGAGTATCATGGGAGATGTAGTTCCAAAATGTCTGGAGGGCCAAGACTGGGCACCACTGGTCTAGCCAAATAATGAGGCAAGAATTTCAAGGTGGTGAAGCAAAAGGTCATTAATGTCTACATTTAACCCTCTACCACAGTTTTTTTCTTATTGTCCCTTCTAGAATTGATAGTATAATGGGACCCAGAGACCTGGTCTTCAATTTTAGAGCCAAAACCCACCACATTATCCCATTTCATTCTCCGTCGTATTCCCGAGGCATCTTCCAGAGTCCAGTCCTGGTAGGAATTTCAGATCTGTAGACACATAGGTCATGGCCAGTCCCCAAAACAGAATAGTGGAGCCCTGTCCTATCATAGTAACACCCCATTGGAGAAGAACGGTGTGTGCAACCACATTTATATTCCTCACTGATAGTGGACTCGGGTTCTCTTGTCATGTCAAACCTGGGAAGGGGGTGTGTGGTGCTTCTTTCTTATGGAGAGAGCCCTAAACCGACCAGCTGGAAGTCCTGTGCTCCACCAGGGGATCTACTTTCCCAGAAGCTCATCAAGAAATCCAGGCGGTGAGAGACAAGTACATTTCAGATAGTCAATTTGTTGCACAAGCAGTAATAAAATCAGCTTTAATCCTGCGTGATTAACCTCGAATCGTGGGTTAAACAGGTTTATATCTAAAAAAAAAAAATAGGAAGCGTGAGCAGATTTTTTGAGTAAGGCGTGGCGAGCTGTGCTTATTAATGCTGCCCTGAATGCCACAAATAGCTCGAGGTAACGAGATCAGGAGATTCTCAGGGCAGACTTTAAAACAATGTACAAAAATTAAATGTAAATGTGCTCATGGGTATAAAAGAAGTATCATGTCACTCTCCATCTTACTTACTTCCCATCTGGGACCTCTTTTAGATATGGCTCAGCAGAAATTTACCAAAGTAAACCGGCTTCTTCCCCTCATGTGTGTTTAAAAAAAAAAATTAGCAATCGGTGCCTTTTATCTACATGGGACACAGAACTGGCTGGGTGTGAGGCCTGAGAGTAGCTTAATTGTGACATAATCATGTAGTAGCTATAGGAAAGTGAACATCTGCATCAACAGTGTGTCATAAAAAAAGCAATATATAAAGAATAGGTGAATCTCTGCACTTAACGACTTATAATATATATATACTGGTCCACAGCAAACTCCCTCAGGAACAGGGTGACATACAGAATGGGACCAAACGCTGCAACAAACCCCGCTGCAAACTGTGCCAACATATATGTGACAGCAGCACTGCACAGCACAACGCCACACGCAACATCAAGGGCTCCTACCTTTGTACATCCGCCAATGTGGTGTACATGATCCAGTGCATGGTGTGTGATAAGGGCTGCTATATTGGCAGAAACCAGTCAAACTGAAGCTCAGGATGAACCAGCACAGACACTCCATCAGGAACCGCCAGGAAAATACATATTGTACCCCCGGTGGGACATCACTTCAATCTAACAGGCCACTCCATCCAAAAGCTCAGAATTAAAATCCTCAAAGGACATTTTAAAGGCAATCGTGAACACAAAACCTATGAAATGAAAATGAACACATATTTTAACACCATAAATGTCGGACTCAATGTTGATTCGGGGTTCTTAACTCATGATCATAACAACGTCACATAATATTCATAATTCTGGGTGTTTTTTTTTCCTCTTTCCTGTTTTTTTATTTATTTTTTATTGTTTCTTCTTCATACTCACTGTTTTTTTTTTGGGGGGGGGGGTTTGTGTGTGTTCACCTTCCCTTTGAAGTGATCTTATCACTGTTGTCTCATGTGCCTGAGACACCGTAATGTGTTTTTTTCCTTTTTTCTTTCCCCACTCTAACCATGCCATTTGGCAATTCTCAACCTCTACACCCCCTACCGTGTCCCAATGTTTAATTCTATCATTCTGCTCAGCATAGCTTCAATATACCTGGCGAAGGGAGGATCACTCTCGAAAGCTTGTACTTTAAATGTAACTTTAGTCCAATAAAAAAGGTATCACTACAGACTGCTATACTCGTGATATATATATATATATATATACATATAAAATTAGACCCATGCAATAATGCATGAACACATGTACCATTATTTCTACAAGGGGCGGGGCGATGGCCCCGACCGGAGAGGTAAGGTGCTCCCCCTTGGCTGTAGAATCTCCATGACTTGTGGGGACCGTCCTCCGCATATAGTCCCATGATGTACCCTACACATTGTTTGCAGCCAAGAGGTTAAATGGTAACACTGTTATGTTGCATGGAGTCGACAGGTCATGCCTCAAACCACCACTAGATGGCAGTATTACATGAATGGAGCTTAATAATTTTTTACCGGCCCGTTCTGGCAAACTTTATAATCCGGTTTATAAATCGTTGTTTGTTTATGCTCCTTCCTTAATCTGTTATGGTTTAAAAGGAAATCCTATTGAAAAATAGAGTTTCCCTTAAATAATTAGGCAGATCCTGCCGACAGCCCCATGCCAATGGTTTTTCTTTTTTGGGTGAATTTACTCACCTTTTTGTCCCTCGCCGCGTGCAGCTCCTCCTCTTTGGGTCATGGACTCTCAATACTGTAAGTCCCTGAAGCTTTTTCTGCACCATTTGCGCTCCTATGCCACTTGTGCTGTGTAGGAACTACAACTTGCGTCGGGCATGTGCACTTTGCGTATGCAAACTCCGTAGCGCCTGCGCAGAGCGATGGATCGGGGCTGCACACGCATGCACAGATCTGATCCATTGGCTGCTTCTCTGAGAACGCTCGCTACAGCAGGTGGTCTCACAGGGTGACACCTGCTCTCGTGCTGATGTCACTGGTGACTGCTGGGTGGGATGGAGGAAACTCCTACACTTCACGATTTCACCAGATGGTGAGCACTCCTTAAAACTGAAGAGACCAGGCGAGCCGAGTGTCCCTTTAACAATGTATTTACCCTCTTTTTTTGGTGGTTTTCTTCTCATTACCCAGATAAAATGAAACCATTACATGTCCAGTGATCTGTTTTCTAGTAGCAGTAAAGCCAGTTCCATTTACAATAAGGAACATTCTTTCCGGAAGCTTTATTAAAGGTTTTACCTCAAAACGCGCGACACTGATGGAGTAACACATTCATAATCTTAACAGCATAAACAAGAACTCAGTCGTTTTCTTGGTTCGACTCTTTTTCTCGTCCAGAATGTCAGTTGTTCATATTGAAACATTTATTTCCGGCTGGATCCTTTCACGGAGAAGCAGGGGTTAACAGCACAGTCTCGCCGCCGCCCCCCCCCCCCCCACTCTTTTTTATTATACAAATGAATTTTTGCAGAGTTTACATTAAACACCAAGACCAGGAAGCCCATCGGCCAATCAGCATGTTTCAACAACTGTTTATGGTAAACTGCAGTAGGTCTTTTTGGAAGCTGTCTTCAGCCTGGCAGCTCTTCCTCTCTTGGGGTGGCATAAGGAACCATGGGTCAGTGCCCTTCTGCTTTCATATTTCTGAACTCCGGCCCCCCCAGATGTCCACGAACTACAAACTCCCCACGCTTCTCCATCCATCTAATGCAGAAATTTCTGGGAGTTGTAGTTCAGGAACATCTGGGGGGGGGGGGGCCCCGGAGTTTGGACATCCCTGTCTTACCTGGATGGTACCAAAGGGTACATATTAGACGTGGTTCAAATTCTCGCGAGGAACCCTGCCACCTGTAGAATGAATTATCCATACACAATCCCAAAAAGAAAAAGTGATCATGCACTGCACCCCGAGGCGAACCACCCTACTCCTCCATTGCCCTTTGGTGCTGCAGGTGTTATTGGTGAGTAGGTGTCACCAAGGTCACCTCACAAAAGGAGAATGTCTTCTTATGCTTCGGAATCAAAATCGACATCGTCCAATAAAACTAGCCGAGCTGATCCTGGCAAGTGCAACTAGATGTTTCTAGCCATATCACGCTCGTCTGTGCCTGATGGTGCCCTATGATTCAGTTTTGTGTGATGGCTCCTCTGCTTGATTGATAAATTATATGAAAAATGTTCTGGGTGACAGCTGTCACCTTTCATCAGATTTGGAATCTTCAGATAATTTTTGACCGGTCTGGATAGACTTCACTAGACCAGGACCACCTACCCAGCGTGGAAACCCCACTTGGCGTCAAACGAAGCATAAATAAATGAATATTTTATAACAAAAGGGTAAACTGGAACAGGAGGACGTGAGAACACATGGGTTTGGAGCTGGCATTGACTTCCCCACTCTATCAAAGAGCTGACCCCAATTATCAGGATTTTAAGGATAAAAAATTGCTATTTTTTTATCCCCGTTAATAGGGATACGGTGAGAATAAACTTATTACACGCCATGTGGCATGACCTGTCCCTTACATGAGGCCTCCCGTGACATGAGGAACACAAAGCTCCAGCATTTGCCATTGTAGGTTCTCCAGGATTGAGCAAGCCTGGACCATCGAGAAGAACATTTCACTCACTTAAGAGCAGTGGGTTTTTTCCTTACAAAGTGAATCCTCATGTGTCCCATGAGACTCGCCCTACACGTGTAAGCTTTCCCGCAATCTGGACACGTGAAAGGCCGCTCGCCTGTGTGAAGCCTCTGGTGAATAATAAGAGTCGACTTGAAGGTGAACAATCTGCCGCAGTGAGAGCAAGAAAACGGCTTCTCTCCCGTGTGAGTTCTCTGGTGGGCGACAAGGTAGGAGGAACGGGAAAAGCACTTTCCGCATTCAGAACAGGAAAACGGTTTCTCTCCTGTGTGGGTCATCTGATGGTTGGCCAGGTAAGACGAATATGTGAAACACTTCCCACACACGGGACACGAGAAGGGTTTCTTCCCGGTGTGCACGCTCTGGTGGGCCAGCAGGTCAGATCTATCGGTAAAGTGTTTTCCACATTCGGAGCAAGAGAAGGGTTTCCCCCTCAAGTGAACCTTTTGATGTTTGCCCAGATCCGAGGGCCGACTGAAGCTCATCCCGCACTCCGAACACGAGTGCAGCTTCTCTCTGGCGTGGCTCTTCTGGTGCTTGAGGAAATACGAGGAACGGACGAAGGATTTGCCGCATTCAGAGCAGGAATACAACTCCTCTTTGGTGTGAATCCGCTGATGCTCCACGAGGTTGGACTTGAAATAGAAGCATTTCCTGCATTCGGCACACGAGAAGGGTTTCTCTCCGGCATGGACTACCTGATGCTGGCTCAGTTCTCTGCTGCTGGTAAAGGATTCGGGACACTCTGAACAGTTGTACGGTTCCTCTGGGTCCCGGGTATATTGGTGATCGAGCAGTGTATTGTAGGATGAGGTCATGGTGTCGATTTCTTTCTGTAAAGCACTTTTCATTGATCCATCCTCTGCACTGGTTTCCCCATCTCCTACCCGTGTGAGACCTGATGTAGTCTCAGAAATACTCCAATCTCCTGGTTCCTCCTTAATTTTAACACATATATAGTCCGTCTCTGAATCACCTGAAGGAAAGTCTTCTTCCCGTGAGCCCGGTTCCTCCTTGACACATGTATAATGTGTCTTTGCACCAATATTGTGGTCAGAAACATGGCCAGTGATAAAACCATCTTTACCTTCCTCCTTAAGATCTATAGATGCACACATCATAGGTGGATAAATGACCGTATCCGAGAGGTCTTCATCACACAAAGCTCGTTCCTCCTTAATATGAAGTGATGCATGTTCAGTGACCTTTCCTTCTCCACACGAGTCCGGTTCCTCCTTAATACGAGCAGATGGACATTCTGTGGGTCGGTAATCGTTAGGGTCGCTTACACACCTTTCGTCCCAGGAGTCTGGTTCCTCCTTAATACAGGCAGATACGTCTCCCATCTGTGTATCTTCTGTGGGAAGATAAGGGTCCGTGTTCATGATGGTTCCTCCAACCCAAAAATCTGATTCCTCTTTAATATGGAAACCTACAGGTTCTGTGTGGGTACAGGTGTCCATGTTCTTCAGGTTTTCTTCTGCCCAGGAATCTGACTCCTCCTTAATGTGAGTAGATATGTGACCAGCTGGTAACTCTTCTGTTGGTGGATCAGTTTCCGTTCCTTCACACGGTTCTTCCTTAATATGAGTGGATGAGTATTCTACTGATGTATAGATATGGGGGGCTGGGAGAGGGCCTTCAGGTTCCTCCATGTTTCCCATGCAGATTGTGGTCTTTGGTGTAAAGGGTGTTGAGAATTTTACTTCCTGGTCGTCAAATAAAGCTTTTTCTTGCTTCGTACAGCCTGGCGATGACACAGGGGCCTGGGATCCTTCGTGCTGATGGTTTACTCTGGCTGTGCCTCCTGAAACAAAACAGACATATCGAAATTGGTAACACTAGAGAAGCGAAGGATCAGAGAGCAGGCCGCATGTTTTGCTTAGCAAGTTATTAACCTATCCACTACCATCACAGAGTCAACTCTGTCTTCAAAAGGACCAAGATAAGCCCTAGATGAGGGCTGTCAAACCCATGCCCCCCCCCCAATCGTGGAGGAGGTGGTACACACCCTGACCCCTTTATCTTTTCAAGGTGGTCAGGCTATATGGACTGTACCACCTCCTTACTGCTCCATTTGCCCAATATTGTGCGTCACTGAGAAGTTTCCTCTGTCCATACAAGTGTCACAAGACCTGCCAGTAAAAAAAAAAAAAAGTGTCACCGACCTCCTAGTCACTCTGTATGGGACAGCTTTTACCCAATGAACAGATGCGAGTCTAAGCTTTCTGTAGCATTCTAGGGTTACAGGAACAGAGACCGACAGTGACGATGGGAGGAGACGAAACCATGGTCCTGTTACATCATGTTAGTAGCTATGGCATAGGTCAAAGTCAGCTGGCCTCAGGATGTTCCAGTAAGCATATGGCTCTTGTTGCTCCATCGGCATCAAAAATGGAATAGCGTCAGGCTACCTTGTAGTCCTGAGACACCAGGAACAACCATCACTGTGTCAGGTGAACCCCAAAACAGTGTTACTTTTCTATCAGACATGGATGGCTTACCCAGAGATGTGATGGGTGGTAGGTTCTCCATGGTGTAGCCTCAGGTCCATCTAGATACACCTTCACGCCCAGGGAAAAGGTCTTCTACACCATGGTAAGGGGGAGACCAGGATGAGCAGCACGCATAGGAACACTAGGAGGGAATGAAGAATTGGAGTGAATGGAAAGTACTGAAGGACACCATGAAGACATCAACTTGGCCATGCTCAGGTTGTGCTAGAAGCCCCCCCCCCCCACTCTGTGCTCTAAGGTATTTTCGATCCAGGTGGTTCACCTGCTCTCTGTGTGGCGCAGTGATTGGCAGCCGATGTGCTGATCGAGGAACTGGAGTCAGTGCAGAATGCCGGCCCTGTAATGCCGGTGACTCCGGTGCCAGTGGGACACAGGGATGGTGGCACCTTGGGCACCGGACTGAAACTAGTTAGATTTTCAGAATAACCTTCCTGGTGTCACTGGAATAACGGCAGCGCCCTGCAACATGCATTATGTATGTCCGTGGCTCACTGGAGGGATGCCAGTGCCCTGTAACCTGCATTATGTATATTCTGGGATCACTAGAGGGACGGCAGCAGCACCCAGTAACATGCATTATTTATAGCCTGGGTAACTGGATGGAAGACAGCACCCTGTAACATGCATTATTTATAGTCTGGTGACGGGGGGGGGGGAGGCAGCGCCCTGTAACATGCATTATTTATAGCCTGGGTAACTGGATGGAAGACAGCGCCCTGTAACATGCATTATTTATAGTCTGGTGACGGGGGGGGGGGGGGGGGAGGCAGCGCCCTGTAACATGCATTATTTATAGCCTGGGTAACTGGATGGAAGACAGCGCCCTGTAACATGCATTATTTATAGTCTGGGTGACGGGGGGAGACAGCGCCCTGTAACATGCATTATTTATAGTCTGGGTGAGGGGAGGCAGCGCCCTGTAACATGCATTATTTATAGTCTGGGTGACGGGGGGCAGCACCCTGTAACATGCATTATTTATAGTCTGGGTGACGGGGAGACAGCGCCCTGTAACATGCATTATTTATAGTCTGGGTGAGGGGAGGCAGCGCCCTGTAACATGCATTATTTATAGTCTGGGTGACGGGGGGCAGCACCCTGTAACATGCATTATTTATAGTCTGGGTGATGGGGGAGGCAGCGCCCTGTAACATGCATTATTTATAGTCTGGGTGAGGGGAGGCAGCACCCTGTAACATGCATTATTTATAGTCTGGGTGAGGGGGGGGGAGGCAGCGCCCTGTAACATGCATTATTTATAGTCTGGGTGACGGGGAGGCAGCACCCTGTAACATGCATTATTTATAGTCTGGGTGAGGGGAGGCAGCGCCCTGTAACATGCATTATTTATAGTCTGGGTGACGGGGAGGCAGCACCCTGTAACATGCATTATTTATAGTCTGGGTGAGGGGAGGCAGCGCCCTGTAACATGCATTATTTATAGTCTGGGTGAGGGGGGGCAGCGCCCTGTAACATGCATTATTTATAGTCTGGGTGACGGGGGGGCAGCGCCCTGTAACATGCATTATTTATAGTCTGGGTGAGGGGGGGGCAGCGCCCTGTAACATGCATTATTTATAGTCTGGGTGAGGGGGGCAGCGCCCTGTAACATGCATTATTTATAGTCTGGGTGAGGGGGGGCAGCGCCCTGTAACATGCATTATTTATAGTCTGGGTGAGGGGGGGCAGCGCCCTGTAACATGCATTATTTATAGTCTGGGTGAGGGGGGGCAGCGCCCTGTAACATGCATTATTTATAGTCTGGGTGAGGGGGGGCAGCGCCCTGTAACATGCATTATTTATAGTCTGGGTGAGGGGGGGCAGCGCCCTGTAACATGCATTATGTATATCAGGAGGCTCTGCTCTCCCGGGACACAGGATGGGGTATAACACTTGGAGGTGTCAGGCCCCGGATTGGGAGGCTCCGGCTCGTTACGTGTTGTATACCCCCCTCGAAACCCGGGACATAACCCGCACTGACCCGGGACACGCCGCGCTCTCCCCACACTCACAGCATGACTCCCGCTCCCCTCCGGAATCCGCCATACAATCCGCATGGCTTCCCCTCCTCTGGACCCGCCTTCTGTGAGCTATCTGCGATATGATTGGCTGCTGTGTTTACTTCCGCCCAGAGTTTGCGTCATGCGTGTGCGTTCCACTAACCTCCACTTCCGTGTTGTGCGTTCCATCGAGTTTACCAGAGCCCAGAGAAAGGGTTGGGGTTAGGAAACTCATAGCTGGGAGATATTGCAGGAGGGGTGGGCAAATATTGCTGTCAGTCCACCCCCCCATCACCCTGCCTGGACAAAACGTGTCATACGAGCATGTGGGATGAAAAAGATACAATCACCTGACACTGTGTCCTCCATGACCACTTCAGCTCATTTACATATAAAGGGACACTGTGTCCTCCATGACCACTTCAGCTCATTTACATATAAAGGGACACTGTGTCCACCATGACCACTTCAGCTCATTTACATATAAAGGGACACTGTAGTAGGGTTGTCAGATCAGTCTTGTTTTACTGGACACATATAATTTATTCATGCTGATGGGCAGTACATGAAAAATGCCACCCAGCAGCATGTATAATCCATACCCTGCATGTAAGAGATCAGAAAGGAACCACAGTTGACCTGCCTTGATTTCCTTCCTGCAGCATATGCATTATACATGTTGCAGGGCAGCACTTTTCCCTGTGCTCTCCCTCTGCATGACATAGCAATAAGTGTCCAGGAAAACATGGCCGACCTGGTAACATTACACTCTTGTTGCCACGTCCAGTTAATCTAATTTACGTGACACCTTGGCGGGAATAGTTGTGCTGGAGATGCCAGGTCGGCCATGTTTTCCTGGACACATTACTATTTCATGCAGAAGAAGAGCGCAGTGAAGGAGCTGTCCAGCATCATGTATAACATACATGCTTCATGGAAAAAACTTTTTCTAATCAGGAGAGTGGCCACCTGGGATTCCTTTTTGATTTAGCGTATGGATTATACATGCTGCAGGGTGGCATTTTCCATACACTGCCCATCAGTACGAATAAATTATATGTGTCCAGGAAAACATGGCCGATTCGGTAACCTTAGTATGCCCCTCACCTGTCCATCCTGGCTGTCCTTGAATGCTGCCGATCAGTGGAGCGGTGTGAATCTCTTGCCTTTAGGGGGTCGAGTCGTGGTATGCCTACAGACATGAAGGAAACAGGTCGATCCAGGTCCCATTGCTGCTGGGGGTGATCCTTGCCCTCTGGGGCACCCAGCCTCCCCGCTGCTCCATCATCAGCTTACCATTGTGGAGCATGTATATTCTACGGAGTCCAGCTCTGGGACACGTACTGAGCTCCAGCTGGGAACAAAGTGATGCCCATGCTCCTCCTTGAAGGGGTGACCTCTTTTTTCCCAACCATTGTACTTTTGCGTTGTCACATAAACCACAAACAGTGTGACATTTCCTGTCGTAGGTGCCGGTACTCAGTACCGGTGCGTATCGGCAGAAAAAAAGGACAGCACGCACATATATTAAAAATGTATCATATGTATAAAAAAAATCAAAAATAACACAGTATATATTTCACACTATCAGGTTTGTTCACTAGAGGTGAAACTCAGTAGTAGGGATGAGCCGAACACCCCCGAGTTCGGTTCGCATTCGAACTCGAACTTTTCAAAAGTTCGAACTCGAACACGAACTCAATACAAGTCAATGGGACTCAAAGTTCTGTTTTTAGAGTGCCCTCCAAGAGGGCATATATGCTAGAGATTTGCCATAAAAGGTGTATGGGGGTCCGGATAGTGCCCTGGGGGACAGGAAACAAGGACAAAAAGTAAAAAAAAGTTTTTAAAGGAACAGTGAGTTTTCCATGAAAAAAGGGTTAAAAATAAAAACGAAAAGTTCCTTCAAATATCGTGCCTAGGAGGTCCCCATAACCTGCCCGTGAAGTGGCGGATTTCTAGGATGTATAGAAACATTTAAAAACAATGTCCGGGTCTGGGTAGTGCCCTGGGGACAGGAAACAAGGACAAAAAGTTTAAAAACAGACGTTTTTAACCCCTTCACTGCTGACGACGTGTGGGACACGTCCTCAGTTACTCCCGCTGTATGCTGAGGAGGACGTGTCCCACACGTCATCAGTTTTGCGGGACCCCCGGCGGAGATACTCACCTCTCTGTCCGGGGTCCCGCGGCGTTCTGACTTCAGCGTCCTCAGACGCTGAAGTCAAGCTCCTCCCGACGTAAATGACGTCATCGCACCATGCGCAATGACGTCATTTCCAGGCGCCCCCCCGTGTCATGTCAAGCCAATCAGGATAGAGGTGCCATGATAATCTCTATATATACACATATATATATACACACACTAGGGTTGCTCATATAAGTATATTTGCCCCAGATCACGTGTGGATATATTTGCCCCCAACTCATGTATATATATATATATTTGCCCCCAACTCATGGATATATATATATATTTTCCCCCAACTCATGGATATATTTGCCCCCAGATTACATAGGTATATATTGCCCCAGCTGATATGGAGATATTTGCCCCCAGCTCACATATGGATATATCTGCCCCCAGCTCTCACCTGCTGCCAGGCCCCCCAGGTTCCGCCGGCGTTCCTCATGGTGGCGAGCGGCCGCTGACATGATGCAGCTTTGCCGCTCGCCGGGCGGGAACCACATGACCAGCGCAGCCGCGTTCTCGCGAGATCGCGCGCGGCGCTGGTCAGGTGGTTCGGCCCCTATCGCTGCGCCGGGGCGGCGCTCGGGGCCGGGGAATTCTGCCCCCACAAACTGGCAGGAAGCCAGATAGTAAGGCGGCCGTGTGTGCCGCCTTACGCTAGCGCCGGCCCTGTCCCTGGCAATGCCGGGAGATCGCCTGGAAGGGAGGGGGGGATCCGTTCGGATCACTCTCCCTCCCGATCGGGAGGTCCCACAAAAAAAAGCCAGGCACCACTTAAAAGGGGAGAGTCTCCCCTTTTAAGCGGTGCCTGGCTTTAACTCCTTAGGCACCTTGCGGCGCCGAAGTGCGGCCTAGCTCCGATGGGGGCCGCCATATTGGATGGCGGCTCCACCCCCTGGTCCCCCCTCACTGCCTGACGTCCTTACGCATAGTGTGATGATGTCAGATAGCCGGGGAACCCCTAGCTCCCCGGAATCCCCTGGTGGAGATAGGGGGTTCATTTGAACCCCGATATCTCCAGAACTGTGGCAGCTAGGGGGTCATGGAGGGTGTCAATCGAAAGGCCTGAGCATGGCCTTTCGAATGATACCCAACATGACCAGATATAAAGTAGAAAAATAAAGAATAAAAAACATGTATTTTTTTTTGTGTGTTATTTTTATTAATGCAGCAATATTGTTCACATTTCAATTATAATGTGAACAATGATGCTGTACTAATGATTTTTTTCTATGGGGTGCGTTTGCTAAAAATTACATAATTCCCCCCAAAAAATTTAATAAGTCCCCATTTCTAATTTTTGTACAAGCGCACCCCATAGAAAATATAACCGCAAATGTTCATGTGATAAAAGGTGAAAAAAAACACTTTACACACTGCAGATGATTAAAAATTCAAGTTTTATTGCATTTTTTGTTATAATATACAGGCAGAACATGACGTATACATATAATAATGATATATTATGAATCTGCCGAGTCTGCCAGAAAGAACGATATATAATATGTCTGGGTCGTATAATAAAATGTGGCTTCAAATCGCGTTTAAACATGATGAGCGAAAGCGGTAAAAATTAGCTCAGCACACAGCGGTGAAATGCCTCAGCAGTGAAAGGGTTAAAAGAAGAGTGAGCTTTCCATAAAATAAGGGTTAAAAATAAAAAGGAAAAATTCCTTCAAATATCGTGTCTAGGAGGTCCCCATAACATGCCTGTGAAGTGGCGGATTTGTAGGATGTATGGAAACATCGCCATCACAGACCCACACACAACACCTGGCACCTCCAGTCTGCATACAATGTATCAAATTCAGGAGACCGGACTAATTAGAAGCACATGTTATTTTCAAACACTAATTAACCACCTGTTATTTACGCTGTTTGAGAGCACAGGTCATTTAGAGGTGAGAATCTTTGCACCCAGACATTAGTTTTTAATTCAATATCTAATAAACCGTTGCTTATAATATTCTGCAGTAAAGAGTCTCTTTATTTCTAGAATTTTTAGTATTTTTTAAGCATTTATTATAATTTTTTCACAATTTTTTTTTTCGAACTCGAACCGAACACGCCAAAAAGTTTGCGAACGACCAAAGTTCGAATCGAACTCCGAACTGATCGAACCGAACAGCTCATCCCTACTCAGGAGAACTGGCAGGAGAAGTGAAAATTCTAGGTCAAAATAGCCAAACCAGAAAAATGTTCCCATTTATCTCACTTTCCAAATCGGCTATTTAGTCTAGATTGTTCGCTTTTTCTGCCAATTCTCCTGAGTTTCACCTTTTAGTGACTAGATCTGTATTTCTTTTTCTTTTCTTTGTATCGTTGTCTGAGTCCCTCTCATGTGGTTTTTTAGGTCGTGCATGGGGTTTTATCCCTTTATCCCTCTATGATTCCATCGTTTTCCTGCCCAGGTGCGGCCGCCTCATATTTCACATCCGACTCCCGTACCGCTACCTCCACTACCGGTACGTCGAGGCGGCCATTCGTTCCACCTACTTCCAGGACTACTGCAGAAACTGCAGCTTCTACGCCAACGTCACGGCGCAAAACGCGGTAAATACAGGATTCCCGGATAGACGGACAGCCCAGACCTGATCTAACCTGAAATAATGTTTAGTTTGTGTGTGACCTGACCGGGTGTTACTGCGGGTGTTACTGCTCTGCTATCACATAGGTAAATGAGGACGGGGGGGGGGGGGTTGGGTGCTGAGCGCTAAATGACACACGGGGCTTATCCGAGGACCTGAAAAATGACAAGTGCGCAGTGCCACGACATCCAATCCCGCTCCCTCAGCACAAGACATCCAGTCCGTGCTACCTCAGCACCGCGACATCCAATCCCGCTCCCTCTGCACTGCGACATCCAATCTGTGCTCCCTCAGCACCGCAACATCCAATCCCGCTCCCTCAGCACCGCAACATCCAATCCCGCTCCCTCAGCACCGCGACATCCAATCCCGCTCCCTCAGCACCGCGACATCCAATCCCGCTCCCTCAGCACCGCGACATCCAATCCCGCTCCCTCAGCACTGCGACATCCAATCTGTGCTCCCTCAGCACCGCGACATCCAATCCCGCTCCCTCAGCACCGCAACATCCAATCCCGCTTCCTCAGCACCGCGACATCCAATCTGTGCTCCCTCAGCACCGGGACATCCAATCCTGCTCCCTCAGCACCGCGACATCCAATCTGTGCTCCCTCAGCACCGCGACATCCAATCCCGCTCCCTCAGCACCGCAACATCCAATCCCGCTTCCTCAGCACTGCGACATCCAATCCCGCTCCCTCAGCACCGCAACATCCAATCCCGCTTCCTCAGCACTGCGACATCCAATCTGTGCTCCCTCAGCACCGCGACATCCAATCTGTGCTCCCTCAGCACCGCGACATCCAATCTGTGCTCCCTCAGCACTGCGACATCCAATCCCGCTCCCTCCGCACTGCGACTTCCAATCCTGCTCCCTCAGCACCGGGACATCCAATCCCACTCCCTCAGCACCGCGACATCCAATCCCGCTCCCTCAGCACTGCGACATCCAATCTGTGCTCCCTCAGCACCGCGACATCCAATCCCGCTCCCTCAGCACCGCGACATCCAATCTGTGCTCCCTCAGCACCGCAACATCCAATCCCGCTCCCTCAGCACCGCGACATCCAATCCCGCTCCCTCAGCACCGCAACATCCAATCCCACTCCCTCAGCACCGCGACATCCAATCTGTGCTCCCTCAGCACCGCGACATCCAATCCCGCTCCCTCAGCACCGGGACATCCAATCCTGCTCCCTCAGCACCGCGACATCCAATCCTGCTCCCTCAGCACCGCGACTTCCAATCCTGCTCCCTCAGCACTGCGACATCCAATCTGTGCTCCCTCAGCACCGCAACATCCAATCCCGCTCCCTCAGCACCGCAACATCCAATCCCGCTCCCTCAGCACCGCGACATCCAATCCCGCTCCCTCAGCACCGCGACATCCAATCCCGCTCCCTCAGCACCGCGACATCCAATCCCGCTCCCTCAGCACTGCGACATCCAATCTGTGCTCCCTCAGCACCGCGACATCCAATCCCGCTCCCTCAGCACCGCAACATCCAATCCCGCTTCCTCAGCACTGCGACATCCAATCTGTGCTCCCTCAGCACCGGACATCCAATCCTGCTCCCTCAGCACCGCGACATCCAATCTGTGCTCCCTCAGCACTGCGACATCCAATCCCGCTCCCTCCGCACTGCGACTTCCAATCCTGCTCCCTCAGCACCGGGACATCCAATCCACTCCCTCAGCACCGCGACATCCAATCCCGCTCCCTCAGCACTGCGACATCCAATCTGTGCTCCCTCAGCACCGCGACATCCAATCCCGCTCCCTCAGCACCGCGACATCCAATCTGTGCTCCCTCAGCACCGCAACATCCAATCCCGCTCCCTCAGCACCGCGACATCCAATCCCGCTCCCTCAGCACCGCAACATCCAATCCCACTCCCTCAGCACGCGACATCCAATCTGTGCTCCCTCAGCACCGCGACATCCAATCCCGCTCCCTCAGCACCGGGACATCCAATCCTGCTCCCTCAGCACCGCGACATCCAATCCTGCTCCCTCAGCACCGCGACATCCAATCTGTGCTCCCTCAGCACTGCGACTTCCAATCCCGCTCCCTCAGCACTGCGACATCCAATCCTGCTCCCTCAGCACCGGGACATCCAATCCCACTCCCTCAGCACCGCTACATCCAATCTGTGCTCCCTCAGCACTGCGACTTCCAATCCTGCTCCCTCAGCACCGCGACATCCAATCCCGCTCCCTCAGCACCGCGACATCCAATCCCGCTCCCTCAGCACTGCGACATCCAATCTGTGCTCCCTCAGCACCGCGACATCCAATCCCGCTCCCTCAGCACCGCAACATCCAATCCCGCTTCCTCAGCACTGCGACATCCAATCCCGCTCCCTCAGCACCGCAACATCCAATCCCGCTTCCTCAGCACTGCGACATCCAATCTGTGCTCCCTCAGCACCGGGACATCCAATCCTGCTCCCTCAGCACCGCGACATCCAATCTGTGCTCCCTCAGCACTGCGACATCCAATCCCGCTCCCTCCGCACTGCGACTTCCAATCCTGCTCCCTCAGCACCGGGACATCCAATCCCACTCCCTCAGCACCGCGACATCCAATCCCGCTCCCTCAGCACTGCGACATCCAATCTGTGCTCCCTCAGCACCGCGACATCCAATCCGCTCCCTCAGCACCGCGACATCCAATCTGTGCTCCCTCAGCACCGCAACATCCAATCCCGCTCCCTCAGCACCGCGACATCCAATCCCGCTCCCTCAGCACCGCAACATCCAATCCCACTCCCTCAGCACCGCGACATCCAATCTGTGCTCCCTCAGCACCGCGACATCCAATCCCGCTCCCTCAGCACCGGGACATCCAATCCTGCTCCCTCAGCACCGCGACATCCAATCCTGCTCCCTCAGCACCGCGACATCCAATCTGTGCTCCCTCAGCACTGCGACTTCCAATCCCGCTCCCTCAGCACTGCGACATCCAATCCTGCTCCCTCAGCACCGGGACATCCAATCCCACTCCCTCAGCACCGCGACATCCAATCTGTGCTCCCTCAGCACTGCGACTTCCAATCCTGCTCCCTCAGCACCGGGACATCCAATCCCGCTCCCTCAGCACCGCGACATCCAATCCCGCTCCCTCAGCACCGCGACATCCAATCCTGCTCCCTCAGCACCGCGACATCCAATCCCGCTCCCTCAGCACTGCGACTTCCAATCCTGCTCCCTCAGCACCGCGACATCCAATCCCGCTCCCTCAGCACCGCGACATCCAATCCCGCTCCCTCAGCACCGCGACATCCAATCCTGCTCCCTCAGCACCGCGACATCCAATCCTGCTCCCTCAGCACCGCGACATCCAATCCTGCTCCCTCAGCACCGCGACATCCAATCCTGCTCCCTCAGCACCGCGACATCCAATCCTGCTCCCTCAGCACCAAGAGACAGAGTCTATTATTTGTACATACAAACACAATGTATAAACTGGAATCACAAACAAACAGACGCGGTGACTAGTGGAAGCAATTTCACCATGAGGGATCGTCACGCAAGAGCACAACTACTGATATCACTTATTTTAGGGGTTATTCCATCAGGTTGTGCGGGTGTCTTTTTAGGGGCTCCCCCATATATTCAGGGTGTGTGGGTGTATTTTTAGCGGGTCCTCCACATATTCAGGGTGTTCGGGTGTCTTTTTAGGGCTTCCTCCATATATTCAGGGTGTGCGGGTGTCTTTTTAGAGGCTCCTCCATATATTCAGGGTGTGTGGGTGTCTTTTTAGGGGCTCCTCCATATATTCAGGGTGTGTGGGTGTCATTTTAGGGGCTCCTCCATATATTCAGGGTGTGCGGGTGTCTTTTTAGAGGCTCCTCCATATATTCAGGGTGTGCGGGTGTCTTTTTAGAAGCTCCTCCATATATTCAGGGTGTGCGGGTGTCTTTAGGGGCTCCTCCGTATATTCAGGGTGTGCGGGTGTCTTTAGGGGTTCCTCCATATATTCAGGGTGTGTGGGTGTCTTTTTAGGGGTTCCTCCATATATTCGGGGTGTGTGGGTGTCTTTTTAGGGGCTCCTCCATATATTCAGGGTGTGTGGGTGTCTTTTTAGGGGCTCCTCCATATATTCAGGGTGTGTGGGTGTCTTTTTAGGGGCTCCTCCATATATTCAGGGTGTGCGGGTGTCTTTTTAGCAGCTCCTCCATATATTCAGGGTGTGCGGGTGTCTTTTTAGCAGCTCCTCCACATATTCAGGGTGTGCGGGTGTATTTTTTAGGGGTATCCTCTATATATTTGTGTGCGGGTGTATGGTTTTAGTCTGATCTCGCCGCATTGCAGACAGATTCTTATCTCACTCGTCTCCTTCGCTCAGAACGCATCCACCGCTAACAGCACTGACCCAGAACCTTCACCAGCTTCAATCGTAACGTCTGAAAAGAAGAGCCCAAAAAGTGCCAGGACAAGCCGCGCCAGGGGCTGACCCGCTATCCTGAGAGCGAGGACCGCCATCACAGCCACCCCGATCATATCTGCGGGAAGCAGGCGCATTGGCTGCCCCTTAACGGACGAGCAGCGGCAGAAAAAAAGACAAAAATAAGAATAATGAGAAGGATCATTAAATGCTGTGTGAGGAGACGGAGGGATTCAGCCGCCGCGATGGTTAAACAAAACAACACAGCGTAGATGGAAATCCCAGAACGCACGCTAGGCCGACGCAACTTGTATCTGTCATTTTATGTGGATATTTCAGAAAATATGGAACTTTGTCTTTGTTTTCTGATTCGGTTGAATTAAAGCTCCTGTTTGTAGAGATCTGTCTGTCACTATAAGAATTTAATTTCGTGTTGGAACAGAGAAAACACGAATAAGATAAACATGTCTGTTCTCAGTTACTACTTAACTATCATGAGGATACTTTGTCAGTTAAACGCAGCTCACTAGGTTATATTCTTTCACCATATTATCAGCCTGACCGAGGTCAGACCTGCAAAAATTCCCATTAACTCGTACTTGTTCCTCTCCACGGAAATCTTTAGTAAAAGGCGAAAGATTTTTGCGATCTGAAGAGAAACCAGAGTATAAAGAAGCTCGGCCTGACAGCAGCGCCACCTCAGCGCCTCCCACCACACATACGGCGAGCACCGCGCACTGCATCATGGTACGCAAATCATGCAAAGCAAAGTCACGCCTCTCTACCTTGAACTGCTGAGGGCGTGTGTGACCAATAGAGGGCGCTCATGGAGCAGACAGACCGCCAGCCCCCTCACGCACCTCAGAGACTGCGCGACCCGGAAGCCAGAGCACGCCCTGAGGTCACATCTCTCAGTAATTCCTGGAGGTGGGGGCGGGGTCAGTAATGAAGCTGTCACTGGTTACTGCACTCTGTGACAGATTAAACGCGGGAGAGAAGGAGGTTCTGCAGCAGCAAGAAGAAAAATATTATGTTTGCAAACCATGAAGAGCTCCTGTAGCCCAACTCCTTCACCCCGTGACCCGTCACTAATGCAGGGGTCGTGCATAGATAATAAGAAACCGTATGTAAGCAGAGCTGTCGTTGCCAACATCAAAGATGGCCACTGCTGGCTTCCCGCTGATGGTTTGCCTACGCTGAGGTGAGGGCGTGCTCTGGCTTCCGGGTCGCGCAGTCTCTGATGTGTTGGCGGTCTGTCTGCTTCATGAGCGCCCTCTATTGGTCACACACGCCCTCAGCAGTGCAAGGTAGAGAGGCGTGACATTGCATGATTTTCGTAACCATGATGCAGTGCGCGGTGCTCGCCGTATGTGTGGTGGGAGGCACTGAGGTGACGCTGCTGTCAGGCCGATCTTACTTATACTCTGGTTTCTCTTCAGATCGCAAAAATCTTTCGCCTTTTACTAAAGATTTCCGTGGAGAGGAACAAGTACGAGTTAATGGGAGTTTTTGCAGGTCTGACCTCGGTCAGGCTGATAATATGGTTAAAGAATAGAACTTAATGAAATAACATGATTCTTCAGGAGTTAGTTTCATATTGTGCGGGAACTGAAGAGAAACACTTTAAATAAACATCTTGTTTAGGAAGTTGGGGGTCGCTGATGCTTTAACGGGAAAGTAATTGACTGACTTTATCATATCTTACTTTGTATCAATAAAGTATCAGCTGATCTCAGCAGAAACTGTGAACAAACACGTTGATCTTATTCATGTTTTCTCCTCTGTTCCAGCAGGAAATTAAATTCGAATTGAGAAACAGACATTTAGAGAGACAGACAGATCTGTACAAACAGGAGCTTTGGTCAGGCTAATGTTATGGTAAAGAATTTAATAAACTTCATTTATGTGTATTTGGGAATTGAATTTCATGCTGGAACAGAGGAGGAAACGTGTTTGTTCACAGTGTGAGGGAGTTGGGGATCTGATACTCTTAACGGTGAAAGTAACAAAACAATTATTTTGTAATCTGTCCTAAATAAGTGACTTCATTGTTACAAAGTAACATATGATAAAGTATTAACCGATATAAGCGACGACTGTGATTGAACACGTTAATCTTATTCAGGATTCCTACTCATCACATAACAAAACTCAAAATCCCAAAGCAAGTTTCATAGATTCTATTTTTTCACCATGTTATCAGCCTGACCGAGGTCAGACCTGCAAAAATTCCCATTAACTCGTACTTGTTCCTCTCCACGGAAATCTTTAGTAAAAGGCGAAAGATTTTTGCGATCTGAAGAGAAACCAGAGTATAAAGAAGCTCGGCCTGACAGCAACGCCACCTCAGCGCCTCCCACCACACATACGGCGAGCACCGCGCACTGCATCTTGGGTATGCAAATTACAGTGTGCGGAAGGTAGAGCTTGTTTCCTGCGAGACGCTCATGTGATCAGGCTGCGGCGGGCCCGTTTCACCAACAGAGGGCGCTCATGGAGAATCTACACCTGCACGCAAACACAGGACCCACGGATGGCTCTGGGTCGCTTCCTGCGCTGCTCCTCGGGCTCTGGGTCGCTCCCTGCGCTGCTCCTCCGGCTCTGGGTCGCTCCCTGCGCTGCTCCCTGCGCTGCTCCTCCGGCTCTGGGTCGCTCCCTGCGCTGCTCTCCGGCTCTGGGTCGCTCCCTGCGCTGCTCCTTCCGGCTCTGGGTCGCTCCCTGCGCTGCTCCTCCGGCTCTGGGTCGCTTCCTGCGCTGCTCCTCCGGCTCTGGGTCGCTCCCTGCGCTGCTCCTCCGGCTCTGGGTCGCTCCCTGCGCTGCTCCTCCGGCTCTGGGTCGCTACCTGCGCTGCTCCTCCGGCTCTGGGTCGCTTCCTGCGCTGCTCCTCCGGCTCTGGGTCGCTCCCTGCGCTGCTCCTCCGGCTCTGGGTCGCTTCCTGCGCTGCTCCTCCGGCTCTGGGTCGCTCCCTGCGCTGCTCCTCCGGCTCTGGGTCGCTCCCTGCGCTGCTCCTCCGGCTCTGGGTAGATTTGAACAACACCATCTCTGATACTATGTTGAGAGATTGTAATGATTTATTAAGATATAAACCTAGACCCCAGAAGGAAGAGGGAGAAGTTCGATTTATCTGTGATTTTAACGATAAGGCTAACAATATCAAAAAAAATGTAATAAACACTGGCACGTTCTATTAAATGATGGTGATCAGAGCGACACTTAAAATAGTTTTTAGAGGAACTAAAAATGTTAAGTCTAGTTTAGTAAATAGTAGAACTAGAAAAAGGGACATTTCAAAAAAATTTTTGGACTGAAAGAAGGTTTTTATCAATGCGGACTATGACTAGACTATAGATCTACGGGAAACAGAAAGAAACATATAGGCTCCTATTTCAATCAAAAACGGAATAAAATACTGGAAATAGGGGGTATTTTAAATTGCTGCTCCTGAAATGTAATTTATACGCTGGAATGCCCCTGTGGCCTAAAATACATAGGTCGAACAAAACGGGCCCTTAATGTCAGAATAAATGAACATGCTAGAAATATTAGAAACGATTTTGAGAAGCATTCTGTTTCTCTACATTTTAAGACGTATCGCAGCAGTTCTCCTGTGGGTTTAAAATTTTGGGCAATTAAACAGGTTAAAAAGTAGGGATGTGCGTTTCGGAATTTTGGAATTTTCACGAAATTTCCCGATTCGTGTCTTCGGATTCGGTCGAATTTCCGAATCGGGTCGGACCCGAAAACCGATAGATCCGAAAAGTTTTCCGAGCCGAAACGAAAAGTTTTCGGATTTTTCGAATGGACTTGAAATGTGTCAAATCAAATTTATTTTCGCTCTATTCATGATTCGGTTCCATTCGTGATTTCGGTTCCATTTCGGTAATTCTGGAAATCGTATATTTAACTATTATCGTTTATATCGCTGATTCTGTAAATTTTGTATTTGTAAATGCGTATCACTTGTTTCTTGTGGCATTCGGGTCAGTTTAGCGTTTTTTAAATCGTTTTGTTCATTTTTTTTGTTCCTTGGCTTTCATACCATTTTAATATGATTAAATAAAGTTGTGAAATGTATATTCAATTATTCATAAGAAAAAAAGGATCTTTATTTAATAAAAAAAAAACACGATAGAATCGCCAGAATTATCGTAGACACTTTGAAACGAGGAGAACAGACGTTCCGAAAAAACGAAAATTTCCGAAATGTCGATACAAAAAAACGAGCAAAATGACACGAAAATACGAGAAATGGTCGATATTCCGAAAAAAAAAATGTATACGAAAAACGAGCCGAACCGAACCGAATCGAAACAGAAATCGGTCGAAACGAACCGAATCGAAAATTTTAAACATCCGAACAAATCGAACCGAATCGAACCGAAAAAAAAAAATCGGTGCACATTCCTAGTAAAAAGGTAGAGATTGAAGAGGAACAAATTAGGAAAGGAAGAGATGAGATTGATCTTTGAAAACGGTACATTGGCTCCGAATGGCTTGAATGATGATTTCGAGATTGTGCACTTTTTGTAAAGATCTTCTCCCATTCTATTTCATCGAGGTCATTTTATTTAGGAGAGGTATCTCTCATTTGCCATTCATTACACATATTATAAATTTATAATCTCAAGGGTGATCAGTTAATGAACATTATATAACGATAAAAAAATTTTTTTTTAAATTAATCACAATAATTAATTAGACACCAATTGGCAATGATTTATATGAATTATAAATAGGAACACATAAAGTTTCATTTAATTAACATACATATTAGCACTTTATTAATGTCATTACATTACACCAATATATATGGAAGAGGTTTTGGCTAACAATACAGTAATATATAAAGGGGAACATTTGATATTTTATAAGCATATGACATTATTTGACACAGTCAATAATAGCGCTTTAAATGAGACACTTTAAAATGTAATGAGATTTTGAGAACCAACTAGGGATGTGCGTTTCGGGTTTCGGAATTTCAGAATTTTCACGAAATTTCCCGATTCGTGTTTTCGGATGCGGCCGAATTTCCGAAAATTTTTAGATCCGAAAACGGCAGATCCGAAAAGTTTTCCGAGCCGAAACGAAATATTTTCGGAATTTTCGAATGGACTTGAAAATTGTCAAATCGAAATTTATTGCTTTGAAACGAGGAGAACAGACTTTCCGAAAAACGAAAATTTCCGAACTTAACGAAAAGTCGATACAAAAAAACGAGCAAAGTGACACGAAAATACGAAAAATGGTCGAAATCCGAAACCATGTACAATTCCGAAAAACGAAAATTTCCGAAATCACGAAAAGCGATACAAAAAAACGAGCAAAGTGACACGAAAATACGAAAAATGATCGATATTCCGAAAAAAAAAAGTACACGAAAAACGAATCGAGCCGAACCGAATCGAAACAGAATCGGTCGAAACGAGCCGAATCGAAAAGTTTAAAAATCCGAAAAATCGAACCGAATCGAACCGAAAAAAAAAATCGGTGCACAAGCCTAGAACCAACATCATCTTCACATCGTTTGCTTAATTAGCAATATTTTGAGGATATTTTGAGAAGAATATTTGAATTTAATATCAGCACTTTATATTGATAATTTTGCACATACACTTAAAAATAGCTCTTTAAATGATACGTTTTGAATTATGAAAGATAAGTTAAGGAGATCTTTTAGAAGAAACATAATAATTCTTAAAAGGATTAAGTGTGGTAATTTAAGCTATATAAAGTGGATGTATTCCACATTATTATAGCCATTAAATCATTTAAATCTCTGCCATAAAGACCTAAAGGATTATCCATTTGATATTATAGAGTATACATCTAATGCTGTCCACATATACAGTTTCAATACCCCCTTTATGAGATAGAGTTGGGGAAGACTCAATGGATTGATAGTCTGTGTCCTAATTTGCCCCTTTTTGGTTTATTTTTGCCTGAGGGTAATTGTATACTGGTTCACAAGGAGAATGGAAGTAATGACATTCACGCGATTGAAGACTTAGAGCGACACATGAAGAGGAACGCAAGCAACGTCCGGAACTCGGCGTGGCACGCAAGATGGAACGCATATGACGATTAGGCTTGTGCACCGATTTTTTTTACGGTTCGATTCGATTTTTCGGATTTTTAAACTTTTCGATTCGGCTCGTTTCGACCGATTTCTGTTTCGATTCGGTTTGGCTCGATTCGTTTTTCGTGTACATTGTTTTTTTGGAATATCGACCATTTTTCGTATTTTCGTGTCACTTTGCTCGTTTTTTGTATCGAATTTTCGTGATTTCGGAAATTTTCGTTTTTCGGAATTGTACATGTTTTCGGAATATCGACCATTTTTCGTATTTTCGTGTCACTTTGCTCGTTTTTTGTATCGACTTTTTGTAATTTCGGAAATTTTCGTTTTTTCAGAACGTCTGTTCTTCTCGTTTCAAAGCAATAAATTTCGATTTGACACATTTCAAGTCCATTCGAAAATTCCGAAAATATTTCGTTTCGGCTCGGAAAACTTTTCAGATCTGCCATTTTCGGATCTAAAAATTTTCGGAAATTCGGCCGCATCCGAAAACACGAATCGGTAAATTTCGTGAAAATTCCGAAATTCCGAAACCCGAAACGCACATCCCTAATGACGATACAGCGCATGCGCAAGATGGCGGCTTCTGTCCCACCGCCTGTGGTGCGGTCTGGGGCAATGAATGCACACTGATTAAGGAATTCGGAACATGTGGGGACTTTTAATTGTTAATTGTTTTTTTATACATTTTACTATATAAGAGAAAGATCAATGCCAGTCTGTAAACCAGCTGAGGAAGCCAGCAAGTCTGGCACATTGTTTATTTATGTTTTAAATAAATAATTTTAATTTCCCCCGCTGTTCTGGATTTCTAAAGAGGTTGTTTGGGCTTTACCTAAAAAACAAGTCCTGAGGCGCACACACCTAGAGCTTGGTCTATAGCTCCAACAAATGTGAGTTGACTAGCTTAATTCCATTTATGCCATTTAATCCATGAAAGATCTGCACAAGGAAGTTGTCTCGTTTTTCTATCCATGTCCATCCTATACAAGTCCTACTTCATCCTCTATAAGGTGTGGGTCACCTTTAGAAGCGGAGAAGTTAAGACCCAAGAGCCTTGATCCACTCAGAGCCAGTGTTTGGGCTCTTCAATTTGTGAGTGGAACATTATACAACAATCTAATTTTATGTGTTATAACCATCTGCCATATATATTGTTTATTTTCTTTCTACACGCCCCATATGGATAAAATGAACTAAGGGAACCATCAGCTACCAATTAACGATTGTCATCGCGCCGCCAGATACGTACCTGCTTTTCACCGCTCTCTGAATAACCCTGACAGTAATATCTACAGGGTTATTCAGAGAAAGCCGAAACTCCGGAGATCTTTTGGAGAAGTGAAAATTCTAGGTCAGAATAGCCAAACCAGAAATTTTTTCCCATTTATCCCACTTTCCAAATCAGCTATTTTGACCTAGAATTTTCACTTCTCCAAAAGTTCTCCAGAGTTTCACCTTTTTCTGAATAACCCTGATAGTGTTTGATTGTATTGCAGAGCTTCACCACAGCAATAAAACTCACTGTAATGTGCTGCGTATGGGTCACCAAAGGGTCAGTGAAATGGAATCGCCAAAGCACACCTTATTGCAAAGCACTGACATTTTGTGCTTTGTGAATAACCCCCATAGCAATGTACAGTGTGTGTGAGATTATCAGAGTTTCACACACTGCTCAGCAATTAAAAGCACAGTAATCTGCCGCCTGACTCTGGATTACACCAGCACTAGGGATGAGCTGTTCGGGTTCGGACGGTTCGGAGTTCGACCCGAACTTTGGCAGTTCGAAAGTTCGCGAATTTCAAACTTTTTGGGCGTGTTCGGTTCGAGTTCGAAAAAAAAAGAAATTTTGAAAAAAGTATAGAAAATGCTTAAAAAAATACTAAAAAATCTAGAAATAAAGAGACTCTTTACTGCAGAATATTATAAGCAACGGTTTATTAGATATTTAATTAAGAACTAATGTGTATGTGGAAAGATTATCAACTCTAAATGACCTCTGTTCATCAATGGGCATAACACCAGCAGGGTTATCCAAAGAGATTCGAAAAGTCACCGCACGTTCGGTGACTTTTCGTTCTCTTCAATTCGGTTCCTTTTGCCGATTGCATTTCGGTGACCCTGCGGTGTATTCAGCAAGCACCACAGGGCCCCCGAATTGCAGGGAAAAGCTGCCGCAAACCCACCGAAAACTAACCGAATGCACGCTGAAAACAAGCAAAAACATCTGGATTAACCTTCGAAAAACCCGAAAAGGAGCCGAACAGGAGCCGAATCACACAGAGCCGAAGCAGCTGTGACATAGAGGAGGCAGTGAATAAATTAGCAAAACCATTTGTATGAATCTGGGAAAATGAAACACTGTTTGCAAAGAAACTACTGAGCGAAAATGTCTGAAATTTTCACAGGCGGTCCAGGGAATGATACTAAAGAGGGCTGTTACAAAAAAAATAAGTAAACTGAAAAAAACAAAAAACAAATCGGACTTTTAAAAAAAAAAAAAAAAATCTGAAAAATGCTTAAAGTATCCTAAAAAATCTATAAATAAAGAGACTCTTTACTGCAGAATTTTATAATGAACGGTTTATTAGATATTGAATTAAAACGGGAATATTTTTAACATTGAAGTCTATGGGATTCTCCTGAATTAACTTGCCGAATTAAACCACCGAATGACAGGGCATTAGGGGAACCTTTCACTGCTGGTTTGTGTTCTCTGAATAGCCGAAGCAGTGCTTTTTCATGGGGATTTCACTGCCCTCGAACAGGCACCGAACAGGCACCGTATGTTCAGGCAATTCGCCAGGATTTGGCATATTGCCTGCTCTCTGGATAGCCGAATGGTCAGGAAAGGCAACCGAACCCTGATTTTCAGCGTTCGGTTACCTTTCACAAGCAATTCGGATCTCTTTGAATAACCCTGCAGGTGTTTTTAGACTGGTAATCAATTTGATACATTGTACACCATACTGAGGGTGGGGTGGTGTCTGCTTCTGATTGAGATTTGAGAATTAATTTCCCTAAAACATCCTAATATGCTGCATTTAACCCTTTCGCTGCTGAGGCTTTTCACACCTCTGTGCTGAGGTCATTTTTACCGCTTTCGCTCATCATGTTTAACCGCGTTTTGTAGCCATATTTTGATATATGACCCAGACATATTATATATCGTTCTTTCTGGCAGACTTGGCAGATTCATAATATGTCATTATTATATGTATACGTTATGTCATGTCTGTATATTATTACAAAAAATGCAATAAAATTTGAATTTTCAATAATTTATTATGTGTAAAGTGTTTTTTTTCACATTTTAACATGCGATCGTTTGCGGTTATATTTTGTATGGGGTGCGCTTGTTAAAAAAATTAGAAATGGGGTCTCGTTACATTTTTTTTTGAGGAAAATTTAGCTTTTTTTAACAAACGCACCGCATACAAAAATCGTTAGTGCAGCATTATTGTTCACATTATAATTGAAATCGGAACAATATTGCTGCATTAACAAAACAAAAACAAAAAAAAACTTGTTTATTTTTTTTAGAATTTTTTTTTAAAATATTTTTATTTTTCTTATTTTTATTTTTTTTAAAAAAATTTTTCATGCTCATGTTTGGTATCTTTGGAAAGGCCATGCTCTGGCCGATCCAACAATATCAAACATTAACCCCTAGCTGCCACGGATCGGGAGATAGGGGGTTCATTGGAACCCCCTATCTCCACCATTGGTGGCAGCTAGGCGTTAACTCCAGGAGTTAACTCCAAGATGTCAGCCAGCTCCAGGAGAGCATCACGATCTGGCGTTTTTCAGCGCCGATTCGTGATCCGGCTCCCCAGGGGTTAATCACAGCTACCGTTTGGAAGGGCAGGCTGTGCCCTTCCAAACGTTGCCTGGATTAACACTCTGCCCCCCGGCGAACGGGAGGGAGAGAGGTCCGAAGGACCTCCCCCCCTCCCTTTCAGGCGCTTCCTCCGCACATGCGGGGGGGGCCTGAATAAGATGTCATCGCGCCGCCACGATGACATCTAATTGCTCCGCCGGGGTCCCGGAGTGCTGGGCTGACATCCAAGATGTCAGCCCGCACCGGGGGGCTCAGCAATCCGCTGGAATCCTAGCACAGGAGAACCACTTGGCTGGACGCGCTGAGCGCGTCCATAGCAGCCAAGTGGTTAACTGGTGTTTGAAAAAAAATTAAAATCACATCTAAAGCAATGTTATTTTTCACCTCGGGATTAAACATTCACAGGGTTATTCAGAGAGCGGTGAAAAGCAGGAGAATAACTGGAGAAGTGAAAATTCTAGGTCAAAATGGCCAAACCAGAAAAATTCTCCCATTTATCTCACTTTCCAAATCGGCTATTTGGTCTAGAATTTTCCATTCTCCAGTCATTCTCCTGCTTTTCACCGCCAAAAAATCAGTAAACTTTTTTTCTGCGTGTCCGAAAATGTCTCCTCTTTTCATACAGACTGCCGCCCCAAGCAGTTGTTTATGGATAGATTAAAGGAAAAGCATTTACCGTCATTTGAAATGTCATATTTTGGTTTTTACATATTTCTATACATCCTACAAATCCGCCACTTCACGGGCAGGTTATGGGGACCTCCTAGGCACGATATTTGAAGGAATTTTTCGTTTTTATTTTTAACCCTTATTTCATGGAAAACTCACTGTTCCTTTAAAAACGTTTGTTTTTACTTTTTGTCCTTGTTTCCTGTCCCCCAGGGCACTACCCGGACCCCCATACACCTTTTATGGCAAATATCTAGCATATATGCCCTCTTGGAGGGCACTCTAAAAACTGAATTTTCAGCCCCATTGACTTGTATTGAGTTCGAGTTCGGGTTCGGGTTCGGATCCGAACATTTGGAAAGTTCGGGTTCGGCTTCGAACCGAACTCGGGGAGTGTTCGGCTCATCCCTAACCAGCACCTTATTTATTATTATTTTAAGATTAATATGCAAGGTGCTGAAGGTCAGAGGGATTTTTGGGTTAATCTAGGGGCTGTTACTCCTTAGGGTTAATTAATTTATGGTGCAAAGTTAACGCCACTAAAATAATGAATTAAATTATTTTATTTTGCAGTTAGGGGTAAAAAGGAATCAGAATCTTAAGAACAGGGAAGGTTAATCCTGTATTTAGTTGTAAGGCAGGCAAACAGTCTGCTGTTACCATTAAGAAATGCTTTCTGCAATCTGATCTATGAGTCAGTGAGCTGCTCTGCTGCAATCTGATCTGAGTCAGTGAGCTGCTCTGCTGCAATCTGATCTGAGTCAGTGAGCTGCTCTGCTGCAATCTGATCTGAGTCAGTGAGCGGCTCTGCTGCAATCTGATCTGAGTCAGTGAGCTGCTCTGCTGCAATCTGATCTGAGTCAGTGAGCTGCTCTGCTGCAATCTGATCTATGAGTCAGTGAGCTGCTCTGCTGCAATCTGATCTGAGTCAGTGAGCTGCTCTGCTGCAATCTGATCTGAGTCAGTGAGCTGCTCTGCTGCAATCTGATCTGAGTCAGTGAGCTGCTCTGCTGCAATCTGATCTGAGTCAGTGAGCGGCTCTGCTGCAATCTGATCTGAGTCAGTGAGCTGCTCTGCTGCAATCTGATCTGAGTCAGTGAGCTGCTCTGCTGCAATCTGATCTGAGTCAGTGAGCGGCTCTGCTGCAATCTGATCTGAGTTAGTGAGCTGCTCTGTCTGAGCACAGTCAATATACTGTTGACATTCTAACACATCGCAGGGCAGAGCTGACAGAAGCTGTCTCACTCACTCTAGGATCAGATTGCAGCAGAGCAGCTCACTGACTCAGATCAGATTGCAGAAGAGCAGCTCACTGACTCAAATCAGATTGCAGCAGTTACGAATTCACAAACTGAAGCATTAGAAACGGTTCATTTAGCCTGATGAACCGATTCGCTAATTTGGTACAAAAGAATGGATAGTTCACAAACCGCCCATCTCTACTCCCTTCCGTGTTGTGCGTTCTATCGAGTTTACCAGAGCCCAGAGAAAGGGTTGGGGTTAGGAAATTTATAGCTGGGAGATACTGCAGGAGGGGTGGGCAAATATGGCTGTCAGCCCACCCCCCCTCCCCATCACCCTGCCTGGACAAAACGTGTCATACGAGCATGTGGGATGAAAAAGATACAATCACCTGAGAAACCACTAAATCTACTTTGTGATAGTTCTGTTTCAAAGGACACTGTGTCCACCATGATCACTTCAGCTAATTTACATATAAAGGGACGCTGTAGTAGGGTTGTCAGATCAGTCATGTTTTAAGGCCGGCGTCAGACGAACGCAGGATTAACGTCCGTGTTGGCACACAGTTTAATGTCCATCGTAGCATAGAATCATGAGCAATAGAGACCAACACACTAAGGCTAGGGTCAGACGAACGCATTTTCGCGTTGTCTGTGAAAAAGTGCGTTCGAACGAATGGACGCATTTTTGTCACGGAGTACGCGATAGCGGTCATACGATGCGCATTTGCGTCCGTGATTTTGTACGGATCATCAATAAAACACTTTGTGCATCTGGACGTTATGTTGGCCGGACATTAGCAGTGTCTGACATCTCCAAATCACGCACACACGACGCTAGCGGACGCAGCGCACTCTGTACGACCGTACTAGTGGTTTCACGTTCTCGACAAAATGCGTTCGTTTGCCACTTGCGTTGCACGGCCGGACTTTCGTGCGGCCGTACTTCGTATATTGGCCGTCATTGCCCGTCATTTGCTGCTAGTGCGGCCGTAATTAAGTGTGCCAGAACGCACGTTTAAAGTGCGCTAGTCTGACCCTAGCCTAAGCCGTCCGCCTGAAAATGTGGCCAGTAAGGCTGGGGTCAGACGAGCGTGATTTCTACGGACTGTACGTGCGTGCAGTACGGACATCGTCAGTACGATGACGCAGTAGTGGTCACACAGTCCGTTTTTTCACTGAAGTTATTTTTGACGGATGTAGAAGGGGAAAATAAATTACAATGAAAAAACATTCTGTCCGTCAAAAATGCTGGACGTATAAATGCAGTCCGTCTGACCTCGCTCCATCACTCACACACAAAGCTATGTAGACGTTGTGGACGTGGCGCACTCCGCACGTCCGTTCTAGCAGTATTACGTTCTTGCCTAACCTGCGTCCGTTTGCCACGGCCGTTGTGCGTCCGCAGTTCAGTGCGGACGTACTTCATGTGTCAGGCTCCAATGGACTTACTTTCATGCTATCACGGACGTACTTTTAGGCGCAATCACGGACGTGAACACTACGCTCGTCTGACACCAGCCTTAGCCAGTGTGATATTTCCTGCCATAGGTGCTGGTACTCAGTACCGGTGCGTACCGGCACAAAAAAAAGCACAGCACGCACATATATTAAAAATGTATCATATATTTAAAAATTCTAAAATAACACATATATATCCTATATTGTATATATATATTTTTCACACTATCAGGTCTATTCACTAAAGGTGAAACTCAGGAGAACTGTCAGCAGAAGTGAAAATTCTAGGTCAAAATAGCTGAACCAGAAAAATGTTCCCATTTATCTCACTTTCCAAATCGGCTATTTAGTCTAGATTGTTTGCTTTTTCTGCCAATTCTCCTGAGTTTCACCTTTTAGTGAGTAGATCTGTGCTTCTTTTTCTTTCTTTGTGCTCTTGTCTGTCTGAGTCCCTCTGGTGTGGCTTTTTAGGTAGTGCATGGGTTTTTATCCCTCTATGCAATTTGTTGCCTACCTGTTTACCGCCCCCTGGTGTTACTTTAACAGCATTACATTGGTCTTATGATTTCCTTTTTTGTATTATTTTAGGGTTTTTTTTGGTCTGGTTTATTAATAGAGACCCTTCTATCTATGCAAATCACATCAAGTTTGTATGCCTGCTCTGTATTTGTCATTTGTTTTATCTATTGCTTATGTTTTACACGTGGTGTAAGGCTAGGGTCAGACGAAAGCATTTTTCGCCGCGAACGTGAAAAAGTGCGTCCGAACGCATTGACGTATTTTTTCATGGAATGCGCAAAAACGGTCAGACGACGCGCATTTTCGGGCGTGATTTTGTACGGATCGTCAATAAAACTCTTTTTGCGTCTGGACGTTATGTAGGCTGGACATTAGCAGCGTCTGACATCTCCTAATCACGCAAACACGCCGCTATGCCGCAGCTGCGCACTCAGTACGTCAGTACTAGCGGTTCTGCGTTCTCAAAAAAATGCGTTCAAATTCCACTTGCGTTGCACGGCCGGACTTTTGTGCGGCCGTACATCGTATATTGGCCGTCATTGCCCGTCATCTGCTGCTAGTGCGGCCGTAATTATGTGCGCCAGAACGCACGTTAAAAGTGCGCTAGTCTGACCCTAGCCTAATACCGGCTAACATGGGTGCTGTTCATAAGGAAAGCCAGATTTTCTCCGCAGGTGTGTACCTCGTCATCCGCCCCCATGATTGGCTGAGAGGGTTGAGTTTTGGGTTTGGTTTTAGTATAAATATGTTTATTTGATGTTGTTATTTGTATTGTTGTCTGTGTGAGTCCCTCTGGTGTGGCTTTTTAGGTTGTGCATGGGTTTTTATCCCTCTATGATTCCATGGTTTTCCTGCCCAGGTGCGGCCGCCTCATTTTTCACATCCGACTCCCGTATAGCTACCTCCACTACCAGTACGTCGAGGCCGTGCCACCTACTTCCAGGACTACTGCAGAAACTGCAGCTTCTACGCCAACGTCACGGCGCAAAACGCGGTAAATACAGGATTCCCGGATAAACCTGATCTAACCTGAAATAATGTTTAGTTTGTGTGTGACCTGACCGGGTGTTACTGCTCTGCTATCACATGTTTGTTTGTGGGCGGTGTTGTGCTGCACAGTGCTTTGAGTGTTTGTGCTGTGAACACAGTATACGATAAGCCTGTGGTGTAATGCACAGGGAATACAATATGTGCTGCGTCACAAACCGGGACCGTGTTCAATCACGGCTGCATTTTTGGACCTGCGACTAATGCTTCAATGGGTTAAAAACTGTTTTTATTGCCAAATGAAAGTTACTAAAAAATGAGAGGTACGAGTTAAAGGGAATTTTTGCAGGTCTCACCTCGGTCAGGTTAATGTTATATTTCAAATATTTTTATTTTGTAATTTCGTCAGCAAACACACATATTAGAATACAGGGCCGCGCAGAGCGCACAGAGGAGAGGGCGCCAGGTTTACGCTGCAAGGTGGACCCAAACACCGTGTTTCAGGTGGCGATGGTCAGAGCACAAGAGTGGCATCCGCTCTCCTCGGTGTCCAGACATGCCCCCCCCCCCAAATGTTATGGTTAAAGAATAGATCCTAATAAACTTCATTTATGATTAGAAACCTAGAAAAATGTCGGCAGATAAGAACCTTTCGGCCCATCTAGTCTGCCCAATTACATGGATACTTTACCTGGATTTATCTTTTGTTTAGGATAGCCTTATGCCTATCCCATGCTTGCTTAAATTCAATTACTGTTTTGGCCTCTACCACTTCAACTGGAAGACTGTTCCATGTATCCACCAGCCTCTCAGTAAAATAATGCTTCCTGATGTTACTTTTAAACCTTTGCCCCTCTAATCTAAGACTATGTCCTCTTGTTTTGCTAAAGTTTTGTTTCCTTTTAAATATACTCCCTTCCTCTACCTTGTGGATTCCCTTTACGTATTTAAATGTTTCTATCATATCTCCTCTGTCTCGTCTTTTTTCCAAGCTGTACATGTTAAGATCATTAAGCCTTTCCTGGTAACTTTTCTCCTTCAAGCCGTACACCATTTTAGTAGCCCTTCTCTGAACTCTCTCTAAGATGTCTATATCCTTCTGGAGATACGGTCTCCAGTACTGCACACAGTACTCCAAGTGAGGTCTCACCAGTGCTCTGTACAGTGACATGAGCACTTCCCTTTTCCTACTGCCAATACCTCTCCCTACACAACCAAGCATTCTGCCAGCATTTCCTGCTGCTCTATTACATTGACTACTTACCCTTAGATCCTCTGAAATAATAACCCCTAAATCCCAACCCTCAGATGTATCAAATATTCTATATTCAGCCCTTGGGTTTTTACGTCCCAGGTGCATTATCTTGCACTTATCCACGTTAAAACTCAATTGCCACAACTCCGACCATTTTTTTAGTTTACCTAAATCATTTGTCATTTGGCTGATCCCTCCAGGAACGTCAACCCTGTTGCAAATCTTTGTGTTATCAGCAAAAAGACATACTTTTCCATTAATACCTACTGCAATATCATTTGAGTTTAATCTCGTGCTGGAACAGAAAACATGAATAAGAATCAACTCACCTAATACTTTGTCACATATTCCTAAATAAGTGACTTTACTGATACAAAGCTTTAGCTTTATTACTCACACGTTAAAACATAAGATCCTCAAATACCTTAACAAGTTCTATTCTTTCACCATACTATCAGCCTGACGGAGGTCAGACCTGCAAAAATTCCCATTAACTCGTACTTGTTCCTCTCCACGGAAATCTTTAGTAAAAGGCGAAAGATTTTTGCGATCTGAAGAGAAACCAGAGTATAAAGAAGCTCGGCCTGACAGCAGCGCCACCTCAGCGCCTCCCACCACACATACGGCGAGCACCGCGCACTGCATCATGGGTACGCAAATCATGCAAAGCAAAGTCACGACTCTCTACCTTGCACTGCTGAGGGCGTGTGTGACCAATAGAGGGCGCTCATGGAGCAGACAGACCGCCAGCCCCTTCACGCACCTCAGACTGCGCGACCCGGAAGCCCTCACCTAGCGTGGGCAAACCATCAGCGGGAAGCCAGCAGTGGCCATCTTTGATGTTGGCAACGACAGCTCTGCTTACATACAAGTTTATCGTAATCTATGCACGGCCCCTGCATTAGTGACGGGTCACGGGGTGAAGGAGATGGGCTACAGGAGCTCTTCATGGTTTGTAAACATAATATTTTTCTTCTTGCTGCTGCAGAACCTCCTCTCCCGCGTTTAATCTGTCACAGAGTGCAGTAACCAGTGACAGCTTCATTACTGACCCCGCCCCCACCTCCAGGAATTACTGAGATGTGACCTCACGCCTGACCTGGTTCGCATTCAGGCAATTAGCACCCCTTTTCCTCACACAAAGCCAATCGGCACCCCTTCACCCTCATATCCAGCCAATCAGCACCCCTTAGCCCTCACCCACTCAGCACCCTCTTCACCCTCACTCACAGCCAATCAACACCCCTTCACCTACAGCCAATCAGCACCCCTTCACCTACAGCCAATCAGCACCCCTTCACCTACAGCCAATCAGCACCCCTTCACCTACAGCCAATCAGCACCCCTTCACCTACAGCCAATCAGCACCCCTTCCACAGCCAATCAGCACCCCTTCGCCCTCACACACAGCCAATCAGCACCCCTTCTCCCTCACACACAGCCAATCAGCACCCTTACATCCTCACACACAGCCAATCAGCACCCCTTAATCCTTTGTAAATTCCGTGATTTAATATAGTGAGATATATGACGTGGTCTTTGTAAATGGACGCTGCGAGCACCTCGACCGCGCCGCTCACTGCCGGGATCCTGACATGCTTGAATCGGTTTTTCATTAGATGAATTTTACAGAAATCGCCACTTTTCCATTTTTCGTCACTTCGTGCAATGGGGAGGCGACGTCTCCAAAGATGCCGATACACGGGGCTTGTAACTTCTTGCATCTCAAGGTTCTCTTCTGCTGTCACTGGAGTGGAGCTGATTGACTGTGTGTGAGGGTGAAGAGGTGCTGTTTGGCTGTATATGAGTGTTAAGGGGTGCTGATTGGCTGGATATGAGGTTTAAGGGGTGCTGATTGGCTGTGAGTGAGGGTTAAGTGGTGCTCATTGGCTGTGAGTGAGGGTTAAGTGGTGCTCATTGGCTGTGGGTGAGGGTTAAGGGGTGCTGATTGCCTGAATGTGAACCACTGCCTGAGGTCACATCTCAGTAATTCCTGGAGGTGGGGGCGGGGTCAGTAATGAAGCTGTCACTGGTTACTGCACTCTGTGACAGATTAAACGCGGGAGAGAAGGAGGTTCTGCAGCAGCAAGAATAAAAATATTATGTTTACAAACCATAGTGACCCGTCACTAATGCAGGGGCCGTGCATAGATAATAAGAAACCTGTATGTAAGCAGAGCTGTCGTTGCCAACATCAAAGATGGCCACTGCTGGCTTCCCGCCGATGGTTTGACTACGCTAGGTGAGGGCGTGCTCTGGCTTCCGGGTCGCCCTCTATTGGTCACACACGCCCTCAGCAGTGCAAGGTAGAGAGGCGTGCCTTTGCTTTGCATGATTTGGGTACCCATGATGCAGTGCGCGGTGCTCGCCGTATGTGTGGTGGGAGGCGCTGAGGTGGCGCTGCTGTCAGGCCGAGCTTCTTTATACTCTGGTTTCTCTTCAGATCGCAAAAATCTTTCGCCTTTTACTAAAGATTTCCGTGGAGAGGAACAAGTACGAGTTAATGGGAATTTTTGCAGGTCTGACCTCGGTCAGGCTGATAATATGGTTAAAGATTGGAACTTAATGAATTGCGTTTGGGAATGAGAGAACTTGTAGAATGCGCAGAGCTTGTTCACAGTGAGAGGGAGCTGATGCTTTAACGGTCGGGGAGTGAAACTAAACTATTTCTAAACAGGTGACTTTACTGATACAAAGTGATATGACAAAGTATCAGTTGATATTAACCAACACATTGATCTTATTCATGTTTTCTGTTCCAGCAGGAGATTAAATTCAAATTTCCAAATAATCATAAATTAGGTTCTATTCTTTAACCATAACATTGGGGGTGTGTCTGGACTCTTGTGCTCCGACCATCGCCTCCTGAAACACGTTGTTTGGGTCCACTCTGCAGTGTAAATTTGGCACCCTCTCTGTCCGGTTACCGGTAGCCGCGACGGCTGGTGAGTGCTTTGGTGGCCTCTCTCCCCATGCCCTCTCACTGATGGCGGCTATCTTGGGGCCTACGCAACCGCTATCTACTCCTGAGATACCATCCCTGCGCACATGGGGGAAAAAACAAGAAGCGGAGGACGAGGGCTCTCGCCTACCTGATATACCTGGCAGTCGTTGGGGCTGACCGAGTTGAAGGAGAGCGATGTCACCGGGGTGAGGTACTTACTGGTCTGGAACCCTCGGACAGAGGCGACATTACGTTGGGTCATGGAGGAATTTCGTGGACACTGGCACCATGATTTGCAGGAGGTCTGCTCTGATGTGGTGACCCTCCAGAACCAGATAGACCTGGTTGATACCAGAGCTTCGGGAGTGGAGAAGGCTCAGGCTGCGACTCAAACCCAAGTACAAGATCTTCAGCGGCAGGTTGCCTTGGATCAGCGATGATCTCACTTGAGACCCGGCACAGATGACGTAATTTGTGGCTCAGGGGGATTCCAGAGGATGCTGCTGGCGAGGGGCTCCTACAGTTCACCGTGGGCCTGGTGTCCCACATCCTGTCAGTCTCTGCAGACACTGCTAGTTCCCTGGTCTTGTTGGCTATGCGCCTCCGGAAGGTGGCTTCTGCACCTGCGGAGGCCCCCCGTGACGTTCTTCTGATGGCGCAAGATTGGACCACTCAAGCTAGGATTATGTCTGCAGTTGGACCTACGTACCGTCTCACCTATGCTAACAGTGAGGTCACCGTTTTCCGAGATCTACCCTTCCTGATGATTGCAGCCCGCAGATGCTTTAAAGGGACTACCGCCCTGCTTCGCCTGCATGGAGCTTGTTACAAGTGGGGGTCCTCGGGCTCTCTACTCGTGTTCTCTGCTGGGGAGACCCTCACGGCGTCGACCTTGGACAAGGCGCAAGCGCTGGTATCTAGGCTGGGTCTCGGACCTGTAGCGCTGACACCTGAAGCACTTCCTCGGGAACCCGGTTGACTGCTGTTTTGCCCCAGACCAGGGGCGGACTGACAACACATGGGGCAACAGGAAATCATGGAGCCCCTTGTCCTACACCACCCACAAACCACACCCACATTAAGCTCCACCCACATGTGTTATAGAATTTATTTCTTTACATTATTCATGAACTAGTGAATATAGTAAAAATAATCGAGCTCCACCACAATAAACCTCACAGCACTGTGAGGTGTACGAGCGTATCACAGAATCCACCGCAATAAAACTCACAGTAATGTGCGGTGTGTATTAGCGTATCACAGAATTGACAGAAATATAACTCACTGTAACGTACCGATAGTTTATTCAAACCCCCCCAGCACACCATAGTCATTTCAATAAACCCCCAGCACACCAATAGTCCGTTTATTAACCCTCCACAACATTAATTGGCAGTTTATTAACCCCAGCACATTAATTGGCAGTTTATTAACCCCAGCACATTAATTGGCAGTTTATTAACCCGCTGCACATCAATTCATTTGAAATATTCTCTCCCCCCCCCCCCCCGCGCTCACCGGCATCGTTTGAAATCTTATCATTCCTCCCCCCCCTGCATACTACTGAATCGAACACTTCTTCCCCACGCTCACTGCATACTAGTGAAAAAAATATTTAGTACGCACCCTTAGGCTGGCTGGCTCCGGGTGGACTGCACCTATGCCATGCGCGCATCACATGAGGGGGTGGCGCCAAGGTACCGTGCCGTGTTTGAGTTGTGTGACTGAGGCTGGCACGCTGTGGCGGTTTCAGACTGTGCGCTGGGCCACGGCTCTGCCTGTCAGATTCGGTTACCGCCCGAAGCTCAGGGAACACGGCAGGGGGGCCTTCCAAAAGCGGGCCCCTACCAACCCGCAGGCCCTCGGGCAGTGCCCGATGACGATGGGTCAGTCCGCCCCTGCCCCAGACACTACCATGTTTCCTCATCTGAAGAGACTTATTCCCTGTATGCCTTTTTTCTGATAGTCTATTCACAACAGCCCTTGGCGGTTATGATAGTGCCCCCCCCCCCACTTACCCCTAGTTTTCTCCCTTTGTGTTTTTTGGTGCTTGACGTACCACGATGTTCTCCCTCCCTTTTTTTTTTTTCTGGCATTTTCCGGGTAGTACCGAGGTGTGCCACGGTGTCATTGTATGCCATGCTTGGCCCTCAGACTCCCGGGCCTCGTGACATTTCCCTCCATGTCCCCCCCGGGAGTGCGCCAGGAGCGTCACGTCGATGGCCCTTGCCGTTCCTCCCCATTTTGGATCACTATCGGCTCCCTACTGCTTTGTTTTTGCCCTCCCCCTCCCCTGGTAACACCTTTTCTTGTTCTATACCCCTTTCTTTCATTTTACTTGATGTTTCATATTCCCTGCTGCCGCATTACTGCTTTCTCTGGAAGATACTTTATGTGCGGCCCTGTGTTCTAATATTTCTGTGTTTTCTGACGAAATTACAAAATAAATAAAAATATTTGAAATATAACCATAACATTAGCCTGACCGAGGTCAGACCTGCAAAAATTCCCATTAACTCGTACTCGTTCCTCTCATCTTTATTGCCAAATTAAATTAATTTACTAAAAACTGTTGTTTATAACCCCGTCGAGGTATTAGTTGCGGGTCCAGAAATGCAGCCGTGATTGAACATGGTCCCGGTTCGTGACGCAGCACAGATGGTATTCCCTGTGAGAAAAAATTCATTGATTTGTATGCCAACTGATGAAGCGATTCTATCGCGAAACGCGTATTGGCGTTTATTTTTACTAATTGTTTTAATTATTTTATGGAATAAAAAGTTTTTATACTTTCATCGGATATCCTGCAACCTTATTTTCTTCCTTGGAGGAATATCATCAAACGGAGGTGAAAAAGGGGAGTCCAATATCTCCTAAAAATATCGGCTGCACAATACATCTAGTGTCTGATTTATGACACCTCAAATGTGAGTTGAACTATTGCATAAATCCTGGGGGGACTCAGATGTGTTATACAGATCACACTATGTTTGCCATTATCCCTTTATATTTCGAGGGTTGATGACTACATAAGAAAAGGTGACCTAATTGATAAGAAGATTCCCCATCTGAGGAACATCTGTGATCAAAGAGAGAAGCGCAGACTATCACCATTTTTTTCCTGTCATGGTATTCCCTGTGCATCACTCCCTTGCGCTGCTCCTCTGGCTCTGGGTCGCTCCCCGCGCTGCTCCTCTGGCTCTGGGTCGCTCCCCGCGCTGCTCCTCTGGCTCTACGTCACTTTCTGCTGCTCCTCTGGAAGGGGTGCTGATTGGCTGGATATGAGGGTTAGGAGGTGTTGATTGGCTGTATGTGAGAGTTATGGTGTGTTGATTGGCTGTGGGTGAGGGTTAAGAGGTGCTGATTGCCTGAATGTGAACCACGAAAGTGAGGTCAGGCCTGAGGCCACATCTCTCAGTAATTCCTGGAGGTGGGAGCGGGGTCAGTAATGAAGCTGTCACTGGTTACTGCACTCTGTGACAGATTAAACGCGGGAGAGAAGGAGGTTCTGCAGCAGCAAGAAGAAAAATATTATGTTTACAAACCATGAAGAGCTCCTGTAGCCCAACTCCTTCACCCCGTGACCCGTCACTAATGCAGGGGCCGTGCATAGATAATAAGAAACCGTATGTAAGCAGAGCTGTCGTTGCCAACATCAAAGATGGCCACTGCTGGCTTCCCGCTGATGGTTTGCCTACGCGAGCCTGTTCAATACCTCAGCAGCTGCTGAATTGCTGCAGCGCAGCAATTCAGTTTGCTGCAGCAGTGTCGTTGAACCCTTTTGGATGTGAATTTTGAATCCAAAATGGCCGACGATTTCTTAATGAAAAATTCAGATTATTATATTTTGTCCGAGTGATCCGAAAAACAAAGAGAAGCAGTCAGCACAATTCCGTTCTGTTTGCACACACCACAAATGATAGTTTTTAATGAATAAACGTTATGTTTACTTCTGAAACAAACATATATTACAGTTCAATTTATTTATTATGTGCAGGGGAAATAATAAATAAATATTTTGTGCTTTGGTGAACAAAAACCTCAAAATTATTAAGTACGGAATTGTTACTTGCTTCGAGGCGGCGGCCATCTTGCTGTACGGCATTGTTACTTGCTTCATGACGGCGGCCATCTTTAAAACGTCACACTCAGCATCTCCTCGGGTCGCTGCAAGTGCTAGGTTAGCACTGCTGAGCGCTGAGCAGTTGAACGGCGTTCAATGGCAAGTTGCTAACTTAGCACTTGCAGCGGCTGAGGTATTGAACAGGCCTGGGCTTCTGGGTCGCGCGGTCTGTCTGCTCTATGAGCGCCCTCTATTGGTCACAGTCGCCCTCAGCAGTACAAAGTGAGAGGCGTGACTTTGCTTTGCATGATTTGGGTACCCATGATGCAGTGCGCGGTGCTCGCCGTATGTGTAGTGGGAGGCGCTGAGGTGGCGCTGCTGTCAGGCCGAGCTTCTGCATACTCTGGTTTCTCTTCAGATCGCAAAAAATCTTTCGCCTTTTACTAAAGATTTCCGTGGAGAGGAACAAGTACGAGTTAATAGGAATTTTTGCAGGTCTGACCTCGGTCAGGCTGATAGTATGGTGAAAGAATAGAACTTGATTGCGATACAACAGTAAACATGAATAAAATTAACATTTAACAGGTGAAGTAATGACACAAATATTCAGCGAGGTCAGTGACACAAAAAAAAAAATATATGTAGCAGTTATAATCGCAGCAAATACGATCAAACTATTACCAGGTTTCCTGATCCACCACGAAATAAAGAAAGATAATCCACAAATTAAATTCTGTTCTTTAACCATATTATCAGCCTGACCGAGGTCAGACCTGCAAAAATTCCCATTAACTCGTACTTGTTCCTCTCCACGGAAATCTTTAGTAAAAGGCGAAAGATTTTTACGATCTGAAGAGAAACCAGAGTATAAAGAAGCTCGGCCTGACAGCAGCGCCACCTCAGCGCCTCCCACCACACATACGGCGAGCACCGCGCACTGCATCATGGGTATGCAAATGACAGTGTGCGGAAGGTAGAGTCTGTTTCCTGCGAGACGCTCAGGTTATCAGGCTGCGGTGGCATTGCTTCACCAATAGAGGGCGCTCGTAGAGAATCTACACCAGCCCGCAAACACAGGACCCACAGATCAGACAGCACGAAAAGCACGTCGGAACCGGAAGTCAGAGCCTAGTCTTTGAGTCCGCGGCGGCCATCTTTGAGTTGGGCAAAGAAATAGTGATGGGAAGTCCGGTTCTTTTAGGTGACTCGGTTCATCATGGGTCGTTCACCTCAAAACATCGGCACATGAACCGATTCATTTGAGTCACTTTAAAAATTGGAGAGGGGAGGGGGAGTGAATGCCCAGTAACTGCTCCTCTGGCTCCGGCTCCCTCCCTGCGCTGTCCCTCTGGCTCCGGGTCGCTCCCTGCGCTGCCCCTCTGGCTCCAGGTCGCTCCCTGCGCTGCCCCTCTGGCTCCAGGTCGCTCCCTGCGCTGCTCCTCTGGCTCCGGGTCGCTCCCTGCGCTGCCCCTCTGGCTCCAGGTCGCTCCCTGCGCTGCTCCTCTGGCTCCGGGTCGCTCCCTGCGCTGCCCCTCTGGCTCCAGGTCGTTCCCTGCGCTGCTCCTCTCTGGCTCCGGGTCGCTCCCTGCGCTGCCCCTCTGGCTCCAGGTCGCTCCCTGTGCTGCTCCTCTGGCTCCGGGTCGCTCCCTGCGCTGCTCCTCTGGCTCCGGGTCATGGGCGTCCGCAGCATGGGGCAAGGGGGGGCACTTAAGTTATGATAATTTATTCACTGCACTGCTGCAGTTCCTCGGCTCTCCACTAGGCTGCACTAGCATCACATCCCCACTCCACCTCCAATCTGCCAGGTGCTCCAACTCACTTTGCATGCTGGGAGAGGCAGGGCTGAGATGCAGGTGCAGCTGCTCCTATGGGCCACAAGAAAAAAAGGTAATGATTGTCAAATATATACTTTTTTATTAAGCTTGATGCCAGTGTCTTTATTTATGAGAGTTTCCAGAGTTTACAATCTAAGAGGAGAAAGATTGTAAACTCTGGGGCGGGGTCCCCTCTCCTCTTAGATTGTAAACTCAGGGTCCCCTCTCCTCTTAGATTGTAAGCTCCGGAGCAGGGTCCCCTCTCTTCTTAGATTGTAAACTCTGGAGCAGGGTCCCCTCTCCTCTTAGATTGTAAGCTCTGGGGCAGGGTCCTCTCTCTTCTTAGATTGTTAGCTCTGGAGCAGGGTCCTCTCTCATCTTAGATTGTAAATTCTGGGGCAGGGTCCCCTCTCCTCTTAGATTGTAAGCTCTGGTGCAGGGTCCTCTCTCTTCTTAGATTGTTAGCTCTGGGGCAGGGTCCCCTCTCCTCTTAGATTGTAAGCTCTGGTGCAGGGTCCTCTCTCTTCTTAGATTGTTAGCTCTGGGGCAGGGTCCCCTCTCCTCTTAGATTGTAAGCTCTGGGGCAGGGTCCTCTCTCATCTTAGATTGTAAATTCTGGGGCAGGGTCCCCTCTCCTCTTAGATTGTAAGCTCTGGTGCAGGGTCCTCTCTCTTCTTAGATTGTTAGCTCTGGGGCAGGGTCCTCTCTCATCTTAGATTGTAAGCTCTGGAGCCGGGTCCCCTCTCCTCTTAGATTGTAAGCTCTGGAGCAGGGTCCTAAGAGGAGAGGCGACCTACTCCAGAGCTTAAAATCTAGGAGGAAAGGGGACCCTGCTCCAGAGTTTACAATCTATGTGTGTGTGTATGTATATATGTATATAAAGAGTGGGGGGCCTGGTGTGTGTGCCAGGATCTGTGGGGGGGGGGGGGGTCATGCTTTGTGTATACAGAGATGGCCTTAAAATACCCCACTTCCTTTAGTGCCTTGATCCTGGGTGTGTGACTAGTGTGGTGCATTGAATAGCGTTAACAGACAAGAAAATCCAACACTCAGATCAAACTCTTACACCTTTATTCTTCTATTAGTCTTGCATCATGTTTCGCAGCCTCTTTATTACTACGCTTTATTTTATGACTGTCCCCTTCATGACATTGTCAAAAGTGCAGAATATGGATGCCATTAAAATTTTGCCCCTCCCTGGAAAAATTTCTGCGGACGCCCATGCTCCGGGTCGCTCCCTGTGCTGCTCCTCTGGCTCCGGGTCGCTCCCTGCGCTGCTCCTCTGGCTCCGGCTCCCTCCCTGCGCTGCCCCTCCGGCTCCCTCCCTGCGCTGCCCCTCCGGGTCGCTCCCTGCGCTGCTCCTCTGGCTCCGGGTCGCTCCCTGTGCTGCTCCTCTGGCTCCGGGTCTCTCTCTGCGCTGCTCCTCTGGCTCCGGGTCGCTCCCTACGCTGCCCCTCTGCCTCCGGGTCGCTCCCTGCGCTGCCCCTCCGGCTCCCTCCCTGCGCTGCCCCTCCGGGTCGCTCCCTGCGCTGCTCCTCTGACTCCAGGTCGCTCCCTGCGCTGCTCCTCTGACTCCAGGTCGCTCCCTGCGCTGCTCCTCTGACTCCAGGTCGCTCCCTGCGCTGCTCCTCTGGCTCCGGGTCGCTCCCTGTGCTGCTCCTCTGGCTCCGGGTCGCTCCCTGCGCTGCTCCTCTGGCTCCGGGTCGCTCCCTTCCTGCGCTGCCCCTCCGGCTCCCTCCCTGCGCTGCCCCTCCGGGTCGCTCCCTGCGCTGCTCCTCTGGCTCCAGGTCGCTCCCTGCGCTGCTCCTCTGGCTCCGGGTCGCTCCCTGCGCTGCCTCTCCGGCTCCGGGTCGCTCCCTGCGCTGCCCCTCCGCTCCGGGTCGCTCCCTGCGCTGCTCCTCCTGCTCCGGCTCCCTCCCTGCGCTGCCCCTCCGGGTCTCTCCCTGCGCTGCTCCTCTGCTCCAGGTCGCTCCCTGCGCTGCTCCTCTGGCTCCAGTCGCTCCCTGCGCTGCTCCTCTGGCTCTGGGTCGCTCCCTGCGCTGCTCTCCTGCTCCATTTCGCTCCCTGCACTGCCCCTCCGGCTCCCTCCCTGCGCTGCCCCTCTGGCTCCAGGTCGCTCCCTGCGCTGCTCCTCTGGCTCCGGGTCGCTCCCTGCGCTGCCCCTCTGGCTCCAGGTCGCTCCCTGCGCTGCCCCTCTGGCTCCAGGTCGCTCCCTGCGCTGCCCCTCTGGCTCAGGTCGCTCCCTGTGCTGCTCCTCTGGCTCCGGGTCGCTCCCTGCGCTGCTCCTCTGGCTCCGGTCATGGGCGTCCGCAGCATGGGGCAAGGGGGGGCACTAAGTTATCGATAATTTATTCACTGCACTGCTGCAGTTCCTCGGCTCTCCACTAGGCTGCACTAGCATCACATCCCCCCACTCCACCTCCAATCTGCCAGGTGCTCCAACTCACTTTGCATGCTGGGAGAGGCAGGGCTGAGATGCAGGTGCAGCTGCTCCTATGGGCCACAAGAAAAAAAGGTAATGATTGTCAAATTATATACTTTTTTATTAAGCTTGATGCCAGTGTCTTTATTTATGAGAGTTTCCAGAGTTTACAATCTAAGAGGAGAAAGATTGTAAACTCTGGGGCGGGGTCCCTCTCCTCTTAGATTGTAAACTCAGGGTCCCCTCTCTTCTTAAATTGTAAATTCTGGAGCAGGGTCCCCTCTCCTCTTAGATTGTAAGCTCCGGAGCAGGGTCCCCTCTCTTCTTAGATTGTAAACTCTGGAGCAGGGTCCCCTCTCCTCTTAGATTGTAAGCTCTGGGGCAGGGTCCTCTCTCATCTTAGATTGTAAATTCTGGGGCAGGGTCCCCTCTCCTCTTAGATTGTAAGCTCTGGTGCAGGGTCCTCTCTCTTCTTAGATTGTTAGCTCTGGGGCAGGGTCCTCTCTCATCTTAGATTGTAAGCTCTGGAGCCGGGTCCCCTCTCCTCTTAGATTGTAAGCTCTGGAGCAGGGTCCTAAGAGGAGAGGCGACCTACTCCAGAGCTTAAAATCTAAGAGGAAAGGGGACCCTGCTCCAGAGTTTACAATCTAAGAAGAGAGGGTTGAGGAGAGGAGATATGTGTGTGTGTATGTATATATGTATATATAAGAGTGGGGGGCCTGGTGTGTGTGGCCAGGATCTGTGGGGGTGGGGGGGTCATGCTTTGTGTATACAGAGATGGCCTTAAAATACCCCACTTCCTTTAGTGCCTTGATCCTGGGTGTGTGACTAGTGTGGTGCATTGAATAGCGTTAACAGACAAGAAAATCCAACACTCAGATCAAACTCTTACACCTTTATTCTTCTATTAGTCTTGCATCAATGTTCGCAGCCTCTTTATTACTACGCTTTATTTTATGACTGTCCCCTTCATGACATTGTCCAAAAGTGCAGAATATGGATGCCATTAAAATTTTGCCCCTCCCTGGAAAATTCTGCGGACGCCCATGCTCCGGGTCGCTCCCTGTGCTGCTCCTCTGGCTCCGGGTCGCTCCCTGTGTTGCTCCTCTGGCTCCGGGTCGCTCCCTGCGCTGCTCCTCTGGCTCCGGGTCGCTCCCTGCGCTGCCCCTCCGGCTCCCTCCCTGCGCTGCCCCTCCGGCTCCCTCCCTGCGCTGCCCTCCGGGTCGCTCCCTGCGCTGCTCCTCTGGCTCCGGGTCGCTCCCTGTGCTGCTCCTCTGGCTCCGGGTCTCTCTCTGCGCTGCTCCTCTGGCTCCGGGTCGCTCCCTGCGCTGCCCCTCCGGGTCGCTCCCTGCACTGCCCCTCCGGCTCCCTCCCTGCGCTGCCCCTCCGGGTCGCTCCCTGCGCTGCTCCTCTGACTCCAGGTCGCTCCCTGCGCTGCTCCTCTGACTCCAGGTCGCTCCCTGCGCTGCTCCTCTGGCTCCAGGTCGCTCCCTGCGCTGCTCCTCTGGCTCCGGGTCGCTCCCTGTGCTGCTCCTCTGGCTCCGGGTCGCTCCCTGCGCTGCTCCTCTGGCTCCGGGTCGCTCCCTCCCTGCGCTGCCCCTCCGGCTCCCTCCCTGCGCTGCCCCTCCGGCTCCCTCCTGCGCTGCCCCTCCGGGTCGCTCCCTGCGCTGCTCCTCTGGCTCCAGGTCGCTCCCTGCGCTGCTCCTCTGGCTCCGGGTCGCTCCCTGCGCTGCCTCTCCGGCTCCGGGTCGCTCCCTGCGCTGCTCCTCTTGCTCCGGGTCGCTCCCTGCGCTGCCCCTCCGGCTCCGGGTCGCTCCCTGCGCTGCTCCTCCTGCTCCGGCTCCCTCCCTGCGCTGCCCCTCCGGGTCGCTCCCTGCGCTGCTCCTCTGGCTCCAGGTCGCTCCCTGCGCTGCTCCTCTGGCTCCAGGTCGCTCCCTGCGCTGCTCCTCTGGCTCTGGGTCGCTCCCTGCGCTGCTCCTCCTGCTCCGTTTTGCTCCCTGCACTGCCCCTCCGGCTCCCTCCCTGCGCTGCTCCTCTGGCTCCAGGTCGCTCCCTGCGCTGCTCCTCTGGCTCCGGGTCACTCCCTGCGCTGCTCCTCTGGCTCCGGGTCGCTCCCTGCGCTGCTCCTCTGGCTCCGGGTCGCTCCCTGCGCTGCTCCTCTGGTTCTGGGTCACTCTCTGCGCTGCTCCTCTGGCTCCGGGTCGCTCTCTGCGCTGCTCCTCTGGCTCTGGGTCGCTCTCTGCGCTGCTCCTCTGGCTCCGGGTCACTCTCTGCGCTGCTCCTCTGGCTCCAGGTCGCTCTCTGCGCTGCTCCTCTGGCTCTGGGTCACTCTCTGCGCTGCTCCTCTGGCTCCGGTCGCTCTCTGCGCTGCTCCTCTGGCTCCGGGTCGCTCCCTGCGCTGCCCCTCTGCCTCCGGGTCGCTCCCTGCGCTGCCTCTCCGGCTCCGGGTCGCTCCCTGCGCTGCCCCTCCCGCTCCGGCTCCCTCCCTGTGCTGCCCCTCCGGGTCGCTCCCTGCGCTGCTCCTCTGGCTCCAGGTCGCTCCCTGCGCTGCTCCTCTGGCTCCAGGTCGCTCCCTGCGCTGCTCCTCTGGCTCCAGGTCGCTCCCTGCGCTGCTCCTCTGGCTCCGGGTCGCTCTCTGCGCTGCTCCTCTGGCTCCGGGTCGCTTCCTGCGCTGCTCCTCTGGCTCCGGGTCGCTCCCTGCGCTGCTCCTCTGGCTCCGGGTCGCTCCCTGCGCTGCTCCTCTTGCTCCGGGTCGCTCCCTGCACTACCCCTCCGGCTCCGGGTCGCTCCCTGCACTACCCCTCCGGCTCCGGGTCGCTCCCTGCGCTGCTCCTCCTGCTCCGGCTCCCTCCCTGCGCTGCCCCTCCTGGGCGCTTCCCTGCGCTGCTCCTCTGGCTCTCCAGGTCGCTCCCTGCGCTGCTCCTCTTGCTCCGGGTCGCTCCCTGCACTGCCCCTCCGGCTCCGGGTCGCTCCCTGCGCTGCTCCTCCTGCTCCGGGTCGCTCCCTGCACTGCCCCTCCGGCTCCCTCCCTGCGCTGCCCCTCCTGGGTGCTCCCTGCGCTGCTCCTCTGGCTCCCGGTCGCTCCCTGCGCTGCTCCTCTGGCTCCAGGTCACTCCCTGCGCTGCTCCTCTGGCTCCGGGTCACTCTCTGCGCTGCTCCTCTGGCTCTGGGTCGCTCTCTGCGCTGCTCCTCTGCTCCGTGTGGGGAGGGAGTGCTGACCCCTGCTGAGTCGACGATGCTGATGTTGGAGCAGAGACCGGAGGACCTCGTGAAGTGTGCTGCGGAGGAGCTGTGTAGCTGCGTGGGGCTCCCTATGGTGGAGATGCGGCACCGGTCTTGGACCAGTGGAACCGCTCCGGCTGTGGAGGGAGCGCTTTGGGGCCGATTTGTCCGATGGGCGGCTCGGGAGAGGGACAGACCCGGAGGTGTTGGACACAGGTTGAAGTGACCCTCTCCAACCCCCTGCTGATCTGGGTCTTGCCCTTTTTCCCTAGTCCTCTACCTGCACATCTTGTTTTCTCCTTCACACCCTGTTTTCCCCCACGTGCAGAGTTATCCGGTGTTGACGAGACCCCCCCATTCGGAGATGTCCCCCCTCTGATTTCTGTGACTTCTATGTTGACTCTTCACGCTGACTTTTTGTTTTTCTTTGATTCCTGCTGGGTTTAAGCTGACTTTTTTATCCTTTTTTTTCTCTTGATGTTTTGCAGTTGTTTTGTGAGACTCCCCCATGTTTTTAGCGAGGCTGAAGTTAGTTTCTTATTCGGCCAGTTACTTATTCGTGGAAGTTGGTTTCTGATTCGGTTGAATTCTAAGTATGTAAAATTTCAATAAAAACCTGATTTTTAGATGGTAAATTGCCATTGTGCCAATGATTTTAACATGGATTTATATAGAGGTGGATGCCCTCTACCAAACAATGTCAAATTTAGCCTGGCCCAACTGCAATTTGGGCAGAAAAATCAGTGCCAACTGTGCCAAGGGTGCGGATTTTTTCTGTTTTGCATAAGTAACTGATGTTTTCAAAGGGTTAATTGCCATTGGGCCACTGAATTCAACATGGATTTATATAGAGGTGGATGTCCTCTATCAAGCACAATAGTCTTCAGCCTGCCCAATGGCAAGTTTGCCACAAACAGTGCCAACTATGCCATGGGTGCTGATTTTTACTGTTTTGAATGAGTAACTGATATTTTTAATGGTGTTGCACCGATACTAGTATCGGTATCAGTGCCGATACCGGGTACTGCAGGAGTACATGGTACTCATGCAGTGCCCCCAATATTTCCCCCGATACCGGAAGCCAGCATTGAGCCGGCATCCGTGGGGCTGGGGCGGCTGTCTGAATGCTCTATCGGCATTCGGACAGGCCCTGCAGCTGCTCTCCGCGATCATACTTACCTTCCTGAGTGACGCCGGTAAAGCTTCCGCACGTGTGCTCGTTGGAAGGCCCCCAGCCGCGATCACCAGGGACTCCCACGTGATCGCGGCTGGGGCCTTCCAACGAGCGCACGCGCAAAGACCTTGTCGGCGTTGCTCAGGAAGGTAAGTATGAACGCGGAGAGCAGCTGCAGGGCCTGTCCGAATGCCGATAGGGCGGCTGTCCGAATGCTCTATCGGCATTCGGACAGGCACCTGGAGCTCTCCGTTCATACTTACCATCCTGAGAGACGTCGGTAAAGTTTCACGTGGGTGATCGCTCCTGGGGGCCTTCCAACGAGCGCACGCGCGGAAACTTTACCGGCGTCGCTCAGGATGGTAAGTATGAACGGAGAGCTCCAGGTGCCTGTCCGAATGCCGATAAAGCATTCGGACAGCCGCCCTATGTCTGGTCTGGGGTCTGTGTGTGTGTGTATGTGTAACAGGGGTGTGGAAATTTTAAAAATATCTACTTGTCCAACGGACTAAGTGGTAGGACGATCTACTTGTCCTGATAAGAAAAATTATTTCAACAAAATAGTGTTTAGAGGTCTTTATTCGTAACAGCGTGCACATAATTTATAATGCCCACAGATATAGACCTCAGACCAGATAATGCCCACATATATAGACCACGGATCAGATAATGCCCACAGATATAGACCTCAGACCAGATAATGCCCACAGTGAATGTGGACATGCTATACAGTGAATGTGGACATGCCATACAGTGAATGTGGCATGCTATACAGTGAATGTGGCATGCTATACAGTGAATGTGGCATGCTATACAGTGAATGTGGACATGCCATACAGGGAATGTGGCATGCTATACAGTGAATGTGGACATGCTATACAGTGAATGTGGACATGCCATACAGTGAATGTGGCATGCTATACAGTGAATGTGGACATGTTTTTTCCCCCCTCTCCTATAATCTAGCCGGGTATTTCCATGCTGAGTGCCCGCTGCCTCGTGGCCAGCCTTGTGTGCCAGGAAAATACTGAACCTCGTTTGACCTAGTGATTTGGGCATTTAAAGGGCACAGTGGCAAGGGTTAACTCAGATCCTATTTGGGTAAGGTATTTCCACGGCCTCCGAGCTGCTCGCTTTTATCCCTGTGCCAGCGCCGCTTTCTGTTTACTATACCCCAGGAGATCCCGCTCCACCCTCCTGACGATAAACGCTCACAGAGCGAGGGAAAGGGCTGTTTGGCATATTGCGTGGCAGAGCTGCTCACCTGGACACAGGGCCTGTTTTGTATCAGGCAGCCTCTGCAACCCCCCCAAACATCCTCCCAGACACCCCGTTCCATATTCATGCTTCTCGGCGGGTATAGAAGCAGTGCAGGATGGGGAGTGTGGATCGAAAGCTTGTGTGCAAGCGCCGTAGCTCCGGCCCCTCCCCCCATCGCGCCGCTCTGTGAGAGAGAGGAAGGAACGTCCGTGAGAGTGGGCGTTCCTTCCACTCTCTGCGATGAGTGTACAAAGTGCGATCCTCCTATGGATGATCGGAGCTTTGTTTTTTTCCGACGGCGCTCGTGTGCTGGGAGCAGTCCGGCGGGCTTCTTGCCCGCCGGACTGCATCTCAAAAATATTTAACGGGCGTCGGGCGATATAATTCCCACACCCCTGCTGTAATATATACACATACACACACTGAGCTGGGTGGCATATCCATGAGCTGGGTGGCATATCCATGAGCTGGGTGGCATATCCATGAGCTGGAGGGCATATCCATGAGCTGGGGGGCATATCCATGAGCTGGGGGGCATATCTGAGAGCTGGGGGCAATATCCATGAGCTGGGGCATAATCTATGAGAGCTGGGGTATAATCCATGATCTGGGGCATAATCCATGAGCTGGGGGGCATAATCCATGAGAGCTGGGGGCAATATCCATGAACTGGGGCATATCCATGAGAGCTGGGGGCAATATCCATGAACTGGGGCATATCCATGAGAGCTGGGGGCATATCTATGAGAGCTGAGGGCAATATCCATGAGAGCTGGGGACATATCCATGTGAGCTTTGGCATAATCAATAAGAGCTGGGGGCATTTTTATATGAGGTCTGTTCTTATTGGAAAGCGTTCACATGACATAAAATAAAAGTATCGGTACTCGGTATCGGTGAGTACTTGAAAAAAAGTATCGGTACTCGTACTCGGTCTTAAAAAAGTGGTATCGGTGCATCCCTAGTTTTTAAAGGGTTAAATGCCATTGGGCCACTGATTTCACCATGGATCTATAGAGAGTTGGATGCCCTCTATTAAAAACAGTTGTCATTATGTTGGCCCAATGGTCAGTTTGGCACAGAAACAGTGACAACCGTGCCAGGCAAACAAATTTCATTATTTTGAATAAGTAACTGTTTTTAAAGGGTTAAATGCTGTCGGGCCACTGATTTCAACATGAATTTATATAGAATTGGATGCCTTCTATTAAAAACTGTTTTTGTTACACTGGCCCAATGGTCGGTTTGGCACAGAAATAGTGCCAACACTGCCATTGGCACCAATTCTCATAAATTTGAATAAGTAACTGATGTTTTTAAAGGGTTAAATGCCGTTGGGCCACTGATTTCACCTTGTATTTATATAGAGTTGGATGCCCTCTATTAAAAACAGTTGTCGATAGCCTGGCCCAATGGTTAGTTTGGCACAGAAACAGTGCCATCTGTGCTATGGGCACTGATTTCCATCAATTTGAATAGTTAACTGATGTTTTTAAAGGGTTAAATGCGGTTGGGCCACACTGATTTCAACATAGAATTATATAGAGTTGGATGCCCTTCGTTAAAAACAGTTGTCTTTTGCCTGACCCAATAGTCAGATTGGCACAGAAACCAAGATCCTTTTTGGCAACAAGGCTGAGGCTCAACACTGCACGTCCACCGTGAGCTGAGAAGACATTGAACCCCCTTGGAGCAAATCACAAGCAGTTCTATATATGCGTCCCCTCCAAAGAGGGAAGCTCCCGGAAAACCCCCCCAAAAAATCCCACCCCTTCCCGACCCATGAGGAAAGAAAAACCCTAAATCCAGCTATGTCCTTGGCACCTCCGTACAGAGAATGAAAGCAAACCCCCCCACCCTCAGTATAGCAATACAGAACAGTGACCCCACATACTAGCATAAAGAACACATTCCCCCTCCCATCCCAAGTGTGGGGTGACCCTATGGGAGTGCTCTTATACTAAACCCCCTCTCCCATCCCGTCCATCTCAACACGTAAACCACTATTGACAGTCTGAACTATACAATGTGTCACGGATCCCCCCTAGAACTACGATGCTGGTCCCTGTATACAGAACCCTATCTACCCCTCCGATCCTTGAATGGTTGGTAAAGCTTACTATCTGCAGGGTACAACAGCCAGAAAGGGTTAACAGGCGCCTCCTGGCCACCCATGTGACCGCCACGAGCCAGTATATCAATAGGCACCCAGCCAGCGAAAAGCGAACACAGCGCTGCCGGGTACCACCTGGGACGCCAGACGAGGCATGGGCACCCCCAGGACCACTGGACGTGACTCAATGTCCATGTGGATTAAAAAGAAAAAACTGTAACCCCCCCGTCCCAATCGGGGCAGACATCCATAGACCCAAAATCTTATAGCAGAACATAACAGTATCCCCACAGACAGAAAAGTAATACAAACCCCCCCATCCCATGTCATCCATACTGAAACCACTATATATAGTGCGATCCATGCGATAGTCATGTGAATAATACAAAAAGAAAGAGCGTCCACTCACATAAAGGCTCATCCTCACCGGGCAACCTTCACCCCCGCCACTCTGGCATCAGTAAGGCCTGGGGCTAGGGTCCATGAGAAAGTGCACAAATGTGACGATCACGGAGTACCCCGGCTGCCGGATACACGGCGTCAGGGCCCAATAGTAGCACATACAACTACTGGGCAGAGTGTGTCTTATAGCTGCAGGTTTTGCCCCAAGAACGAGGCAAGACACATTTTAGGTTGAATTGCAAACAGAATCTGTTTCTTGTGCAAAACACAGGTCATACTTATATGGAGCTGTCCCTATTGTTCACCCTCCTGCCCACCCATGAAGCCAGCACGTCTGGCGAAACGCGTCCTGGTCTCCTGGCTGAGCCAGTAATTTTATTTATGTTTTAAATAAATATTTTAAATTTCAACTTTCCCCGCTGTTCTGGATTCCTAAAAGAGGTTGTTTGGGCTTTACCTACTAATAAGTCCTGAGGCGCATACACCTAGAGCTTGGTCTATAGCTCCAACTAATGTGAGTTGACTGGCTTTATTTATTTTATGTTATTTCATCTGTGGAAGACCTGCACAAGGAAGTTGTCTCGTTTTTCTTTTCATATCCATCCTATGCAAGTCCTACTACAATTTCTATAAGGTGTGGGTCACCTTTAGAAGCGGAGAAGTCAAGCACCCAAGAGCTTTGACCCACTCAGAGCCAGTGCTTGGGCTCTGTAATTTGTGAGTGGAACAGCATATAACTACTTATTTAATGTGTTAAAACCCTCTGCACTATATACTGTTTATTTTCTTTCACATGCCCCATATGGATGTAATGAACTAAGGGAACCATCAGCTACCAATTGGCGATTGTCTTCACGCCGCCAGATACGTACCATTATTCTTGTTATTTTCACTGGTTTGGGGGAGACCACTAAAATTTCTGGTTGGCATTGGTTGGTTGGTGGTGGTACAAGTTCGGGCGCCTGTTCATGTTTTTCTGTAGTCTCCACTTAATGCTCGAGTTTGGCTGTGCGGGTCCCCAGTGCGCCAATGTCCGTCCGTAGCCTCTCCAGGCCCGCCCTGAGGTCAGTCTGAAGGTCATCCTTCATAGTGAGCAAGAGCTTTCTTGTCACATCGAGTACAAGGCTCACCTTTCGCGACAGAAGGACTCACGACGACGCCATCCTGACAGCTTCTGAACGCACCACCGCCGACAGCAGGGGAAAATACTGGGCAATTTCAGCTTGGCTCGATTTGGGGTTCAACTTGCTCCTGGCATGGAAGCTAAACCCCACAGGCTACAATGAAGTCCAGGGCTGATCAGTGGAGGCTAGTGTCAGTTGTGGAAGAGCCACCTGCGCAGAAGCTCAGAGATCAGGCAGCCATCTCAGAGATCGGCCAAACCACACCACCCATTGTGCCACTGATTTTAATAGAGGGCATCCACCTCTATATAAATCCATGTTGAATTCAGTGGCTCAATGGCAATTAACCCTTTGAAAACATCAGTTACTTATTCAAAACAGTAAAAATCAGCACCCTTGGCACAGTTGGCACTGTTTACGTGGCAAACTTGCCATTGGGCCAGGCTGAAGACAATTGTGTTTGATAGAGGGCATCCACCTCTATATAAATCCCTGTTGAATTCAGTGGCCCAATGGCAATTAACCCTTTGAAATCATCACTTATTCAAAATAGTAAAAATCCACACCCTTGGCACAGTTGGCACTGTTTTCGTGGCAAACTTGCCATTGGGCCAGGCTGAAGACAATTGTGTTTGATAGAGGGCATCCACCTCTATATAAATCCCTGTTGAATTCAGTGGCCCAATGGCAATTAACCCTTTGAAATCATCACTTATTCAAAATAGTAAAAATCCACACCCTTGGCACAGTTGGCACTGTTTTCGTGGCAAACTTGCCATTGGGCCAGGCTGAAGACAATTGTGTTTGATAGAGGACATTCACCTCTATATAAACCCATGTTGAATTCAGTGGCCCAATGGCAATTAACCCTTTGAAATCATCAGTTACTTGTTCAAAATAGTAAAAATAAACACCCTTGGCACAGTTGGCACTGTTTACGTGGCAAACTTGCCATTGGTCCAGGCTGAAGACAATTGTGTTTGATAGAGGACATCCACCTCTATAGAAATCCATGTTGAATTCAGTGGCCCAATGGCAATTAACCCTTTGAAGACATCAGTTACTTATTCAAATTAGTAAAAATCAACACCCATGGCACAGTTGGCACTGATTTTTCTGCCCAAATTGCAGTTGGGCCAGGCTAAATTTGACATTGTTTGGTAGAGGGCATCCACCTCTATATGAATCCATGTTAAAATCATTGGCACAAAAACAATTTACCATCTAAAATCAGGTTTTTATTGAAATTTTACATACTTAGAATTCAACCGAATCAGAAACCAACTTCCACGAATAAGTAACTGGCCGAATAAGAAACTAACTTCAGCCTCGTCATGTTTTACCCCTTTATCCCCTATACGCATTACTGATACTGCTGTAACTTTGACGTCTCCGTATATCTTACAGCTTGATGTACTGACGGCATATATTCATAATAAAAACTTTAAATTAAAAAAAAAAAAAATATATATATATATATATATATTACAAAAATACAGATCTATATAAATTGCTAAATAACATATATATATATATATATATAATACGTACAGCGCTGCAGAATATGCTGGTGCTTTATACACAAAGAATAATATAATAAAACACACAATTGTGTTGGATGTGAGTGATTGTAGATGCTATAATCATGGGTATGTAAATAAAATGATCAGAGAAGCCAAGCAGAGGTAACAAGGCTCCACACTGCTTGTCTATAGGGAAGACACAACAATAAAAAGGCAGCTAACAGAGGCTTAATCATGAGCTAAATCTGATCACACTGCAGGGGGATTTGGAACGCATGTGAAACGCAGACCGGAAGTGGCTGGGATGCATGAACCGGAAGTGACTGGCAGACTGGTTGCTGTGGCTTCGGCCCCTTTGTAGTGTGCTGGGAATGAAGCATGGCCCGGGTGAGTGGATCCAGTTAATACAGAGCGGAAAGGTGCTGGTATTTATCCTGCGGGATCAGCCAGTCCCTGGGCAGCCATGTCTGTATGCATTGGGTCCCCTCCCTTACCCTGCAGATAGTGAGGATGCTGAGGGAGACACCTTGCAGGCAGTGAGGAAGCTGAGGGTGACACCTTGCAGGCAGTGAGGATGCTGAGGGTGACACCTTGCAGGCAGTGAGGATGCTGAGGGTGACACCTTGCAGGTAGTGAGGATGGTGAGGGTGACACCTTGCAGGCAGTGAGGAAGCTGAGGGTGACACGTTGCAGGCAGTGAGGAAGCTGAGGGTGACACCTTGCAGGCAGTGAGGAAGCTGAGGGTGACACCTTGCAGGCAGTGAGGATGCTGAGGGTGACACCTTGCAGGCAGTGAGGATGCTGAGGGTGACACCTTGCAGGTAGTGAGGATGCTGAGGGTGACACCTTGCAGGCAGTGAGGAAGCTGAGGGTGACACGTTGCAGGCAGTGAGGAAGCTGAGGGTGACACGTTGCAGGCAGTGAGGAAGCTGAGGGTGACACGTTGCAGGCAGTGAGGAAGCTGAGGGTGACACGTTGCAGGCAGTGAGGAAGCTGAGGGTGACACGTTGCAGGCAGTGAGGAAGCTGAGGGTGACACGTTGCAGGCAGTGAGGAAGCTGAGGGTGACACGTTGCAGGCAGTGAGGAAGCTGAGGGTGACACGTTGCAGGCAGTGAGGAAGCTGAGGGTGACACGTTGCAGGCAGTGAGGAAGCTGAGGGTGACACGTTGCAGGCAGTGAGGAAGCTGAGGGTGACACGTTGCAGGCAGTGAGGAAGCTGAGGGTGACACGTTGCAGGCAGTGAGGAAGCTGAGGGTGACACGTTGCAGGCAGTGAGGAAGCTGAGGGTGACACGTTGCAGGCAGTGAGGAAGCGGAGGGTGACACGTTGCAGGCAGTGAGGAAGCTGAGGGTGACACCTTGCAGGCAGTGAGGAAGCTGAGGGTGACACCTTGCAGGTAGCGAGGGTAATGTAGGGTGATGTAGGTGTAGGGTGATGTAGGTGACACCTTGCAGGTAGGGAGGTTGATGTAGGTGACACCTTGCAGATGGGTTGATCTGCTCATTTGATGCTTCAGGTTCTTGCACCTCTAAATGATGTCAGTTTGATGCTGGAGGTGCAATGATTTTAGGCTTCGAGCCTGATGCTTACTTTACAATTGTGGCAGACAGACTGCCCCCCCCCCATATATATATATAATCTTAATATTTATGGGTTGTGCATGAAAGCTGCTGCCCTGCAGTTTGTGGCATTCATGTTCTGTAGGGGGAATTACAGCCCTATAAATACATCCTACAGGTAATGCTTAGAAAATACACAAAATGCCTGGAACACAATGCTGCGGCTCCTGATCACCTTCTCTTCTACATGTGGGAAGCCATTCAACAGCTGTGTGCCATTGTTTGTGTGTGTGAGTCTGTGTATAAACATTATTGGTTGTGTGGTTGAGTGGCTCTATGTGTGAGGCAGTGTGTATAAATATTAGTGGTTGTGTAGTTACGTGTGTGAAGTTGTGTATCCATAGAAATATGAATGGATGTATAGTTATTGGTATGAGAGTATGGCCCATATGTGTATTGGTGTGTGACTGGTTGTAGTGTGTCTGTTTTGATGAGTAATTGTGCGTATTTATGTACGGGGTGTATAAGTGTCTGTATTGGTGTGTGCCTGTTTGTTTATTTGTGTTTCTGTATTGATTTGATGTTTGCCGCGTATGAGAAAGTGTGTGTATTGATGTGTGCGTTTCTTAACAGAGTGAAAGTGTGTTTGTATAGAGTTGTTTGTGATTATATGATTGTGTGTGAAAGGCTGTGTGGCTCTGTAGCTGTGTGTGAGTGCATATGATTAGGTTTTGTGTGTGTGTGTGTGTGTGTGAGCGGTTGTGCAGCTCCGTAGGTGAGCACATATGATTGGGCTGTGTCTGTGCATCTCTGTAATTGTGGGATAAATGTTTGTGCGATCAGGTGTTATTTTGTGATACAGGTGTGTTGCTTTTTCTTGAACATTCACATCTCTGAAGGCTTTGTGTAGCCCTGATAGGATCGAGAGGATCAGCCCATGCTCCTGCATCTGGCATATTTGGCGTCGCCTACTACTGATTCCAGATGTTCTAGTGGTTGACATGATACATGCATGGAGCCGTAGAGACACTTCTTCCAGCTGTGTTGCAACACGGCTCGGGTAGCTCAGACTGTTTCTTTGCAGATGGAGATGACCACATGACTGGACTATCATCTGGCTTCCACAATAAAAAAATCTATAGGGCCTGATCTTTTCTAATCACTGGTTGCCCAATCCCACTATGGCGATCCAATCGCACTGCGGCGACTCAATCCCACAATGGCGACCCAATCGCACTGCGGCGACCCAATCCCCCAATCCCACAATGGCGACCCAATCGCACTGCGGCGACCCAATCCCACTATGGCGACCCAATCGTACTGTGGCGACCCAATCGTACTGTGGCGACCCAATCGTACTGTGGCGACCCAATCGTACTGTGGCAACCCAATCGCACTGTGGCAACCCAATCGCACTGTGGCGACCCAATCCCACTGCGGCAACCCAATCGCACTGTGGCAACCCAATCGCACTGTGGCGACCCAATCGCACTGTGGCGACCCAATCGTACTGTGGCGACCCAATCCCACTATGGCGACCCAATCCCACTGCGGCAACCCAATCCCACTATGGCAACCCAATCGCACTGCGGCAACCCAATCCCCCAATCCCACTATGGCGACCCAATCCCACTATGGCGACCCAATCGTACTGTGGCGACCCAATCGTACTGTGGCGACCCAATCGCACTGTGGCTACCCAATCGCACTATGGCGACCCAATCCCACTATGGCGACCCAATCGCACTGCGGCAACCCAATCCCACTATGGCAACCCAATCGCACTGTGGCGACCCAATCGCACTGCGGCGACCCAATCCCCCTATGGCGACCCAATCCCACTATGGCGACCCAATCCCACTATGGCGACCCAATCCCACTATGGCAACCCAATCCCACTATGGCAACCAATCCCACTATGGCGACCCAATCGCACTGTCGGGGCCCATTTCCACTATGGCGACCCATTTAAACTGTGATGGCCCAATCCCTTTATGGCGACCCACTCACACTATAGTGTCCCATTGCCACTATATCAACCTATTCCCACTATGGCGACCCATTTAAACTATGGTGGCCCAATACTATTAGGTCAACCCAATCCAGTTATGGTGACCCACTCACACTATGGTGTCCCATTACACTATAGCAACCCATTTCCACTGTCAACTCAATCCCATTATTGTGAACCAATCCCACTGAGGCGACCCAATCCCACGATGGTGACTCTATTCCATCAACCCCATCATCTCATCTAAGATAAGTGGAGGCCTCATGTTGTAACGCAGTAGAGACATATCACTTAAAAGAATACTCGTTACCCTAAGTTTAATACCTACATATACCAACAGCTATTAATGTGTGGCCCCTCGAATCTCCTCAAAAATAGCTTTTTAATCTTCCGTTTTGTTTAATTTTTTTTTATAGCTTTTGTCCTCACGATTATAGACAACGAGAGGAGAGACGCAGACTCAAGCCGACCTCCAGCCACGCACGGCCTTTGATTGTATGTTTATGGTTTTTTTCAAGGAGAATCTTCAGCTCAGACAAAAATCACTGTGGTGGCAATGTTCACAAGCAGGAAATCCAAACTGCGGCATGAGAAGCGTCACTGTGAAGCTCCTGCTGCTGTTTGGACTTCCCTTTTTGTGAAACGCCAACATGTGTCGGAGTTGTGTCAACGGGATTTTCAAAACACCAACGCTCTGAATAATCCCTGTATTCTCTGCATGACTGTAGCTGTGTCTGTTGTAGCGTTGTCTACATTGATTGGTCATTAACTTTTATTTTTTTTATGGATTTTGGGTTCCAGATTGAAGGATGGGTAGACAGATGCCGGTTGGGTGACCACTGCTCCCCACTTCCTGGTGGAATGACCTACGGTCTCATACTGTGTAAGTTTTCTTCTGTTTTCAAATAGTTTGTGTAGCTTTCCAGAGTCCCTTTCATTCCGGTTTTTATTTTGCGTATTTGATTAACAGGTCTTCTCCATTGACCGAAAATCGGTCGCTTTATAATGTCAGACTTCTGGCTGACGCCGTAGAAAGAATTTCTTTTCTCTGTGCTTCTTCACTGCTGATTCGCGGGCGGTCTCGCGGTTGGTCTCAGAAGATTTCGTTGGCATGCGCTCTTCATGCTGTCGTTACTAATGACCGATTTGGTGGCCGTCAGCCAGGAAATTCAAAAATCCTGATGACACTGGGTGGGGTGGAGGAAACTCCATGGATGAGTAGAGTGTCCCTCTAACTCTGGCTCTTAATTTATGGATAATTCTTCAAAAAAGTTTATCGGAAACCTCACCTGGCTCCTTGAAGTAGAACATACACTGGGAGAGCTGTGTGTTGGTGTCTATGGTTGTCCCATGGCCTCTGGGAGTTACACGGTACGTATGTATGTACGGTATGTGTGTGACACTACATGTATAGTGGGTGCGTATGTATATGCTTACACAACTTTTTCAGTGTTCTTTGTGTGTCTAGCTTGTGTACGTGTCAGGATGGGCCTAATAAGAACACATTAGCGATCACAACTTTGGAAATGGCACCACAACAGGTGGATGTGTGTCAAGAGTTGCAGGAACCCATGTACTCATGGCGTATCCTAACTGTAGCACGTAAAGCCCAGGGATGTTGAAATTGTAAAAAAATCTACTTGTCCGGAGGACTAAAGTGGAAGCCCCGATCAACTTGTCCCTCATGACAATCTACTTGTCCTGGTAAGAAATATCATTTCAACAAAATATCTAAGCCCCACGGCAATAAATCTCCCAGTAATGTGCAGTGTGTATGAGCGGATCGCAGAGCTCCACGACAATAAATCTCCCAGTAATGTGCAGTGTGTATGAGCGGATCGCAGAGCTCCACGACAATAAAACTCACGCTCATACACACTGCACATTACTGTGAGTTTTATTGCTCAGGACAAAATTTCAAAACTATTTAGCCGGGGTCTTTTTTGGCGGTTGTAGATTTTGCGGATTAATTACGAAAAAGTGTGTTTTTTTTCTCATTTGTTTCATCATATTTGATACATTTTATTTAATAGTAAACTATACGATATGATGGAAATAATGGTATTTTTAGAAAGTCCTTTTAATGGCGAGAAAAACGGTGTATAATATGTGTGGGTTGCATAAACGAGTAAGAGGAAAATTTGACCTAAACGCTAACAGCGCAGAAACGTAAAAACAGCAGCGGTCACTAAAGGCGGATTTGTGTAAAACTGCCTGGTCGCTAAGGGGTTAATAAATACAAAAAGGTTGTTAAAAAAAATGAAAGGTCTTTTAAAACAAAAAAAAAATACAAAAAAGGTCCTTTAAAAAATAATAAAAAGGTCTGTTACAAAATAATAAAAGTGTCTTTTAAAAAATAACAAAATATGAAAGGTCTTTTAATAAATACAAAAAGGTTGTAAAAAATATATTAATAATAATAATAAATGGTCTTTAAATAAAAAATTAAAGTATTCCATTTATTACGTTGAATCTTACGAGATTCGCCTGTTTAAACTCGTCGAATTAAAACCCCAAATCAGGTCATTTCGCTACAATTTTGGCGTTCTGTGAAAAGACGTATCGTTAGTTCTCTAGGGGACAATTTCGGTGGCGCTCAATTGCGCTGAAATGCACTGTATTTTGTGACAATTCTCCTGTATTTGGCGTAAATATAGCTTTAGTAAATAGATGAATTGCCCCGAAATTGCAGATATTGTGAAATTCACCGTTCGGTGCAGTTGACGGGAGCTTAGTGTATAACCCTCATCGTGTTACTTTACCGTTTTATCTTTTGCACATGGTCACAGGAGTGTATTTTGGCAGAAAATAAATGTAGAAAAATAAAGAGAAGACCCACCAGACCATTACGAGGTTTTTTTATGTGTTAAAATTATTTTTGTTTGCAGCAAAAAACTAAAAAATGCCTAAGTGCATTATTAAAAAATGCCAGAGCAAAACCGGACAAAAAGACACCAACCCTGAAATAACGTTGCACGTCTTTCCAAAAAACCTGGACAGGATAAAGCAGTGGCTGGAGGCCACGGGACAGACCTTCCATGAGTTGGAAACGATTTCAAAAGTGGTGCTAGATGACAGTTTCCGCAATAATTACCGGCTTTGCTCTAAACACTTTAATATGGACTGCTACGTGAATAAGAGTGGCAAACTGAACCTAAAAGATGACGTCGTGCCTTCTGTATTCGAAGCGGGCTCGGAAGAAATCGTGGACGAAAACATATTCTTCAGACCGGCCAAAAAGCTTCGGAGAGATAAGGAGAAGCAGTTACAGCAGCTGAGTTCTTTAGTTCTTCCACACTTCGTGCCAAGTTGTTTTGAAGTGAGCACCTCGACCGGTGACCTTATTCGGACCAGGGACTTTGGAACTCAAACCGACTCTACGTTCACCACATGTGTCTCAACACAATGTCCTGAACCATCTCTGTACCCTATACCCGATACATTCACCATATGTAAAGATCACTCCTATGCCAGGAAACGGAAATGTATACAGGCTTGGGGAAGAGACCTTGAGATGTCGCCCATGGGATTCCCACAAATAAGTAGGCCATCATCCAGCCTAAGTCAACGCCCACCGATTGCATGTCGGGAGGAAGCCTCCTGTATGGTAGACAATGTACCACTGGAGCTTGCTTTCGAATTGCATGATGGGACGCCACTAGAAAGAACTGAATCTCCTCTAGCTTCTTCTACCGTACCAAATGTTAGTGATTCTGACTGCAAGAGAAAGTCCACCGTAACTCCAGCTGATGGAACCAAAGCAAGTAAAGAGAAGAAAATGATCATGGAAAGGAAGTTTGTGGTGTTCGAATCATGCCTCGATGAGCTGTTATTGAAGATGAGGTGCGCATACAGCTTGCAGTGTAATTCACTCGTGACCAGGACAGTGAAGAAAATTGAGGGCACATATCTTTCAGTCACAGGCCTCTGCTCTAGCGGTCATAGGTTTACTCTTTGGCAGAGTCAACCCCGACTGGCTAAAGTTGCCGTTGGGAATCTGTTATTTTCGGCCTCCGTTTTGTTCAGCGGCAGTGACTTCCGGAAAGTGGAGGAGATGAGTAACATCCTCGGGTTGCAAATCGTCTCAGAAGGCTCGTATCACAAGCACCAAAGTGAGCACTTGTACAGGACCATCCATCATCACTGGCAAATTGAGCAGACAACATTACAAAAAGAGATGTTTCGTAGAACCTTGTGTTTGAGGGGCGATGGGCACAGTGTCAACTCGGGGCTTTCCGTTAAATTTTGTTGTTATACGATGATGGATGCTTCCACCAAAAAAGTTCTAGAATTTCAAACGGTACAAACAAGTCCTGGGGCATCTTCGGCTGCCGTTGAAAGTTATGCTTTTCAACTGTGCATGGATAGGGTGCTGGACAACAATTACGAAGTACACGTTATGGCATCTAACCAGGATGATGGTATTAAACAATTAATGAACAAAGAGTACCAAGGAATTGGGCATCAGTTTGACTCCTGGCACTTCGCAAAACACTTGAACGACAGATTGCAGGCAGTGAGCCACAATAAGTATTGCGAGGAGTTGGTCGGTTGGGTAACACCAATTGTCAACCATTTTTGGTGGTGCCTGCAGACTTGTGGTGGCAATGTGGAATCTTTGAGGGAAAGGTGGGAGTCTGTTTTGCTTCATGTGACTGGTCAGCATGAGTGGGGAAGTTCACAGTTTTATCATGCGTGCTCTCATAGTCCTATCGGCGTGGAAGAATCAAGAAAAACAAAATGGCTGGAAAAGGTAAGCCCAGCATTTTTCCAGCTATACGACCTTATCATGGACGCAGAACTCCAGAAAGAACTTAACAACCTTGTTCTGTACCACCATACCAGCTTAGTCGATTCTTTCTACAGCCTAATGTTAAAATATAAAGCAAAAAGGATCCACCATGGAATTGATTCTGTGGAGGCCCAAACCACCCTTGCAATCCTTGCCCATAATTTCAATGTGGATCAAAAACTGGGTGTTGAGAATGCACAGTGCGATGAGTCAGAAGCCATAAATTCTTTACAAGTGCGGCTTAAGTCACTTCGGTCAAGGAATCGATGGGTTGTCCATTCCGCAAGTGAGCCCATGTCTAATGCACATATTGAGGACATGCTTCATAGCCTACTTCTCATATCATCTGGCCAACTTTGGACAAGCTGGTTTCCAAAGTCCTCGTTGGTGACATCAAATGTGAGCAAAGGATTGGGAACTGAAAACCAACTTCCCGTATTTGAACACACCTGCCGAATTCAGAAGGCTTCATGACATCTGTTCCTCTCGCTTATGTTGCAGGTAATTATTTTTCAAATTTTTTTTTTCCCAATTGTGTGAGGATGCCTCGATTTTGTTTTATATCGTGTTATATACGTGAATATTGTACGGTGACACAGCACCCCCTCCAACCACGAACTGCAGTGAATATTCAACATAATAGCAACTTAATAATTATGCGCCAAATTTCCAACAATAAGTGTAATCTAAAGATTTTCAAGTAGTCGATAGTTCACCAGTCATACTTGCCTGCTGGGTGCCACCATAGTCTACTAGACTGCCTTCCGAACAGTTAAATATTGGCATCGCTGTTAACCAAATGGCAGCACCCTGTATGTCACGATGACAAATGCACTTGTGTACAGTCAACTCTACTCAAAATAAAGTGTTTCATGCTAGAGTCGCTGCGTTATGGAAAGAGGACATCAGAAAAATGCCCCCCAAAAATTTATAATATAAAGGATCCATCATTTTCAAACAATCCCCTAGACCAGCGGTTCCCAACCGCGGTCCTCAAGTACCCCTAACAGGCCAGGTTTTAAGGATCATCTTGGGGAAATGCAGACTGAATCTGTTGGGGGTACTTGAGGACCGCAGTTGGGAAACACTGACCTAGACCTACAGAGGCCACAAAGTTTATTCGGCTACATGGGTGATATATTTGATATATGCATGGTTCATTTAGTACTCTGTGACGGTGATCCTCGCAAGCCACAAAATGTTCTCTAATGTTTATCTGTTGACAGCATGCACCATCGTCATAGTTTGGCATGTTCCTCTCACAGTTTTACGTCGGTTCGCATTGGCCTTTCTTCTATATTCTATTTTGACAGTCTTCTTGTCCTTCTTCCTCAGATTCTTCAGTTGTTGAAGCTCTCAAGTGGAAAATGGTGATATAGTCGTCCTTTGTGACCAGTCTGATTCTTCCACCGATATGATATTGGAGTGTCTTACCATGCGTGATTTAGAGTGATCTCAACAAAAGCCGTATCGTGATTCCAGATGAGTTGTTATTTCATCTATTGGGATGTCCATCAAGTCATTGTCAAGTTCCAGTAACGTAGAATGACGTGAAGGTTGATGAAACCACCCGAAGAGCAAGTCTTAATAGATGTGTCTGAGTTTTGCGTTGGAAATTGGGATACGCTTACTCGCCGATGCGTTCAATACACAAGGAACCCAATTACAGAGAAATGTGAATGAGTCTTGTTGGGTCCTTGGAGGTTTTTTCCATCTACAACGCTGCATTTCATGTGATACCACCAGCTGGTGGAATGGCACAGAGCGAGAGCTACAGGTCATCTGTACCAAGTCTCGTTGTTTTTACTTTTTGAGTTGCCTTTTAAGTTTATTTGCCCATATCAGGGCATGTCTCTTTTTTATCAGTGTCCAACTCCACCCCATTTGTAAGAGCATGGCAAAGTTCTACAAGTCAATGTCTTCTTCACCACAGAACTTGTGAAGCCTTGGTTACAGATCATACTTCCGTTAGAGCGTCACATTATTGATATATCAGTTGAGTCCTTTACTTATTGTATGTCGTAAAAATATGATAAACGTCTGTTGACTTATCTCCCAAAATGCCGTTTTTGGTATTGATTCGCGTCCATGTAGAGCGTTCGTTCACAAGGAACATTTAGGAAGTCACAGGTCGATCGTAATTTTCAGGGAATGCCTGTCGGGGAAGGGAGTCCAAAATATGTAATTGGAGAAGTACCTGTAAATAAATGTAGCACAACTAACTGCTAACCTTTTACAAGTATTAAATACATTAAACATTTGTCCTGGATTCAGTTTTGGGTAAAATTATTGACCACCAGTCTTCCACGTTGGCACACTTGGCCCTTGTATTTTAATGGTGTCCCGATACACTAGAAAATGTTCCGTACTCTCCCTGTTAAATATAAAATTTATTCTTAACGTGTAAAATTCCTGAAATTTTAAGTTTTGATATAAAAATATCAAATGTAATTATTTTATACGTGTTTAACATTAATGGCAATAAATGTTATTTTCCAAAATCGACTGAGTGTTGTTTATTATAAATTATAAAACGTCACATCGTGAATTATTAATTTACATTTTATAAGGTTTGACAACAAGGCGTGAAGTAGCGGAGAATACTTTACAGCAGGGATGTCTAAACTCCAGGCCCCCTCAGGTCTCCATGAACTACAACTCCCATGCTTCTCCATCCATCTATTGCAGTCAGAGATTTCTGGGCGTTGTAGTTCAGGAACATCTGGGGGGGCGGAGTTTGGACATCCATGCATTACAGATTACATGTCATTGATACTTACTGAATGGGTGAGTCACCGACTCACATCATTTTATTGTGCGGGAAGTATTCAAAGGACATCACCAGATGGTAGATTAGAAGTCTTTTAAGGTCCCTGTCTTATCTCAGCCTGGACAACACAATATACCCCATTGCAGCTTTAACTGTTAACCCCTTCACTGCTGAGCCATTTCACATCTTAAAAAACACGTTTTTCTTTTTTATTATTATTTTTATTATTTTTTTTCTTTACTTTAAACATGGTCATGCGTGGCATCATTGGAAAGGCCATGCTCTGGCCTTTCTAATGTTACCAAACATTACCCTGCTAGCTGCCAACAGTCGGGAGATATCGGGGTTCAAAGGAACCCCCTATCTTTCCTTAGGAGTCAATGAGGACGTTCCCCACACGTCCTCAGCAGTGAAAGGGTTAAATACTGCAGATTAGATAAACCACAGCAGTAAAGTAAAACGTTTGCACAGATTTTCGTAAATGTCTCATCACGGGGAAAATCCATAAAATGGAAACAGGAGATAAAAAAAACTTTTTTTTTTATTTTTCCGATTTACATGCAATGACTTCAAACAAATAAAAAAACAGCAGCGTATGTTTTATAAGGTGGTTTTGTTTGTAATGTACAAGTAATCTAATTACAGCTTACATACCCGGTAGTGTGCCTTTAAGTGCAAGTCCGGTTTGCTGTGATAGGGCAGTGCTGCCATGGTAAATCCATGCTGGTTATTAAATTCGCTCAAGGCTTTTTTTCCTGCAATCGACTTCTCGTGGTGAAACACTCAGGGAATCATATAGCAGCACCTTGATCACTTCCACAGCGCCTCCTCGTTATGATGTCGACAGCAAATAAAAACACATGTAATAAATGGGGGCAGATCTAACACACATAAAAACATATACACTTCATAGTGCAGTAAATAAAGTCCATTAAAGAAATATAATTCAGACACATGTTATCACTGTGATGGGCTCCTTCCGAGGGCTCCCCTTCTGGTACTGTACCACTTGCCGCTGCAGAAAACACCAAGGAGGCCTCCACAGGATACGCAGGAAAAAATCTTTATTGGTAACAGAATATAAAAATAAAATATAATTATCCTTTATATATAGCGCCACAAATTCTGCAGCGCTTTACAAGATCCGCGTACAAGGGGTTAATACATTGGAATACCACACATGGATGATAAGGCCTGATTCAGGGTGACCCAAGTGAACTTACAATCTATGAGAAGTGCACGTCTTTGTGAGGAAGGCGCATCCGTATCGTTAGGGCAGTTTCCTTGAGCAAGACACCTCTCCAAGGCCACTGTACACATTCTCAATCGTCTCCTAGAAAACGATTTGTGACATCATTGACTCTGTATCAGGACAGGTGAGGACTGGTGCGTAAAAAATGAGATGGGTATGGAATTAAAGGAGCACTGTACTCATCCTGACCACTTTGTTCTTATCGTGGCCACTTTAAAAATATAGTCTCTCACTTTCTCCTCCCCAGCACCCCAAATCTGGCTAAAAAGCTGGGAGAAGCGAAGGCGTTTCCTCCACCCAACCCTACATCCCCAGCAGCCAAAAATATTTGGCCAAAGGTTGTCAGCAGCTTCTCACTTATTTAAGTGCAAGTAAAGGGTCCTCTACTTTCCAGTTGAGTGCTCCTTTAAATTCCAGTAGGGATGCACCGAAATTATTGGCTGAAAAAAATAGGAAAAATCGTCCGAAAATCAACCATCTGAAACCAGGGCCTGGAAGCCAAGCTGAGCCGATGTAGGTGAGTATGCGGATGCGGATGTAGGTGAGTATGTGTAATGCTATCTCCACCCCCACCCCAATCAGTCATCCGAACATGGCCCTGGAGGCCCGGCCGAGTCGGGGGCTCGCCTGAGCCCGACGGTCGGGCCGAGCCCCCTACTTGGCCGGCCTCCAAGCTTGGGCGAGTCCCCAGCTCGACCGGGCCTCCAGGCCCAGGTTCAGATGACTGATTTTCGGTTTTGGTATTGGTTTTCGGCCAAACTGATCCCGAATTTTCAGTTTCGTATATGCCGGAATTATTAATTTCGGTGCACCACTAAATCCAGCATTCTGCCATTTTATCCTGCCAAAAAGTCAAAGTGATCTACATATTGTGGAAAGCACTAAGTAGTGAATTCTATACAAATTTTTTTCTCCGAGGAAATTTATGGTCATCCATATTACAAAAATAAATGGTTGTTCTACAGGTTATCCAGTTTGTTCGTTCTTCAAGACCTGGGCTCAACACCATGACTGAGGTGAAGAGTGAAAGACCAGCATAGTTGTTCCTCAGTCTTCACACTCACCAAAAGTTTAATAAACGAAGAGGTTTAGCTGTATGACCAGCACCCAGGAATTTGACAGAGCCAAAAACCGAAGCCCAAAACTCATTATTACTCTTTATACAAGACTGTCCCTCAAGACAAGCATTCTTCTTGGAAGCTGTTTTGATTATTTTTTCTTATCTGTGTGTAACATGTTTTATAATGTCAGCATTAAATGTTTCCATTTAGTTTGCTAAATCATGTTCATATAGGGATTTTACCTCCACCAAACGGGTCAACAAGCATAGAGGTTCTAAATCGCATTGTAATTGTCTTCCTTAGGTTTGAAAAGAAAATGTCACCCAGCCTCATCAAGACTGAAAAAAGTCTGGAAGTAATGGAGACGGGCTCAAACAGAAGGAGCAATATCAAATGAAGCCAACATAGAGACCAAATGATGTAGCTAGAGGTCAGAGTCAGATATTTAAATACAGTAAAAAAAAAACTCCGTAATGGAAGACGATACCATCATTGAAACCATTAAGGTGGATGATGAAGACATACCAATTTCGTCCTCAATATTCTATACCTGTTTAGAATGTCAGGAAAGCTTTCCTTGCGAATCCGATCTTGCCGAACATCGGATGGTTCATAACCAAAAGCAGGAGGTATTTTTCCCAGGAAACGAGAGCGATGAGAAACCTCAACAGAAGATCCAACTGGGCGAGAAAGAATTTGCGTGTTCTGAGTGCGGAAAATGTTACACCACCAATCAAAGTCTTGTTGCACATGAGCGATCTCACACGGGAGAGAAACCATATGTGTGTTCCGAATGCGGGAAATGTTTCACCACAAAGTCACAGCTTAATATCCATGTGAGGTTTCACACAGGAGTAAAACCATTTGGGTGTTCTGAATGCGGGAAATGGTTTACTACCAAGTCGAATCTCATTTCCCACGAGCGAATTCACACGGGAGAGAAGCCATTTTCGTGCCCCTTGTGCAAAAAACGCTTTAACCTAAGATCGCAGTATAACGTACACCAGATAATCCATACAGGAGAGAAACCATTTGTCTGCTCTGAATGCGGGCGTTGCTTTGCCAGGAAAGCAAATCTAATTTCTCACACGATCATGCACACAGGAGAGAAAACGTTTTCCTGTCCTGAGTGTGGGAAGTGGTTTACCACCGGTCAAGGTCTTCTTATTCACAAGAGAACACACACAGGGGAGAAGCCATTTGCCTGTGCCGAATGCGGAAAATGCTTTTCCACAACCTCATATCTCAGTTTACATAAGAGATTTCACTCTGGCGATAAACCATTTACTTGTTCCGAATGTGGGAAATGTTTCAGCACAAAGTCATACCTCAGTACTCATGAGAGGTTCCACACAGGGGAAAAGCCGTTTGCTTGCTCCGAGTGTGGGAGGAGCTTTTCCCTCAAACCTCATCTTCTCAAGCATGAGAGGGTTCACACAGGAGAGAAACCATTTGATTGCTCTAGGTGTGGAAAATGTTTTGCAAACCGCCAGCATCTTATACGGCATGAGAGTATTCACACAAAGGACAAACAGTATGAATGTCCCGACTGTGGTAAGCTTTTTACCTCCAAGTCATACCTTAATTCACACAAGAGAATACACACTGGAGAAAAGCCCTATACATGTTCTGAGTGTGCAAAATGTTTTATCAGTAACTCGGACCTTACCGTACACAAGAGGGTTCACACGGGTGAGAAACCGTTTTCATGCATCGAATGCGGAAAACATTTCAGTCGAAAACAAAGTCTTCAAAAACACCAGGAACGACACAAAAGAGATGTCATGAACATTGCAGAAGACTGTTGATAAGAATTACCTGTTTAAAACCAGTTTTTACATCAGAAAAACAGGGCTCTGCCCTAATATAAGATTATTCCTACGTCTTTTAGATAATATAACTGACGAAAAACAGTCATAAGGATCGATGGTTTTATTTTCCAAAGGGTGGAAATGTTTGAAAAGAAAGAGTGTGCAAAAAAGAAAAAAGGCATGTGAAGAGTCACAGCTTGTTACAAAGGGGAAATATGACCCAATAAATACATTTTTACTCAGCCCATTCGCCCCTGTGCCATTTCACCCTGTGTCCTGAGCTCGTTTTGACCACTTTTTGCTCATCGTGTTTAAGCACTATATGAAGTCATATTTATTGTAGAATGATGAAAGAAAGAAACAGTGAAGCGCCTTCAGGAAGAAGGATTAAACGTACACGCTACACATTGAATGTGGGGGTTCTCCTAAAAACCTGGAAACATATATTGTGGATAGTCAATGGAGCGCCAGCGAACTGGATGTACGGTCAATCATTACACATGTCCAATAAACGTCTTCTAATCCGTTCAGAAGAAACTCCTATTCCAGATAAGAAGAAATTGCTGCAAAGAAGAGGAGGCAAGATAGCGCAGTATGTCGATTCACCATAAAAGGAAAGCAAAGCGGTTGTAGTCCTACTCACATTCTGATGAGCCCAACCTTGGCTCTAGGATGGATAACGATTATGGGTCTTCAAAGGATATTCAGGTGCCCATATACCCGCAACAAGGTTCTTCAATCGCTTTCCCCTGCAGTGGATCAAAAAAATACCAACGCACTACCTAGTGCAATATCGTTTAAATGTAATGGTAAAGTTGGTACTTATATATGGTTACACTCACATGTTAATGAGCCGCATTGGCTCCAAGATGTCGCATGGGAATATTAAGGTAATTCAAAACCTTCTCTAAATCACGTTACAGGAAGCAGCAGTGGTTAAAATAAAAACAAATTTATTAATACATAAATTATATTACCAGAACGCGTTTCGCTCCTCAGAGCTTCTTCAGCTGGTATCACTGGTCTTATGTCTGCTGCTTCCTTATATACTATTAGACTGTCCCATTTAATCATTCACAGTTCACATCGAATCACAATCATTGAAACAATTAACACAATTTAAAAAGCCAATTAAAAACACTTGAAACAAATTAAAAACAATTTAAAAACAATTGGGATCACATATTGTACAGCGCTGCGGAATATGCTGGCGCTTTATAAAATAATAATAATAATAATAATGTAACCTTTTATCTATCAATCTCATTAATGCCTGTGCTTCTAAGGCTGCCTCTAGGGGTGGAACGCTAGGTTATTAGCCTTAATTAGATGGGAGAATTCCTTTTTTTTTTTTCTTTTTTTTTTCTTTATTTAACCCCTTAGTGACCGGGCGGTTTTACACAAATCCGTCCGTTCGTGACCGCAGCTGTTTTTATGTTTCTGCGCTCTTAGTGTTTACGTCAAATTTTCCTCTTACTCGTTTATGTAACCCACACATATTTTACACTGTTTTTCTCGTCACTAAATGGACTTTATAAAGATACCATTTTTTTCATCATTTCATATAATTTACTATAAAAAATATTGTGAAATATGACACAAAAATTGAAAAAACACCACTTTTTTCGAACTTTGACCCCCAAAATTTCTTATGTATCAACAACCGTCAAAAAAATTTATTCCTTAGTAGTTTCTAAATTTAGTACTGAGTTTAGCAATACCCAATGTTTACATATTCCTCGCTTTTTTCCTTATTTTATGCAACAATAAGTGCAAGTAGCACTTTGCCATTTCCAAAGAGTTTATTTTCAAAACTAGTGCTAGTGACATTGTAACACTGATATCTGTCACTAATTCCTGAATAACCCTCCACATATACATATTTTTTTAAAGTACACAAATCAAGGTATTAAACTTGGGGTATTTTGACTCTTTCCATGCAAACCATTTTACCACAATCTATGCCAAAGTTTGAAAAAAAAAAAAATTTGGGTGATTTTTTTTTTTGAACGCAATTTAAGAATACATGTACTGTGAACTTTAAGGTTTACTGCCAAAAAGCACCCCAAAATATGTTCAGCAACATCTTCTGAGTAAATTGATACCACCCAAGTATAGGTATGTCGGGTCATTTGGGGGCTAAAAGGCCTTATTTGGGGGGTGCGCATTTCAGTTTTCCAACTTGGAATTTTCACATTTCGTCATCATGCACCCATGTCCTATTTGGGACATTTTTGAAGCCGGCCAAAGTAATTTACCCCCATCAAACCATATATTTTTAGAAAGGGCACACCCTAGGGTGCTTCAAAGAGTTGTATTTTAACACTTTCCATGCACTAGCTCTTTGTCAAACTTTCAGGTAGTCACTTTTTGTGTTATTTTTTCACACACATTGTACTTTAGGCATGAATTGTCAAATCCAGTTATGGGTTACTGCCAAAAAACACCCCAAAATATGTTCAGCAACATCTTCTGAGTAAATTGATACCACCCATGTATAGGTATGTCGGGTCATTTGGGGGCTAAAAGGCCTTATTTGGGGGGTGCGCATTTCAGTTTTCCAACTTGGAATTTTCACATTTCGTCATCATGCACCCATGTCCTATTTGGGACATTTTTGAAGCCGGCCAAAGTAATTTACCCCCATCAAACCATATATTTTTAGAAAGGGCACACCCTAGGGTGCTTCAAAGAGTTGTATTTTAACACTTTCCATGCACTAGCTCTTTGTCAATCTTTCAGGTAGTCACTTTTTGTGTTTTTTTTTCACACACATTGTACTTTAGGCATGAATTGTCAAATCCAGTTATGGGTTACTGCCAAAAAACACCCCAAAATATGTTCAGCAACATCTTCTGAGTAAATTGATACCACCCATGTATAGGTATGTCGGGTCATTTGGGGGCTAAAAGGCCTTATTTGGGGGTGCGCATTTCAGTTTTCCAACTTGGAATTTTCACATTTCGTCATCATGCACCCATGTCCTATTTGGGACATTTTTGAAGCCGGCCAAAGTAATTTACCCCCATCAAACCATATATTTTTAGAAAGGGCACACCCTAGGGTGCTTCAAAGAGTTGTATTTTAACACTTTCCATGCACTAGCTCTTTGTCAAACTTTCAGGTAGTCACTTTTTGTGTTATTTTTTCACACACATTGTACTTTAGGCATGAATTGTCAAATCCAGTTATGGGTTACTGCCAAAAAACACCCCAAAATATGTTCAGCAACATCTTCTGAGTAAATTGATACCACCCATGTATAGGTATGTCGGGTCATTTGGGGGCTAAAAGGCCTTATTTGGGGGTGCGCATTTCAGTTTTCCAACTTGGAATTTTCACATTTCGTCATCATGCACCCATGTCCTATTTGGGACATTTTTGAAGCCGGCCAAAGTAATTTACCCCCATCAAACCATATATTTTTAGAAAGGGCACACCCTAGGGTGCTTCAAAGAGTTGTATTTTAACACTTTCCATGCACTAGCTCTTTGTCAATCTTTCAGGTAGTCACTTTTTGTGTTATTTTTTCACACACATTGTACTTTAGGCATGAATTGTCAAATCCAGTTATGGTTACTACTGCCAAAAAACACCCCAAAATATGTTCAGCAACATCTTCTGAGTAAATTGATACCACCCATGTATAGGTATGTCGGGTCATTTGGGGGCTAAAAGGCCTTATTTGGGGGTGCGCATTTCAGTTTTCCAACTTGGAATTTTCACATTTCGTCATCATGCACCCATGTCCTATTTGGGACATTTTTGAAGCCGGCCAAAGTAATTTACCCCCATCAAACCATATATTTTTAGAAAGGGCACACCCTAGGGTGCTTCAAAGAGTTGTATTTTAACACTTTCCATGCACTAGCTCTTTGTCAAACTTTCAGGTAGTCACTTTTTGTGTTATTTTTTCACACACATTGTACTTTAGGCATGAATTGTCAAATCCAGTTATGGGTTACTGCCAAAAACACACCCAAAATATGTTCAGCAACATCTTCTGAGTAAATTGATACCACCCATGTATAGGTATGTCGGGTCATTTGGGGGCTAAAAGGCCTTATTTGGGGGGTGCGCATTTCAGTTTTCCAACTTGGAATTTTCACATTTCGTCATCATGCACCCATGTCCTATTTGGGACATTTTTGAAGCCGGCCAAAGTAATTTACCCCCATCAAACCATATATTTTTAGAAAGGGCACACCCTAGGGTGCTTCAAAGAGTTGTATTTTAACACTTTCCATGCACTAGCTCTTTGTCAAACTTTCAGGTAGTCACTTTTTGTGTTATTTTTTCACACACATTGTACTTTAGGCATGAATTGTCAAATCCAGTTATGGGTTACTGCAAAAAAACCCCAAAATATGTTCAGCAACATCTCTGAGTAAATTGATTGGTGCTACGCCAATCTTTGACATGTGCTTGTCAATTTTCTAATTTGACATACAGTATCTTCTTTGCTTATCTTCTTTTTAGGGGCCTTTTACATACCCCAGTTTTATGAACGTGCATATATTTTGGTAAGCTAACACCCCAAAGTATTGTAAATGGAGTGTTTTTATGCTATGGATGCATCCGTTTGCTCCAAACAAATTAGATACTGTTTGGTGGTCATTTTTCATTTTCACACCCACATCAGTTTTGGACTGTGATTTAGGAGACACTGTTGTTTTTTACTGCATGAAAACTCTCCAGGTTGTTTTCTGCAAGGTCTCCTGAGTACACCATGCCCCCCATGCATAGGTTTGCCAGGATTTTGGGAAGGTTCAAATACAATTTTTATGACTTTGTCATTGGAGTTGAAATTGAGATTATTTCTTCAGCTAGGCCTAGCTTTGGTTTTGGGTCTACCGCATACCCCAGTTTGAATTATTGCCAGAAAATTGTTTATATTTGTTATGTTGACACCCCAAGGTATTGCATATGGAGTGCTTTGATGCCATGGATGCAACGGTTTTAGCCCAAAACATTTGGCAACAAGGTGTGTGGCGGTAATTTTTCAAATTTCAGATTTTTACGCCCACAGTAGTTTTGGACTGTGATTTAGGCTAGGGTCAGACGAGCGTAGTGTTCACGTCCGTGATCGCGCCTAAAAGTACGTCCGTGATAGCATGACATAAAGTCCAATGGAGCCCGACACACGAAGTACGTCCGCACTGAACTGCGGACGCACAACGGCCGCGGCCCACGGACGCAAGGCAGGCAAGAACGTAGAACCGCTAGAACGGCCGCACAAAGTGCGCTGCGTCCGCAACGTCTGCATAGCTTTGTGTGTGAGTGATGGAACGTGGTCAGACGGACTGCATTTATACGTCCTGCATTTTTCACGGACAAAATGGTTTTGCAATTGAATTTATTGTCCCTCCTACATCTGTCAAAAAATAAATGTCAGTGAAAAAACGGACTGTGTGACCACTACTGCGTCTTCCGTACTGACGATGTCCGTACTGCACGGACGTACAGTCCGTAGAAATCACGCTCGTCTGACCCTAGCCTTAGCAGACACTGTTGTTTGTTACTGCATGAAAACTCTCCAGGTTGTTTTCTGCAAGATCTCCTGAGTACACCCATGCCCCCCATGCATAGGTGTGCAAAGATTTTGGCAAAATACAGCACCAATTGTAGAACATAAAAATGTACGAATAAAATGTAAAAGTCTGGTGCCTGTCAAACTGGGGATGCTCTCTAGGGGAGCACAGGCTGTTGTCACTGAAGTGCATGAAACGCAAAATGTTTTCATACCTTCTACGTGACATTGATTGGAGGTAAATGGGGGTAGAGCAGATGGGGCTACTGCTCCAGCAGGAGCGAATTGAGGGCTTCTTTATGATGCCCTCAGCATAGTAAGTGCCCAGAATTTCAGAAATTCTGGCACATCTAGCGGGGTCCATTGCTGCCTTGCCAAGTAGGAGTCTGGCTTCGCAGCACAATGCTGATGGGCATACAGATTTGATTGGGCCACGATGTGGCCCAACAAATCATCCCCCATAAACACACCTGCAAAAACTGTGTGGCGGTAAATCCTGCAACATCAATATTGATGCCAGGATTTGCCGTGAAAGGAGGGATATCTGGCCTCTGGCGATGAGGCACTACCCACTCCTCAGCTGGAGCTGTGCGTCTCCTGCTGGCAGGTGGTGACCCAGGATCTGCATCAGAAACATCACTAGATACATCAGCCAGCATAGATAATGTATCTAGCGACGCCTCTGAGCAGTTAGCGGGGTCGAAATGAGGGTCTGAGTCTGACGCAGATGCCTCAGATTCTGACGCCAGGATGGCATATGCCTCCTCGGCGCTGTACACCCTCTCAGACATTATATATAATAGATTATAAAATTTTATAATTATTATATATATATAAGCGGATTGTTGGTTCTTAGAAGAACCGTTGGGTTTCACAAGAAAATACAAATAAACACCTAAATCTCTCTAAATCCCTCTAAACCTGCCTCAATTCTTCTAAATCTCCCTAAAATCTCTCTAAATCTGCCTCAATTTTTCTAATCTCACTAAATCTCACTAAAATCTCTAACCTGTCAAATCTGATCTCTCTCTCTCGCTCACCAAAACACAAGTGAGGAGAGGGAGGGAGAATCACAGAGGTCAGAGCCAATATTTACAAAATATTGGCCTGACCTGACAAATTAGAAATTTTATTTTGATTTTTTCTAACTTCTGATTGGATGTTGCTAGCCTGCCTCTCTGATGAGGCAGGCTAGGAACATCCCACTCAGCCCCAAGATGACCCTGCCCTTAGACCCTAACCCTACCCTGACCCTGCCTTAGAACCCTAACCCTACCCTAACCCTACCCTACCTAACCCTAACCCTAACCCTACCCCTAACCCTACCCTAACCCTACCCCTAACCCTACCCCTAACCCTACCCCTAACCCTACCCCTACCCTACTAACCCTAACCTAACCCTAACCCTACCCCTACCCCTAACCCTACCCCTAACCCTACCCCTAACCTACCCTAACCTACCCTAACCCTACCCTACCTAACCTACCCTAACCCTAACCCTACCCCTAACCCTAACCCTACCCTAACCCTAACCCTAACCCTACCCCTAACTGTCAGTTTATTTTTATTTATTTTTCTTTTTTTACACTTTTTTTACACACTTTTTTTTACTTTTTTTTAACTTTTTTTTACACTTTTTTTTTTCTCTGCTGGGTGCCTTGATCCCTCGAGGCACCCAGCAGAGCACCTGATCACTGAAGTGATCGATTTTGTACTGAGTGCCACGATACCTCGTGGCACTCAGTACTTCCTGCCGCTACCGGAAGTGATCGCTCGGGGGAGCGATCACGGACGGACCGGCGGCAGGTAAGTATATTACAAGGATGCCTCGATGTCGAGGCATCCTTGTAATATGCTCAGAGCAGCTGGAAGCGATCCGATCGCTTCCAGCGCTCTGTAGAAGTGCCGGGCACCTCTCCGGTGCAACCGGATGTAGATCGCTCCCGGGGAGCGATCACATGGTGCCCCGGCACTTCTAACGGCCATTGCACGGATGCCTGGACTCCCAGGCATCCTGCAATGGCGTTTGAGCTGCTGGAAGCGATCCGATCGCTTCCAGCAGCTCAAAAACGGCAGGACGTACCATGTACGTCAGCGGGTCTAAGAGAGACCCGCTGCAATGACGTACATGGTACGTCCGCGGTCGGGAAGGGGTTAATTATTTATTATTATTTTTTTTTAATCTTTTTTACTATATGGCGTTTAAACAGCGGGGCGCACATCACTGCGCATGCGCAAGTATCCAACGTATCAAATGGCTTCATTGAGCGCAAGTTTTGGCCCCCAGTGATGTGATCCGCTTGATTTGTGGTGGTAAATTTCCATCTGAAAGTGTTAATTAGTATGGGGCGATATATATACCGATGCGGGGCTCCATTAGTTTGTGACCTATGCGCATTAGTTGTTGTGCGCAAGATGCGCAGTTAGAGCTGCGCTCAATGAAGCCATTTGATACGTTGGATACTTGCGCATGCGCAGTGATGTGCGCCCCGCTGTTTAAACGCCATATAGTAAAAAAGATTAAAAAAATAAAATAAAAAAATAAATAAAAAAAAAAAGGAATTCTCCCATCTAATTAAGGCTAATAACCTAGCGTTCCACCCCTAGAGGCAGCCTTAGAAGCACAGGCATTAATGAGATTGATAGATAAAAGGTTACAGTGATCCCAATTGTTTTTAAATTGTTTTTAATTTGTTTCAAGTGTTTTTAATTGGCTTTTTAAATTGTGTTAATTGTTTCAATGATTGTGATTCGATGTGAACTGTGAATGATTAAATGGGACAGTCTAATAGTATATAAGGAAGCAGCAGACATAAGACCAGTGATACCAGCTGAAGAAGCTCTGAGGAGCGAAACGCGTTCTGGTAATATAATTTATGTATTAATAAATTTGTTTTTATTTTAACCACTGCTGCTTCCTGTAACGTGATTTAGAGAAGGTTTTGGAATTACCTTAATATTCCCATGCGACATCTTGGAGCCAATGCGGCTCATTAACATGTGAGTGTAACCATATATAAGTACCAACTTTACCATTACATTTAAACGATATTGCACTAGGTAGTGCGTTGGTATTTTTTTGATCCACTGCAGGGGAAAGCGATTGAAGAACCTTGTTGCGGGTATATGGGCACCTGAATATCCTTTGAAGACCCATAATCGTTATCCATCCTAGAGCCAAGGTTGGGCTCAACAGAATGTGAGTAGGACTACAACCGCTTTGCTTTCCTTTTATGGTGAATCGACATACTGCGCTATCTTGCCTCCTCTTCTTTGCAGCAATTTCTTCTTATCTGGAATAGGAGTTTCTTCTGAACGGATTAGAAGACGTTTATTGGGCATGTGTATTGATTGACCGTACATCCAGTTCGCTGGCGCTCCATTGACTATCCACAATATTTATTGTAGAACCCAGGAAAATTATCACTTTTTCAGCAGAATGTTTGATAAAATGTGAAAGGCCAGACCCTGACATGTCCAGTGATATCTCATGGGGTGTATTGCATGGAGATACTGGGATCCAAACACCTGTTTAAATTAACCAGTGAGTAATAACGCACTGGGTCATTTCCTCTACACTTGCTCCCAACGTGGGAAATTAGAAAGTTATTGCAATACTGCTAATATAGAATCAAAAAGAAAAAAAATACGGCTCCCCCCCATTATCTTATTTTTACATTCCTCGTGGTCATGTTTGGTATCAGTGGAAAGGCCAGACTCTCCAATGATGCCTCACTTAACCTTCAGAAGTAAAAATACAGTGGTCCAAAGGATTGACAAAAGGTGAGTTTAATTAATAAAATGTAAGGGACGTCTTCCGGAAGGCACTTAAAAATGACATAATGTCCCACACACACATAGGGTCAAGAGATATCTCATCAGCATTGGTGGCCTGCCCTACAGTTAGTCCCCATTCAGATCTCATAAGGTTTTACCTCATTGGTGCCATCACAAACAAGGGTATACCATACGCTATCATCCAGTTGAGTGACCAGAACTGAAATGCCAAGGCAACAAGAGGAACCACAACTCTCGATGATTTTTCGATCTCTGTTTTGCATGCCGTCCATTCTTGGTGATCTCATAAACCTTGTTTAAGCTCACTATGTTAAATAAGCACCAAAGTAATTCAAAAAGACAGGATGTGTTATTACACGCTGTACACCTTGTTCTGAACTTTATTCTATTTGGCACAGCAATGGGAACTGCCTTTGTGCTCAGAATGTTCATAAGTCAGTTTCTACTTCTGCAGAGCCTACCACAAGTGATCCATCATCTAGTTCAATGTCAGAAGCTCTTAAGTTATAAAATTAGTCCAAAATATTAGGTCAGGCCATCCTGTGACTAAAAGACTGAAGGAACTTATAACTTCAATTGTCGTATAACTTTTAGATGATTGTTGGCCAGATCTACTGTGTCAGGTTTAATAACACTGTAAAGTGAGTCGTTCAAAGTGAACCACAGACATTGAGGTGATATGTTATACTCTTATTACTAGAGGTTTTTGCATAATGTTTCTAGGTCAGATCTTAGTGTATAGTTTTTTTATTTACTTTTGTTATTTAGTAAGAACATACATTATGGGAAGCAATCTGCTAAAAACATAGAAGAAAAAACATTGGCCACTCACATGTACATAGTAGATCCAGCAGTCGTCTTCCCCTCTAGAATCCTCAGTAAAACCAGAGCCAATGGAACGGTAGAAGAATCAGGAACATATTCTGTGGAAACAGTGCAGACCATGGGCAATGTATAAATAAATAAAGCTCATTTACTGCACTCACAAAACAAGGAGAAAAAGCACATCAAATCATGCACAGGGTGACCAACCAGAGCCAGGGACAAGAGATATAGTCCGTCTTAATCCTATCTTAGGTTGGCATTACAGAATTTAGAAAGCTCAACACGTTTCGTCCAATTTTTAGACTTCCTCGGGTGCACCACTTATGCATAATATCATAATCATGGATTTTCTATGCTCCTGAGAAAGTCCACAGTCAGCTGAAACGTGTTGAGCATTCCATAGTCTGTCACACCAACCTAGGGTAGGACTGAGACAGACTACATCCCTTTTCCCTGGTTCCAGTTGGTCTCCATGTGTATGATTTGATGTGCTTTTCCTCCTTCTTGCTATGTGAGGGCAGTAAGTGAGCTTTTATTTATACACTGCCTATGGACTGCACTATTCAATGTTTCTTACTCGTTCCATGGAATATGTTCCTGATTCTTCTTCCGCCTGATTGACTGACTCTGGCTTTATAAAGGATTCCTGAGAGGATGATGAGTGCTGGATCTATTTGGTACATGTGTGTGGCAAATCGTACCCACTCACCGCCATTATACTGTGGGACATCACCCTGTTTTGATGTCCCACAGTCATGTCATGTTTTTTCCTGTCTTAGTGAATTTTCGATGTATGTGTAGTCGACAAACAGCACTTACCGGTGGGGAATTTAATATTTTGCTTGTTATTTAGTTATTGTTAATGATATTCAGAAATAAAATGACTTTTGATGATGTCATAGTGATGTTATTAGTCGATGAGCTCTGTTTCAACTCAGATACATAGTACATGGTGATTATTGTTATTAAATGTTTTCGTTTATACCGTTGTGTTTTTATGGGTTTCTTTTTCCTACCAGATGTACGTCTAAGATTCTTTTTACTGTATGTTACAGGTTTTAAAGGGATTCCCTATTAAAAAATGACCACACACACTGTCAGGTTGCCCTTCAGAAGATGGTGAATAACTCTAGGGACGTCGTAGTAAGGCACGGAGTAAGAGGGGAACAGGCTGGGATTCGATACTGTGGTCACAAACGTGGGTCAATACAGAACAAATACTGTGAGCTCAGAGCTAGGAGAGGGAGAACTATCTCAATACTGGAGCGAGGCTGTAATGGCATTCTGGCCTTTTAAACCCTGCATCCTCCTTTGGCCCAATTGAGAACCTGTGATGTCATTAATTTGCGCCACGCCCCGGGTGCCATTTTGTTGGAGCCCGACCACATGTGTGCACCCTGTCAGAGGCCTAGACAAGGCCTGAAGCCTCGCGCTGCGGCGGGCGCCGCTGCTTGGCGGCGGCAACGTCGCCCGTGGATGAGCCGGCCCCTGATCCACCAGGGACCCCGGAGAACCATGAGGTAAGGCCCTGGTCTGCATGGTACCGCCGGATGCCGGCGCAGACTGCCTCACCGGGACCCGGGCGAAAACGCCGGAACCCGGGGAGGCAGCTGGGCCAGCGGCCCTGACACACACTCTTTTGCCTTTAAATAGGTAATGCAAATTACGTTTTGCTTGGGTCCTTCGCATTATGCATACGCAAGTGCTGTAGCAGCTGTGTAGACTGATGGAATGGAGCTGTGACCGCATGCACAGAACCAATCCATCCACTGCCTCTCGGGAAGCTTGCTATTGCAGGCGATCTGAGTGAGCGTGATGTCAGCACACTGAGGGCTCTATTACATTGTTCGCGCAAAAACGCATCAACGCAAGGGGAAAAACCCTTTGCGCTGACCGTCAAATTCCGATGTTCGCACATACGATGCGCGTTAACGTCTAACGCGAGTTACCCTGCGCGAGCGAATGTTCGTGCGCGCATCCCATACTTAACATTGTGAGCGCAAATGTGTTCGTGCACTGGTACGCGGATGGTATTACAATAGATGCGCAACTTTTTATGAACGACGTTTGTGCGCAGAATTTTTACGTCTTTGAAAAGCAGGTGGTAACTGCAAATCTGAATGTTCTGGCCGTAACGAAATACACCAGCACGAAAAAAAAACAACCAGCACAGTATAGTTACACATTCTACACATACCTAAACAATAAAATGGAGAAGTTGTGCGTGTTTTTTTTATTGCTGCAGCATATATACTCAGATTGATTTTGGCAGGTGCAAAAACTGAACGGGAGACAATTGTGGTTCTTAATTCTGATTGCCCACAGATTTCTGCGCGCAGCGTTAATTTGCGCTAGTTTTTGCGTGTCTTTTACTCGCGATATTTTCGGACGGATGAAAAAATGTGTTCGGATCGTAATACCTGCGTTAATTTATGCGCGTTAACGTTTAACACTGTGCGCAAAATAAATTGCGCTGTGCGTATGAATTTGCGCAGAGAATATAATAGAGCCCTGAGTGTGCTGACATCACCATGACTGATCTGTTGAGCGGCAGATGCAAAATTCTAATTCCCGGCTGCTAGGGATGCTGGGTGGGCGCAGGAAGCTCCTCCACTTCACCCAGTGATTAGCGAGGAGGGGAGGAGATGCTATATACCCAGGCCACTTTAAAAAGAGGTCCAGGTGGGTAGAATGTTCCTTTAAATGTAAAAAGGCAGCAGGGAAACCGTCCTTTTGTCTGTCAGTGTGAACAGAAGCGTCTGTCATTCAAAGTTTTTAATAATTAAACCCCTCCACATTTTTATAGTCTAGATCAGGGCTGTCAAACTCACGGCCCCAAATGTTGATGCCTACAATTCCCAGAATTCATATCATATGTGGCTAGGGAATCACGGGAGAGAAACCTCTGGGGGGCCGGAGTTTGACATCTCTGTTCTAGATTGTCCCTTTATTATAAAAAATATATACAGTCATGGCCGAAATTGTTGGCACCCCAGAAATTTTTCCAGAAAATCAAGTATTTCTCATAGAAAAGTATTGCAGTAACACATGTTTATTCCCTTTGTGTGTATTGGAACAAAACAAAAAAAAGGGAGGAAAAAAGCAAATTGGACATAATGTCACACAAAACTCCAAAAATGGATGCAAAAATGGGCTGGACAAAATTCTTGTCACCTTTCAAAATTGTGGATAAATAAGATTGTTTCAAGCATGTGATGCTCCTGTAAACTCACCTGGGGCAAGTAACAGGTGTGGACAATATAAAAATCACACCTGAAAGCCGATAAAAAGGAGAGAAGTTCACTTACAGGGTTATTCAGAGAGCGTGAAAAGCAGGAGAATGACTGGAGAATGAAAAATTCTAGGTCAAAATAGCCAAACCAGAAAATTCTCCCTTTCATCTCACTTTCCAAATCGGCTATTTTGACCTACAGGGTATCCAAAGAGATCCGAATTGCTTGAGAAGGTAAACCGAACGCTGAAAATCAGTGTTCGGTTACCTTTCTGGCCATTCGGCTATCCAGAGAGCAGGAAATTCGCCAAATCCTGGCGAATTGCCTGAACATACGTGCCTGTTCGGTCCCTGTTCGACGGCAGTGAATCCCCATTGAAAAAGCAATGCTTCGGCTATCAGAGAACACAAACCAGCAGTGAAAGGTTCCCGAAATGCCTTGCCATTCGGTGGTTTAATTCGGCAGGTTTATTCAGGAGAATCCCATAGGCATCAATGTTAAAAATATTCCCGTTTTAATTCAATATCTAATAAACCGTTCATTATAAAATTCTGCAGCAAAAAGTCCCTTTATTTATAGATTTTTTAGGATACTTTAAGCATTTTTCTGATTTTTTTAAAAGTCCGATTTTTATTTTTTATTTTTTTTCAGTTTACTTATTTTTTTGTAACAGCCCTCTTTATTATCATTCCCTGGACCTCCTGTGAAATTTCAGACATTTTCGCTCAGTAGTTTCTTTGCAAACAGCGTTTCATTTCCCAGATTCATACAAATGGTTTTGCTAATTTATTCACGCCTCCTCTACGTCACAGCTGCTTCGGCTCTGTGTGATTCGGCTCATGTTCGGCTCCTGTTCGGCTTTTTCTAAGGTTAATCCAGATGTTTTTGCTTGTTTTCAGCGTGCATTCGGTTAGTTTTCGTCAGGTTTTCGGCAGCTTTTCCCTGGAATTCGGGGGCCCTGTGGTGCTTGCTGAATACACCGCACGGTCACCGAAATACAATCGGCAAAAGGAACCGAATTGAAGAGAACGAAAAGTCACCGAACGTGCGGTGACTTTTCGAATCTCTTTGGATAACCCTGCTAGAATTTTCCATTCTCCAGTCATTCTCCTGCTTTTCACGCTCTCTGAATAACCCTGTTAGTCTTTGCATTGTGTGTCTGTGTGTGCCACACTAAGCATGGACAACAGAAAGAGGAGAAGAGAACCGTCTGAGGACTTGAGAACCAAAATTGTGGAAAAATATCAACAATCTCAAGGTTACAAGTCCATCTCCAGAGATCTAGATTTGCCTTTGCCCACAGTGCGCAACATTATCAAGAAGTTTACAACCCATGGCACTGTAGCTAATCTCTCTGTGGGTGGACGGAAGAGAAAAATTGATAAAAGGTTGCAACGCAGGATAGTCCGGATGGTGGATAAGCAGCCTGAAACAAGTTCCAAAGAAATTCAAGCTGTCCTGCAGGCTCAGGGAGCATCAGTGTCAGCGCAAACTATCCATCGACATATAAATGTAATGAAACGCTATGGCAGGAGACCCAGGAGGACCCCACTGCTGACACAGAGACATAAAAAAGCAAGACTACAGTTTGCCAAAATGTACTTGAGTAAGCCAAAATCCTTCTGGGAAAACGTCTTGTGGACAGATGAGACCAAGATAGAGCTTTTTGGTAAAGCACATCATTCTACTGTTTACCGAAAACGGAATGAGACTTGCAAAGAAAAGAACACAGTACCTACAGTGAAATATGGTGGAGGTTCAATGATGTTTTGGGGTTGTTTTGCTGCCTCTGACACTGGGTGCCTTGAATGTGTGCAAGGCATCATGAAATCTGAGGATTACCAAAGGATTGTAGAGCCCAGTGTCAGAAAGCTGGGTTTGCGTCCGAGATCTTGGGTCTTCCAGCAGGACAATGACCCCAAACATACGTCAAAAAGCACCCAGAAGTGGATGGCAACAAAGCGATGGAGAGTTCTGAAGTGGCCAGCAATGAGTCCAGATCTAAATCCCATTGAACACCTGTGGAGAGATCTTAAAATTGCTGTTGGGAAAAGGCGCCCTTCCAATAAGAGAGACCTGGAGCAGTTTGCAAAGGAAGAGTGGTCCAAAATTCCAGGTGAGAGGTGTAAGAAGCTTATTGATGGTTATAGGAAGCGACTGATTTCAGTTATTTTTTCCAAAGGGTGTGCAACCAAATATTAAGTTAAGGGTGCCAATAATTTTGTCCAGCCCATTTTTGGAGTTTTGTGTGACATTATGTCCAATTTGCTTTTTTTCCCCTCCCTATTTTTGTTTTGTTCCAATACACACAAAGGGAATAAACATGTGTATAGCAAAACATGTCTTACTGCAATACTTTTCTGTGAGAAATACTTGATTTTCTGGAAAAATTTCTGGGATGCCAACAATGTCGGCCATGACTGTATACAATCACGTCCGGTGTTCAAGGAAGTTAATGTCCATACAAATAAGAAGAAATTAAAATGATCAAGTCCAACAAATAATGGAAAAAGCAGCTGTCACAGAGACAATCCACGCCACTAGGTAGCACTGCAACTACAGATTCAGACCATGAATACCTACACTGAACAGAACATTCAAATCAAATCAAAATAAGCTTTATTGGCAGGACCAAATACATTTTAGCATTGCCAAAGCATATGGGGAGGAGGGGGTAGTGGGACATATATATGGGAGGGGGGGGTAGTGGGACATATATATGGGGGGGAATGGGCAAGTCCATGGACATTATCAGGGGTAAGGGATAATGTGAAGGGGGATGGGGGCGAGTCCGTGTTGGGGATTTATAAGTCCAGGATCTCTCATGTTCCTCTCAGTCTGTGACATTCTGCGACGTATTGGGCAGATATTTTCACCGCGGCTCCTCTTCTCCCAGTATGATGTGGAGTTTCCTCGTCTCTTCTATAGAGGTGAAGTCCGGGATGAGAGCGGAGAGTCTCTGGAAGTGAGTTTCCCTCAGTGCTGAGTACTTGGGGCACTGTAGGAGGAAGTGGACCTCATCTTCCAGGGCCTCCTGGTCACAATGCTGGCACAGTCTATTCTCCCTGGGCTTGTAGGTCTGTCTATGCCGCCCTGATTCAATTTCCAGGCTGTGGGCGCTCAGTCTGTACCGGCTCAGGATCTGTCTGTCCTTGGGGTCTTGTAGTACCTCCAGGTATGGGGCCAGTTTGTATTCCCTCTGTAAGGATTGGTAAATGGTGAGTTTCTTGGAGTTTGCTATATCATGTCTCCATTCTCTGATATAGTTTTCCCTGGAATCGTTAATTAGGGCCTTTATTTGATATTTTGTCAGGTTGCCTTCATGGGGGCTTTGGGTGATCAGGGTGGATATGAGTTGTTGCAGCCCACATGGTTTGGGATGGTCCTTGTTGGCCAGTAGGGCTTTATGGTGGTATGAGTTGAGGCTGCTGATGTTTAGATGGTCCCAGTATGATAGCGCCCTCTTCTGTACTGCAAGAAGTAAGGGGAGTCTGCCCAGCTCGGCCCGGCAAGCATTGTTAGAGGTGCTCCAATGGACTTAGAGGAGGTGCTTGCAGAATTCCAGATGGAATATTTCTGTTGGGCTGGTGTCCCATTTGGGTTGGTCAGGGTAGGTGATGGGGCCCCATACTTCACTGCCATAAAGGAGGATTGGAGTGATGACGCTATCAAAGATTTTAAGCCAGACTCTTACAGGCGGTTTTAGTTTGTAGAGGTTTCTCCTGATGGCATAGAAGGTTCTACGCGCCTTGTCTCTTAGGGCCTCTATGGCTGGTTTGAAACTTCCCGATCGGTTTGTTTCTAGGCCGAGGTATGTGTAGCTGTTGGCTTCATTAAGAGTGCAGTCATTAAGTGTGAAACAGGAACTCTTGGTTTTTGCGTTCTTCCTTTGGAAAACCATGACCTTTGTTTTCTTTTGGTTGATGGGTAGTGCCCATGCCGCACTGTATTTTTCCAGCACTTCCAGGCTGTCTTGTAGACCTCTCTCTGTTGGTGACAGTAATAGGAGGTCATCTGCATACAACAGGAACTTCACCTCGGTGTCATGTAGAGTTAGTCCTGGTGCTGAGGAGGATTCTAGAGCTTCAGCCAGTCCATTGATGTAGATGTTAAAGAGGGTTGGACTTAGGCTGCAGCCTTGTCTGACTCCACGAGCCTGCCGGAAATACTCTGTTCTCTTCCCATTCACCTTTATGCTGCAGAAGTTCTCATTATATGAGCTCTTGATGATGTCATATGTTTTCCCTCCTATTCCACTCTCCAGTAGTTTGAGGAAAAGGCCTGGGTGCCACACTGAGTCAAAGGCCTTCTTAAAGTCCACAAAGCAAGCAAATATTTTCCCATGTTTTGTATTGTGGACATGGTCCTTGATGAGACTGTGCAGGGTGTAGATGTGATCTGTAGTGCGATGGTTTGGCATGAACCCCGCTTGGCTTCTGTTGAGGACGTTATGCTGTGTCAGGAAGCTGAGGATTCTTTTGTTCTGGATGCTATTGAACAGTTTTCCCAGTGTGCTGCTGACACATATCCCTCTGTAGTTGGCTGGATCATATTGGTCTCCACTCTTATGGATGGGTGTTATGAGGCCTTGGTTCCATACTTGAGGGTAGAATCCAACGCTCAGGACCAGGTTGAAAACTTTACATATTGCGGTGTGTACTTCTGGAGAGCCATGTTTAATCATCTCTGGAAGAATTCCATCCATCCCGCTGGCTTTTTTACTTCGCAGATCTTGAATTTTTTCTGCTACTTCTTGGGGTGTAATGGGTGTATCTAACGGGTTTTGGAAATCCTTAATTTTTTCCTCCAGTTCATGTAGTCTTCTGATGATGTGTTCCTGTTCCCCAGTTAGCTCCTCTTTGGGAATGTCTTTGTACAGGCTCTTGAAGTAGTTGAGCCAGATGTTGCCATTTTGGATGTGGAGGTGTTTTTTCTTGGATCCTGAGCCGATTTGACTCCAGGTTTCCCAGAAAGAGTTATCCTGAAGAGCCTCTTCCAGTTGTTGAAGGTTTTGGGAGATGAGGTTTTGTTTTTTCTTTTTGAGGATTTGTTTATAGTTTTTCTGCAGGACACCATGTGTGATCCTCAGGTCAATGTTGTCGGGGTCTCTGTGTTTTTTATTTGAGACTGTTCGTAGGTTGTTTCTTAGTGTTCTGCATTCTTTGTCAAACCATTTATTGGGTTGTTTATTGGATGATTTCTTGAAGTTGACTTTTTTATGTTGGAGGTCTCTGCGATGGTGTGTAGTATGCTGTGGAGGTCCTTTGCTGCTTGGTTCACCCCCTGGGGACTTAGTACATAGGTATGGTTTTGAAAGACTGTTAGCTGATCTTTGATGTCGGGTCTGTTGATGACCTCTCTGTAGGCTATGGTAGAGTGTCTGGTCCATTTGAACGATGGTGGGAGGTTGTACAGTCCGCTCTGATGGGGTTTTGAGGATGGTTTGTTTGAGGATTTAATATAAAGCAGTAGTTGGCTGTGGTCTGACAGGTGTGTTTGTGGGGTGACGGTGAAGGCGTTGATGTGAGTGGAGTTCATATCTGTGATTGCATAGTCGACCACACTGTTTCCTACATGGGAGCTTAATGTATACCTTCCCAGAGAGTCTCCCTTGGTGCGGCCATTAAGGATGTAAAGCCGAGACTCCGACACAAATTCAGCAATTTTCTTCCACTCTTGTTGGTTGTATTGTCATAGCTGTTTCTTTGCACCTGTATTGACTCCTGACAGTAGTTTGCGGCTCCCAAAATGTATGTGTTCCCATCTGAGGTCACATAGTCCTTTTCTCTTCCTGTCCTGGCGTTGAGGTCTCCATAGAGAAGCACGTGTCCTAGGGACTGGAAGTGGGAGGCCTCACTCTGTACCACCTCATAGGTGTCTGTTTGGAGTATGGAGACTCTGGTGGTGCAATGTAAGCTGCACATAGGAAGATGTCTGACTGAGAGGTGAGGATGGAGCTACTTATTTTTATCCAGATGTGGCTGTCTCCTTTCTTGATTGCTTTGATGTTCTCGTGTAGCTCCTCCTTATACCAGATTAATATTCCTCCTGAATGGCGACCCTGTTTGATGCTTTTATCCTTCTGGGCGGGCACGGAAAATTCTCTGTAGCCCACAGCTGTTTGTGGGTCATCCTGTGCCCGGCTCCATTTCCAGCAGGATTTGTATGTCCACGTTGTGCAGTCTATGTTTGATGTCTGGATCGTTTACTTTGGATCCAAAGGCTGAAGCATTCAGACCCTGAATGTTCCAGCTACTGATTGTTAGTGATGTCATTTTATGTTGTTATACCTTGTAATGAGCAAAATTACATGGGACAACCAGGTTGTGGATGGTTGTCATTGTAGTTCATTATGAGATCAATTCACATTAATTTGTTGTATAGTGTGCCGAGGAGGGTCCGTATCTCCTCCAAGTCTCTGTTCTGTGGAGGTCTTGATGTCCATCTTGGGGCGGGTGGTTTCCGCCATTCCTGCCATCTGTTTTGTCCTGTTCTTGGTTTAAATGTGGTGTTCTTGTCTTGGTGCGGTGCGGTTTGAGGTCGTCTTGTGGTGGTTGTTGTTGTGTTAGTTTGGGTTTGGTTTGTGCCAGGTTCGGGGATATGGGTTCTGTTCAGTACAATGTCTTTAAATTCTCTTGCCAGGTGACTCACCCCTTGTTTGTTGAGGTGTTTGTTATCATAGAGGTGTTCAGGGGTTATGGAAGGGTGTTGGGCCAGATGAATGTTGGGCTTTGAGCTAGTTTTAGCCGCCAGTTCTGTGTTGATGTTCTGGATGATGTGGTTCGATATGTCCGTCCTCGGAAGTAGACAGGATAGGATTATTTTGGAGTGGGGGAACTTTTGCTGTGCAGTGTCTGTTAGTTGTGACAGTTTGTCTGCAATGCCTTTCTGTTCTGTCTGAATGTTGTTCGTACCTGTGTGTATGATGATTTGTTTGGGGTTCGTGAAGTATGGATTTGTGAGGACTTCCATTGTCTGTTCAATGGTAGCACAATGGATCTTGGTGACGTTTTTTCCTGGGAAGAGCCTTCTTGTGTTTAAGTACTTCCCATTTGAATCCATTATTATTACAGTTTCAGGGGTTTGTTGTCTGGGATTTGTTGGCCGGCTGGTTGTGGGTTCAGGATTTTGTGAGTGGTTTTGGCTGTCACTGATCTCTGTGTTGTTGATGTATGGAGTTTTATTTGTCTCATGTTCATTTTCAGGCACTTTGTCTATATTAATCATTGTTGATTCTCTCTCCTGGTTCATGGGCTGTGTTTGTGTTTTAAGTTTCCTCATCTCTTCTCTCAGCTGGATATTTTCCTCTTGAAGTTCTTGGATCTTCAGTTGCATGTCCTGTATGGCAGACCTGTGTGAACATAAAGTGTAAGGTTTATAACAGCAAATAAAATGGAGCAAAAAAAATTATAATAAAGAAGAAAAGTTAAATCGAAGGTCAAAATATCCAAAATCCGCTCTCATCGCCTCTCAAGGCTTTATTTCTTCACTACCAAGTGATAGTATTTTTTTTTTTTTTTTTTTTAAATATTTATACAGTAAGTAATAGGTGGGAATATTCTCCATGTATTCCTCACTGATTGGTACCTATCCATAAAAGTGGTAACAGTACTTTGGTATCCAACTACCGTTTGATGTCATTGCTCCCTGTAATGTCAAAAACTTTGGAAAAATGTGTCTACACGCAATTACGTGATTATTATCAATATTGGAACTACTTAACCCCGGATCAATCAGGCTTTCGTCCAAATCACTCAACTACAACCGCCCTTTTAAAAGTTTGCAATGATATCCAAGCTGGGATGGAACAAGGAAACCTAACTGGAGCCATCTTCCTTGATTTTGTCAAAGCCTTTGACACAGTAGACCATGGCATCTTGTTAAAGAAACTTAAAGACTCTGGTATTGGTGATCGCGCGCTAACCTGGTTTCAATCATATGTATCTGATCGGTTACAATGTGTCTATTTCTGGCAGCTCCTCCCTCTCTCTCCCAGCGTTTGCGTTGTACCCCAAGGCTCGATACTCGGCCCCTGCTATTCACAATATTCATAAATGATCTGCCCAATGTCTGCAAAGCCTCAACTGTACACATGTATGCAGACGACACCGTAATCTATACCAGCAAACCAAATCTCCCGCAGCTGGAGGCAGTGCTGCAAGAACAATTCACAGAGGTAGAAAAGTGGATCAAACACAACAAACTATAACTGACACAACTGTAACAATGCTCTTTGGAACAGCACCTAAACTACACAAATTGCAAAATCTCCATCTATGTGTTGGGACAAAATCAAATGACACGCTGACCACAGTCACTTCTCTCAAATATCTAGGTATGTGGTTAGACCCAAATCTATCCTTTGGCCCCCACATCGAAAAACTCTCATCTAAACTTTACCCCAAACTAGGTGCCCTGTACAGAAACAAATCCTGCCTGAGCCCCGCGGTAAGAAAGCAGAATGTACAACAAATGCTTATGCAGGCTATTGAATACAGAGATGTAGTGTATGCAGCTGCCCCGCAAACACACCTTCAGAAACTTACTACATTGTATAACTCATTCTGCCGCTTTGTGCTACAATGTAACTACATGACCCACCATTGTGACATGTTAAAAGAACTAAACTGGCCATCGTGGAATCTAGACTCACTCTTCACCTTTCCAACTTGGTGTTTAAGAGCTTTTCTGGGAAGCTACCACCCTACCTGAATAGGCTGCTTCCCCCAGCAGTTCCCTCATCCTATAACCTCTGATCCAGGACCTGCACCTTACTTACAATACCACAATATAAAAAGAAAGCGTCTCAATCCTAATTTTGCTACAGAGCACCACAATTATGGAATAACCTCCCAGACGCCATCAAATCTTCACCCAGTCTAAAGTCACTCAAGAGCTCCCTATTACCATACCTTGATTCGGAATGCACCTGTGAACATGTAACATAATGACTATATACAGAATGCACCTGTAAACATGTAACATAGTGACTATATACAGAATGCACCTGTAACATTAACATAGTGACTATATACAGAATGCACCTGTAAACATGTAACAGTGATATACAGAATGCACCTGTAAACATGTAACATAGTGACTATGTACACAATGCACCCCCCCAAACATGTAACATAACAGACATACTACTACACACCAGTACTGCAACTGTAAACCACCACCCACCTGTAAACATGTAACAGTGACTATACAGAATGCACCTGTAAACATGTAACATAGTGACTATGTACACAATGCACCTGTAAACATGTAACATAGTGACTATATACAGAATGCGCCTGTAAACATGTAACAGAGTGACTATATACAGAATGCACCTGTAAACATCTAACATAGTGACTATATACAGAATGCACCTGTAAACATGTAACATAGTGACTATATACAGAATGCACCTGTAAACATGTAACACAGTGACTATATACAGAATGCACCTGTAAACATGTAACATAGTGACTATACAGAATGCACCTGTAAACATGTAACACAGTGACTATATACAGAATGCACCTGTAAACATGTAACAGTGACTATACAGAATGCACCTGTAAACGTGTAACATAGCGACTATGTACACAATGCACCTGTAAACATGTAACACAGTGACTATATACAAATGCACCTGTAAACATGTAACATAGTGACTATATACAGAATGCGCCTGTAAACATGTAACAGAGTGACTATATACAGAATACACCTGTAAACATCTAACATAGTGACTATATACAGAATGCACCTGTAAACATGTAACATAGTGACTATATACAGAATGCACCTGTAAACATGTAACATAGTGACTATATACAGAATGCACCTGTAAACATGTAACATAGTGACTATATACAGAATGTACCTGTAAACATGTAACATAGTGACTATATACAGAATGCACCTGTAAACATGTAACATAGTGACTATATACAGAATGCACCTGTAAACATGTAACATAGTGACTATATACAGAATGCACCTGTAAACATGTAACATAGTGACTATATACAGAATGCACCTGTAAACATGTAACATAGTGACTATATACAGAATGCACCTGTAAACATGTAACATAGTGACTATATACAGAATGCACCTGTAAACATGTAACATAGTGACTATATACAGAATGCACTTGTAAACATGTAACATAGTGACTATATACAGAATGCACCTGTAAACATGTAACATAGTGACTATGTACACAATGCACCTGTAAACATGTAACACAGTGACTATATACAAATGCACCTGTAAACATGTAACATAGTGACTATATACAGAATGCGCCTGTAAACATGTAACAGAGTGACTATATACGGAATGCGCCTGTAAACATCTAACATAGTGACTATATACAGAATGCACCTGTAAACATGTAACATAGTGACTATATACAGAATGCACCTGTAAACATGTAACAGTGACTATATACAGAATGCACCTGTAAACATGTAACAGTGACTATATACAGAATGCACCTGTAAACATGTAACATAGTGACTATATACAGAATGCACCTGTAAACATGTAACATAGTGACTATATACAGAATGCACCTGTAAACATGTAACATAGTGACTATATACAGAATGCACCTGTAAACATGTAACATAGTGACTATATACAGAATGCAGCTGTAAACATGTAACATAGTGACTATATACAGAATGCACCTGTAAACATGTAACATAGTGACTATATACAGAATGCACCTGTAAACATGTAACATAGTGACTATATACCGAATGCACTTGTAAACATGTAACATAGTGACTATATACAGAATGAACCTGTGAACATGTAACACAGTGACTATATACAGAATGCACCTGTAAACATTTAACATAGTGACTATATACAGAATGCACCTGTAAACATGTAACACAGTGACTATATACAGAATGCACCTGTAAACATGTAACACAGTGACTATAAACATGTAACATAGTGACTATATACAGAATGCACCTGTAAACATGTAACATAGTGACTATATACAGAATGCACTTGTAAACATGTAACATAGTGACTATATACAGAATGAACCTGTAAACATGTAACACAGTGACTATATACAGAATGCACCTGTAAACATGTAACACAGTGACTATATTACTTACATATTTATTTTCTGGGTTAATCTGTATATTTGTGTTTTGTTTTTAATATCTTGCATTTTATTAATTTGTGTTTCTGTAATGACTGTAACAATTCAATGTTCTTGAATCCAGGACATACTGAAAACCAGAGAAATCTCAATGTGTCCTTCCTGGTAAAATACTTTATAAATAAATAAATAAATGTCACCCCCTCCTGGCCAAGTAGGTTATTACAGTAAGCAATACATGGGGAATATTCCCAAATATTATTTACTGTATAATTTTATTTTCCAAAAAAAATCACTGGTCCCTCGTAGCGTTTTTTTTATTAAATCACTTGCTACTGAAGGGGTTAAAGTCCAAGAGTGAGAGAACACAAGTCACTTCAGCATTTCTGATGGCTTGATATGAGAAAACCTACACAACCAGTTGGCATGGGTCATTAGAAGTGCGCCGCCTGTCATGGACAAAATAGGTTTGGATGCCTGTCGCCCCTGCTGTTCTGGCCGTCAATCAACTTGTGATTGACAGAAAAAGCAACACACTGATGGGGGGCTGTCCTGTAGGGCTTCCCCCTTCTGCATGCTGCAGGTCACATGATATAAGAGAGCTTTGGGCATGGACTATCTAAGAGCTACATTTTATCCTAATGTTGTAGTGATACCTTGTGTTTATGTCAGAAAAGGTACCAGGTACTTCTGTTATACAATACATGACCAGCGACTGGAAGCTGTGGTTGAGGGTGAGTCGGAAATGTTCTATAGTGTTGTGTCGTATTGCGAAGACATTCGAAGACAGAAACAATGGAAGACTATCAAGTGAAATAATCACTTTGAATCTGGACAGAGATTTCGACGGAGCCAAGGGCAACCTATCCTGCAATACATCTCAAACTGTTCACTCAAACCCTTCAAGAACCCACCACTATGGACACCTTTTTAGACCCCACTTTGTGGTGGACGTTGTGGTGAAAATATCACCAAGTGAGTCTCACATAGAAACATAATCCAATCAAGCAAAACTCCCCTTTACTTTGGAGAAGACGAAGAATAAGGACAACTTGGTTAATATAGTTGATAGTTTATTTACTGGAGGATTTCAGAAGAAGCTACAGTGATTATATCCATTACTAGCGATGGGGTTTTTTGGGGGGTGGGGCACTAAACAAAGCTTGGATGTTTCTTCAAAGGCAGACTTGCTATAGGATGGCTCCAGTCTTATGATGAGAGGTATTGGTCTGGTAGGAAACCTCACTTTTTGCATCCATGGGACTGTGTCTGGCAAGGATCTGGTAGGCATGGGTTGCATGGATCTGTACAGTGAACACAAAAAACAGTTAGAATTCATTGATGCTCATTACTAGTTTTATTCATGTCTATATATTGATTGATTTCTCAGTTTTCACTTCCATATTTTGCTATCTGGTCTGTAGGAGACCATTTTGAACTGATTGTCCTATCTACTGAACTCATGCCACCTCATTCCATGCTATCCTGAACAAAGCTACGGGGGGGGGTTGGATAGACAAAGAATAGGTGCACATCCTTGATCTGTCATAGAAATCACAATAACTCCTTAATGATGGTGACATCTTGGTGGATCTGGCCTACCAGGAAGACATTCACACTCTGGCTGAATAGTCCTTCGCACAACAATTCCTAGAGACCCAATGGTCTGCATGTTTGCTAAACCCATCCCTATCTTCACCTCTCACCTACTTCCCAAAATACTATTGGTGGCACCAAAGGCAATGGTTGAAAAGTGGCGTGTCACTGACCTACCATTACAATGACATATTCTATGCATTTGGGAACATGTCCTATTGATAGACGACCTCTCAGCCAAAATGGGGCTCATTCGGATTTTTCATATATAGTTTGGCATAAGGTTTTACCCCTACCTATAAAGATGGACTTGGGTTCTCAAGGTTCCTTAGCACCTGTACATACTACTCTGTACCCCCTCCCCCTTTTTTTTCTCCCTACTCTGTCAGGATTTTCTTTTACGTGGAAAATGTTGATTAGAAGGCTATTGTACCATGTGACAGCTCAAACATGCCTATATCTATATGCCTTGTCTAAGTAAAGTCTTTAAAAAATAACAATGACATCCACTGAGTACACCAGGGTCCGCAGGCGACCAGCCAACTGGTTCCACACATGGTAAAGAAAGCCGAGTCACATCAGGCAGGGTATTCAGAAAATGGAGCAGGTTTTATTGGAGGATACAATGTTTTGGTCCTCCACAGGACCTTTCTCAAGCTGCTTGAGAAAGATCGTGAGAGAGGACCGAAATGTTGTATTCTCCAAAAAACCTGCCTCGTTCTCTGATCTGACCTGTCTTTATTCACTTTGATTATTTAGTGGGCTCATGGTTTTCTTACCGGGCCTGTGGCATTGTTGGTTCTGCTGCTGGCATTGCTGCACCGGTCTGCACGCTGGAAGATAAAGGACATAAATGCTTTATAGTGTATAAATCCTCACATTTTCAAGTGCTGTCCTATCAAAAATTAACTTGAAAATCATTGATTTTCCAAGAACTCTCCAACGAACCAATATATATTCATTTCTGTGTGTCGTTGACGTGCATTTTTTTAAAAGCCTCCTTAGAAATACTGGTGGAGAAGACCTTATAACCAGGCTCTATTGATGGAAATGTTATTATTATTTTTTATTTGAGAAAGTATTTTACCAGGAAGGATACATTGAGATTTCTCTCATTTTCAAGTATGTCCTGGGTGGCGAGTATGTACCGTTAGGTGTCTTGCCCAAGGACACTTACTGGAGAGGTGCTCTTGCCAGGATCGAACCTGTGTCTCCACAGTCTCTCTCCACGGTTATAGAGCAGTGATGTTACCTTTACTCCACCCAGCCGGTTTGCGATCTGGTCTGTAGGAGACCATTTTGAACAGATTGTCCTATCTACTGAACTCATGCCACCTCATTCCATCCTATCCTGAACAAAGTTGACTTACATATATTCCTAACCTGGATAATTATGAATAAAATTCGAAGCTTCCTTTTTGACTCTTGGCCTAGTGAGACCACGAAAGTGATGAATAGTCAGAGACTCAACATGCCATCATCACACTGAGCCGAGATGGCCGTCTTGGACTTTGTGGATGTTTATGAACATTGACCATGGTTCTCAGAAGAGCATGTGGAGCTCAAGGAACTTGTAAAACATAATTACATAAATCTTGGTTCAAGATTTTCTATTTTGGTTGTAGATCGTGATGACCAGGGCTCAAAATTTCAAGTCCCAAGCTACTGGCCAGGCCTTAAGAGTTACTCGCCACTTGTTGTCCCACCTAACCCCTTATCCTGCCCTGCCTCTGCATTCCCACTCGCCCTCATGTAATTTCCACTCGCCAAAATGCGAGCAGGCGAGTGGAAATTTTGAGGCCTGGTGATGACCATGCAGATGCTTTGTGTCATTGAAGTTTGCACTCCTTAACTTTGTTTCTCAACGTGGCTCAAACATGTTGAAGGAGGACGCAGAGTGTGTTATATGTCTTATCTTAATATACATAAATCATCATAATCCTGTTACAATATGTTAGAAGAGATATATGGTTACTCACGGTCTTTGCATGGATCCTGCTTTTGACATGGGTCCTTGCATGGGTCTTGGCAATGATGTTGGTGGTGTCCACCATATCCACCTTGTTCGCAATGTCTGCCCTTTTTTCCAGACATGTCTTTAGTCTCTGTAGCTGAGAGATTGACTTCTTCAATAAATCAATGGATAGAATCCTAACTGCGCTAAGAAATTCTTTGAAGCATCAAGCTTTTATACAAAGTTTACTTCCTGTACCCAAAAACAGCCATCTCTCGAAAAACCAGTTTGGATTGTCCCCAAACTTTAAATTAAGATTTTATGAGAATACATTTTTTAAACAGTTTTATTTTCTTCTATAAATAGAGGCGTATCCATTCGGTCATATCATTCAACACCTGATTACTCCCAAATCCTGGTCCTGCTATGACTCACACCATAAACGAGTCAAAAGATGCGATTGCGTTATCTATGAAGGAGGCTATAAACATTTCTGGATTGCCGACTTCAACTCTATCCTTCTGTGACAGGTATGATCCAGTCATCAAAAGGTGAATCCTGGTGCAATACTCATGAGTAGACTTCTTTGTCCCATTATACTCTGACAGCCAACTCTAAATAGTCAGAAAAGTCCACACATGCCAAACCAATCTTATTGATTTTTTTGATTGGGTAACAAAAATAATAGACACAGGTGGTGCAGTAGACATTGCTTATTTAGATTTCAGTAAGGCTTTTGATACTGTTCCGCATAGAAGGCTTATCAATAAATTGCAATCTTTGAGTTTAGATTCCAATATTGTTGACTGGATTAGGCAGTGGCTGAGTGACAGACAACAGAGGGTTGTGGTAAATGGAGTTTATTCGGCGCAAGGTCTTGTTACCAGTGGGGTACCTCAGGGGTCAGTACTTGGACCCATTCTCTTTAATATTTTTATTAGTGATATTGCAGAAGGTATTAATGGAAAAGTATGTCTTTTTGCTGATGACACAAAGATTTGCAACAGGGTTGACGTTCCTGGAGGGATCAGCCAAATAACAAATGATTTAGGTAAACTAAAAAAATGGTCGGAGTTGTGGCAATTGAGTTTTAATGTGGATAAGTGCAAGATAATGCACCTGGGACGTAAAAACCCAAGGGCTGAATATAGAATATTTGATACAGTCCTAACCTCAACATCTGAGGAAAGGGATTTAGGGGTTATTATTTCAGAGGATCTAAGGGTAAGTAGTCAATGTAATAGAGCAGCAGGAAATGCTGGCAGAATGCTTGGTTGTGTAGGGAGAGGTATTAGCAGTAGGAAAAGGGAAGTGCTCATGCCACTGTACAGAGCACTGGTGAGACCTCACTTGGAGTACTGTGTGCAGTACTGGAGACCGTATCTCCAGAAGGATATAGACATCTTAGAGAGAGTTCAGAGAAGGGCTACTAAAATGGTGTACGGCTTGAAGGAGAAAAGTTACCAGGAAAGGCTTAATGATCTTAACATGTACAGCTTGGAAAAAAGACGAGACAGAGGAGATATGATAGAAACATTTAAAAACTTAAAGGGAATCCACAAGGTAGAGGAAGGGAGTATATTTAAAAGGAAACAAAATAGCAAAACAAGAGGACATAGTCTTAGATTAGAGGGGCAAAGGTTTAAAAGTAACATCAGGAAGCATTATTTTACTGAGAGGGTGGTGGATACATGGAACAGCCTTCCAGTAGAAGTGGTAGAGGCCAAAACAGTAATTGAATTTAAGCAAGCATGGGATAGGCATAAGGCTATCCTAAACAAAAGATAAATCCAGGTTAAGTATCCATGTAATTGGGCAGACTAGATGGGCCGAAAGGTTCTTATCTGCCGACATTTTTCTATGTTTCTATGTTTCTATATCTTCTTATAAGGTGGATAGGTTAGATGCCCACATCAAGAAGTGGTGTCAGTAATGGGGGATAGGATTGAGAGAGATATAACATTTGGTGGGAATTTGGGATATGGGTTGTTATCAAAATGGAAGACATGGGGGTGTCAGAGGGATGGGGGTTTCAGGGTGGTGGTGCTTCTCTTCAAAATAGGTGGTGCTCTGGCTTCAGTTATACAAAACGTTAGTGCCAGTTTTGTTGTTCACAGTTGTGCTTTGTGTTGGTATGTTGGTTGGAACCAGTGTTCCTTTCAGAGAAGTCCCTGAAAATGCCAGTTTTATATTCATCTAAATGACAAACCATTAAATGTGTGTCACATCCCAAGCCGTTTAGATCCGCCGGCGCCTGGCAGCGCATTCCTCACTGCTCGCTGGCCGAGCGCCGACTGTTATGGAGAATACTTCCGGTCACGGTCAGGCATGCTGGCGGGGCGTGGTGTGATGACGCGGCACCCACTGGGCCTTAACCTCGCGGCTCAGTTCATTCAGTGCCCTGACATGATTTTCACATCCTCTCAGTGCTCTCACTTTGTTGATAACTCTCTTTGTGTACCGATCCGGACAACGTCTGATAACTCTCTCCGTGTACCGATCCTGACAATATCTGATAACTTTCTCCATGTACTGATCCTGACAACGTCTGATAACTCTCTCCGTGTACCGATCCTGAAAACATCTGATAACTCTCTCTGTGTACCGATCCTGACAACGTCTGATAACTCTCTCCGTGTACTGATCCTAACAACATCTGATAACTCTCTGTGTACCGATCCTGACAACGTCTGATAACTCTCTCCGTGTACCGATCCTGACAACATCTGATAACTCTCTCCGTGTACCGATCCTGACAACGTCTGATAACTCTCTCTGTGTACCGATCCTGACAACATCAGATAACTCTCTCCGTGTACCGATCCTGACAACGTCTGATAACTCTCTGTGTACCGATCCTGACAACATCTGATAACTCTCTCCGTGTACCGTTCCTGGCAACGTCTGATAACTCTCTCCGTGTACCGTTCCTGGCAATGTCTGATAACTCTCTCTGTGTACCGATCCTGACAACATCTGATAACTATCTCCATGTACCGATCCTGGCAACGTCTTTTAACTCTCTCCGTGTACCGATCCTGGCAACGTCTGATAACTCTCTCCGTGTACCGATCCTGACAACATCTGATAACTATCTCCGTGATAAGACCCCCACTATTCTATTGAACAAGTGTGATCGAGATCCCTGGGGTTTGTCAAGTTCTTTAACCCTCTGTGGTTATATCTTAATCTTATTACTGGTAATAGGTAGCTTTGCCAACCGCTCAAGGAAGGGTAGATAGTATTTTGCATATAGGGACCAGCATCATAGATCCTAGGGAGAATCGTGACAATGGGTCAAGAAATGGTTTAAGAACATTGGGCTCCATACTTTATATGTATTAGTACTCTTACCCCTGTCATGTGACAGCTTTGATGGAACCTGCAATGAGCCACTTCCACACGCTGTAACGAGTCACACCCAGACCAGTGCTGGACTAAAGGTGCGTATTTGGTCTATTTAGAAGGGGGTGCTGGGAGTGTAAAGAGGGGGTCTATGCGTGACCCCTCCAACTCTTCTCTCGTTTCAACCCTACAGAATCCCTGTAAGATGTTGTATTTGGGAATGTTTACTCGTTTTTGGTCATCTTGTTTTATTTTCGGCTGAGATCATGGCAATATGATGACTCACCATCACACGTGAAAAGAGAAACACACTTTGCTGTACCAGTTCCCTTTATTGGCACAGCATGACATTTATATAAAAGCAGAACAGGCTGTACCGAGGCCGACGTACAATTAAATAATAACAATTCACTTAATAATTGGTGCTTAAGTGTTTTTTCGGTGATAAAAATTCCCCCATATATAATGTTTATCATTGTTTATGAGCATGAGTGAAGCTAGCACACAGTGTGCCTCAGGGCAAAGTCTTCGATCAGGACCGCCCCAACCCATGCACAAAGAACACATCGACACACACCAGATTAACCAATGTCATCCCCATTCCACCTCCATCCTCCCACCTTCACGACCCCAATGTCAGCACAACTCCCTGGATCCCCCATTGTCAGTCTCTTTATATCCCCCCAGACTCCCCTTCCGATTCCAGTTCTTTACCAGCCCTCTGCCCAATGTCTGTGTGACTCACGTCACAGTCTCATACTATCCCTCTTCCTAATGTCTGTGTGATGCCGTCACAGTCTCATACTATCCCTCTTCCTAATGTCTGTGTGATGCCGTCACAGTCTCATACTATCCCTCTCCCTAATGTCTGTGTGATGCCGTCACAGTCTCATACTATCCCTCTCCCTAATGTCAGTCTCCCCCTCTGCCCTAAAGTCAGTCCTGGTCCCTTCCATAACACCTCCCCATATCAGACTCTTGATGTCACCTAGCATTCAGTATCTTAGAAGATGCATTTCAGATTGTGCTGCCATTTTGAAACAGGCATCTCAATTTGTGTCCAGTGGTGCTTTTGAGGACCTCTGAGCATGCTGTCCAGCGGAAGGCCTGATTCAGCAGATGGTGTCACTGCCTCAAGTTGGCCTGCCTGGCTTGGAAGGACAGCACAATTGGAAATGCAACCAATGGGCAACTAAGTGCTTTGTTACTGGGGCAGCATGGTCACTCTACCTGTGTTTGACACAACTGCTACATCCATGTAATTACACCAGTGTTTGTGAGGAAGAGGTCCACATTGATCACACTAGACTAAAATAATTGTTTTTAAACAGAAAAAAATCTGAAATAAATGGTAGGCGCCCTTGCTTGTACCACCACCAGTTCCCCACAGCCAGCCCGAAAATCAGTGGTTTCCCCCAAACCAGTGTAGTAACAATTGGAAAATACGTATCTGGTGGCGCGATGGTAGTCGCTCTTGGGTCATATGGTGGTTCTCTTATATAACATCATCCATATGGGTATCATAAAAAGGAGACAAAATTGGCATTATAGTGCAGAGCGTACTGTACAAGATATAGTAGGAATTAATATTAGTGATTCCACTCACAAGAAAAGACCCCCAACACTGGCTCCGAGTGGGTAGGCGCGATTGGGTGCTTTGCTTCTATAATTTCGAGGTGACCCACACCCCTCAATGAAAGAATCTTCTCCCAATAGGGTATATGCAATGACATAAAAACAAGAACGAACTTCCTTGTGCAGACCTACTATACAGTAAGTGGAGATGCAAATTATGAGGTATAAACTCACATTTGGTGGAGCTTAAAGCCAAGCTCTTGGTGGGAGTACCTGTGGACTTATTAGCAGGTTAAGTCCATAGAAACCTTCGAAATTCCAGAACATCTGGGATTTGTGCAATGTAAAATTTATTAAAATATAATTTTGGGCAATTAAGCAGATTAAAAAATTTGAGATTGAAGAGGATGTACCTAAATTGGGGAGAGAGGAGATGAGATACATATTCGAGAACGGTACACTAGTACCTAATGGTCTAAATGATGATTTCTAAGTTATTCATTTTTTGTAACTTCGGTCTACTACTCTGGATCCTCTCCGATTTGACATCTGGGCAAATGTTTATTAGATGATATAGCTACATTACACATACTAATGATTTATAGTTTAATTTATTTTCACAAATATTATAATCTTATATTTACGCTACTATATTTAATAGCCACCATATAATTTATGTATTTTGCACGCAAGTTAATATAATAGATCACTTTATAATTATATGCAGCAAATGGGATATATCTGCTTGATAATATATTCACAAAATTAATTATATACCCAGTTACAATATCGGAGGATATCTATGAGTATCACTGTTTTCCCATATGGTACTGAATTGGGGAGGATCTCTATAATATTGGCACCGCAGGGACTTAACCTGTTTTTTATAGCCCAGGGACCTATATCTATAAATTTATACTGTGGACTATGATTGCAAGGTAGCACTGTATGAGCGGAAAAAGGAATAGAGGACTGCCTTATTCGATACACATCGCAATGCGTAGGTGGAACGCATGTATGAACCAGAAATAAAGCGTGGAACGCAGGGTGAAGCGCAAACACCGCCGGAACGCATGCGCAAGATGGCGGCGTCCACCGCAATACAAGGAGTCCGTGATTTGAGGCGTGGAACGCACACCAATTGTAAATTTGAACATCTGAGGACAATTATACTATTAAGAGGATAAGAGGACACTATATATATGGTCTGTTAAGTAATACCTGTAAACCAGCTGAGGAAGCCATAGAACTTGGCGAAACGCGTCCTGGTCATCTGGCTGTGCCAGGTCTATTTTTCTTTTAAATTATTATGTTTTAATAAATTTTACATTGCACAAATCCCCGATGTTCTGGAATTTTGAAGGTTTCTATGGACTTAACCTGCTAATAAGTCCACAGGTACTCCCACCAAGAGCTTGGCTTTAAGCTCCACCAAATGTGAGTTTATACCTCACAATTTGCATCTCCACTTACTGTATAGTAGGTCTGCACAAGGAAGTTCGTTCTTGTTTTTATGTCATTGCATATACCCTATTGGGAGAAGATTCTTTCATTGAGGGGTGTGGGTCACCTCGAATTTATAGAAGCAAAGCACCCAATCGCACCTACCCACTCAGAGCCAGTGTTGGGGCTCTTTTCTTGTGAGTGGAATCACTAATATTAATTCCTACTATATCTTGTACAGTACGCTCTGCACTATTATGCCAATTTTGTCTCCTTTTTATGATACCCATATGGATGATGTTATATAAGAGAACCACCATATGACCCAAGAGCGACTACCATCGTGCCACCAGATACGTATTTTCCAATTAAAATAATTGTTTTGCATGAAATCATACTTTTTATTTATTTTACCCAGCCCAATCACAGAAACCACGTCTTGTACATTTTCAGTACACCAGCAAAAAGTTGTTTTGGCTGACACAGAACTGTGGACCAAGGCCTTCATCAGTTCCTCTAAATAAAGTTCTTCAAACCACAACCTCAGCAATGCAGTTATGGACTAGAAATGATCTTCTTACAGCAAGTTACATGGCCTATCCTTATCTATCTATCTATCTATCTATCTATCCTTATCTCTATCATAGATATCATCTATATATCTAGGGATTGCGGTGAAAAAAGCGCTTCCTTCTGTAGAAATAGGATTCATCTCAAACGGGACAGAGTTCTTGCTCTTTAAGTCCACTTTAGGTTGGGAAAGTCTTCATCCCTCAATGAAAGCATAAGACATAAACCAGGACATGGTGTAGCATATGTAAACAAAGGAGCTCCAAAAGATATATGAAAATTACACTCACGTGTTCTAGTGTCACCCCTCGGACACTAGATGAATAAGCAGCCGGTATAATATGGAGATACCGGATGCCCCTCTGATGATGACTCAAGATCTTTCCTTGGTGAAGTGAAAATCACAGCAGCAGGACCATCAATAAAGAGATTAAAAGATTAAAATGTTTTATTCCGTAAAAATAAAGTAAAATTCAATCAAAACAATGCTGAGACACGTTTCGTGATAAATCGCTTCATCAGTCAGCAAGTAATATCATTTTTAAAGTCCTGCAGTGCAGTGTCTTTATATATTCTACCGTATAAACTCAATTGCAAAATGAAAGTGAAAGGCTTCCGGCGTTTGGCGGTGCATCGCGCATGCGCGTGTCGTCACTCCATTGCGATTTGCTTTCCACCTCCAAGATGGATGTGCGTTTCACTTTGAAATGACGTTCGATTTTCTTTTTCCTTTCTAGGGAGCGTTGCTATCGAGGATCTCCCTAGAAAGGAAAAAGAAAATCGAACGTCATTTCAAAGTGAAACGCACATCTATCTTGGAGGTGGAACGCAAGTCACGATTGAGTGACGACACGCACATGCGCGGAGTGTCCGAGGGGTGACACTAGAACACGTGAGTGTAGTTTTCATATATCTTTTGGAGCTCCACTGGTTACACAGGCTACACCATGTCCTGGTTTATGTCTTATGCTTTCTTTGAGGGATGAAGACTTTCCCAACATAAAGTGAACTTAAAGAGCAAGAACTCTCTCCCATTTGAGGGGAATCCTATTTCTACAGAAGGAAGCGTTTTTTTCACCGCAATCCCTTGCACTATTGTTACTTCGGTGGTTTGAGGTAGACCATCGTGCTAGTTGAATTTTGCTGTTGATTCATATGAACTGCATTTAATTGTTTGCGATAAGACTGCATTATTTCCCTGCATTGTTCAGTTTTGTCCACCAGGTGGTGCCAGATACTCACATATTCTGTACTATCTATCTATCTATCTATCTATCTATCTATCTATCTATCTTCTATCTATCTATCTATCTATCTATCTATTTCTATCTATCCTTATCTCTATCTATCCACATCTATCTCTCTCTCTCTCTCTCTCTCTCTCTCTCTATCTATCCTTAGCTATATATATATATTCTTATCTATCTATCTATCTATCTATCTATCTATCTATCTATCTATCTATCTATCCATATATCTATCTATCTATCCTTAGCTATATCTATCTATCATTATATCTATTTATCTATCTATCTATCTATCTATCTATCTATCTATCTATCTATCTATCTATCTATCTATCTATCTATCTATCTATCTATCTATCTATCTATCTCTATCTATCTATCTATCTATCTATCTCTATCCATATCTATCTATCTATCTATCTATCTATCTATCTATCTATCTATCTATCTATCTATCTATCTATCTATCTATCTATCTATCCATGTAGTATCGATCTATCCATATATTATCTATCTATCCATATCTATTAATCTATATATCATCTATGTATATCCATATATTATCTATCTAGATATCATCTATCTATCCATATATCTATCTATCATCTATCTATATCCATATATTATCTATCTATCTATATCTATCTATCTATCTATCTATCTATCTATCTATCTATCTATCTATCTATCTATCTATCTATCTATCTATTATCTATCTATCCATATACAGTCAGGTCCAGAAATATTGGGACATCAACACAATTCTAACATCTTTGGCTCTATACACCACCACAATGGAGTTGGAATGAAACAAACACAATGTGCTTTAACTGCAGACTGTCAGCTTTAATTTGAGGGTATGTACATCCAACTCAGGTGAACGGTGTAGGATTTACAGCAGTTTGCAGATGTGCCTCCCACTTGTTAAGGGACCAAAGGTAATGGGACAATTGGCTTCCCAGCTGTTCCATGGCCAGGTGTGTGATATTCCCTCATTAACCCAATTACAATCTGCAGATAAAAGGCCCAGAGTTCATTTCAAGTGTGCTATTTGCATTTGGAATCTGTTGCTGTCAACTCTCAAGATGAGATCCAAAGAGCTGTCACTAACAGTGAAGCAAGCCATCATTAGGCTGAAGAAACAAAAAAAAACCATCAGAGAGATAGCAAGAACATTAGGCGTGGCCAAAACAACTGTTTGGAACATTCTCAAAAAGAAGGAACGCACCGGTGAGCTCAGCAACACCAAAAGACCCAGGAGACCATGGAAAACAACTGTGGTGGATGACCGGAGAATTCTTTCCCTGGTGAAGAAAACACCCTTCACAACAGTTGGCCAGATCAAGAACACTCTCCAGGAGGTAGGTGTATGTGTGTCAAAGTCAACAATCAAGAGAAGACTTCACCAGAGTGAATACAGAGGGTTCACCACAAGATGTAAACCATTGGTGAACCTCAAAAACAGGAAGGCCAGATTAGAGTTTGCCAAACAACACCTAACAAAGCCTTCACAGTTCTGGAACAAGATCCTATGGACAGATGAGACCAAGATCAACTTGTACCAGAGTGATGGGAAGAGAAGAGTATGGAGAAGGAAAGGAACTGCTCATGATCCTAAGCATACCACCTCATCAGTGAAGCATGGTGGTGGTAGTGTCATGGCGTGGGCATGTATGGCTGCCAATGGAACTGGTTCTCTTGTATTTATTGATGATGTGACTGCTGACAAACGCAGCAGGATGAATTCTGAAGTGTTTCGGGCAATATTATCTGCTCACATTCAGCCAAATGCTGCAGAACTCATTGGATGGCGCTTCACAGTGCAGATGGACAATGACCCAAAGCATACTGCAAAAGCAACCAAAGAGTTTTTGAAGGGACAGAAGTGGAATGTTATGCAATGGCCAAGTCAATCACCTGACCTGAATCCCATTGAGCATGCATTTCACTTGCTGAAGACAAAACTGAAGAGAAAATGCCCCAAGAGCAAGCAGGAACTGAAGACAGTTGCAGTAGAGGCCTGGCAGCAGTGGCGTAGTGTGGGGGGGGGGGCTGGGGGTGGTGGCCCCGGGCGCAGTTTTTTTGGGGGCGCCAGGGGCGCCATAGTGGGCCCCCGCCGGTTTCCCTGCCCTGTGATGGTCAGCAGTGCACACAGGCAGCCAGCGGCGCACTCTGGAAACGCCGCGGTGGCGCCTGTGCCGCCTCCTCACGTGACGTCTCACATGAGGGGCGGCGCCAGTGCAATGTGCTTAGACTGGGCTGCAGGCGCCACCGTGGCATTTACAGAGTGCGCCGCTGGCTGCCTGTTAAGAGCACTGTCACTGATGACCATCACAGGGAAACCAGCGGGAGCCCACTATGATGCCCCAAACCGGCCCCCCCACTGACCCGCAGGCCCTCAGAGCCGGTGAGCAAGGGGGGGTAGGAGGCAATATATATCCATGTCTGAGGTGAGGGGGGCAAATATATTCATGTTTGAGGTGCTGTGGGCAAATATATTCATGTTTGAGCTACTGGGGGCAAATATATTCATGTTTCAGGTGCTTGGGGGCTAATATATTCATGTTTTAGCTACTTGGGGCAAATATATTCATGTTTGAGCTACTGGGGGTAAATATATTCATGTTTGAGCTTCTGGGGGCAAATATATTCATGTGTGAGCTACTGGAAGCAAATATATCCATGTTTGAGGTACTGGGGCAAATATATTCATGTTTGAGCTACTGGGGGCAAATATATTCATGTTTGAGCTACTGGGGCAAATATATTCATGTTTGAGCTACTGGGGGCAAATATATTCATGTGTGAGCTACTGGGGGCAAATATATTCATGTTTGAGCTGCTGGGGCAAATATATTCATGTTTGAGCTACTGGGGCAAATATATTGATGTGTGAGCTACTGGGGGCAAATATATTCATGTTTGAGCTGCGGGGGCAAATATATTCATGTTTGAGCTACTGGGGCAAATATATTCGTGTTTGAGCTGCGGGGGCAAATATATTCATGTTTGAGCTACTGGGGGCAAATATATTCATGTTTTAGCTACTGGGGGCAAATATATTCATTTGTGAGCTACTGGGGGCAAATGTATTCGTGTTTGAGGTACTGGGGCAAATATATTCATGTTCGAGGTACTGGGGCAAATATATTCATGTTTGAGCTACTGGGGGCAAATATATTTGTGTTTGAGGTACTGGGGCAAATATATTCATGTTCGAGGTACTGGGGCAAATATATTCATGTTTGAGCTACTGGGGCAAATATATTCATGTTTGAGCTACTGGGGTCAAATATATTCGTGTTTGAGGTACTGGGGGCAAATATATTCATGTTTGAACTGCTGGGGGCAATATATATATCCATTTGTGAGCTGCACATTACTGTGGGTTTTATTGCTGTGGAGCTCTGTGATATGCTCATACACTCTGCACATTACATTGTATCACAGTTAAGGGGTTCAATGCCCTAATGGTGGAAGGGAATCGGGGCATGCTAACGTGTCCACAGGTTGGGGGGGGGCGCACAATTCTTGGCTGGCCCCGGGCGCTGACACCCCACGCTACGCCACTGCCTGGGATGAGACCCAGCGTCTGGTGATGTCTATGCGTTCCAGACTTCAGGCTGTGATTGACTGCAAAGGATTTGCAACCAAGTATTAAGAAGGGAAAGTTTGATTTATGATTATTATTCTGTCCCATTACTTTTGGTCCCTTAACAAGTGGGAGGCACATCTGCAAACTGCTGTAGGTCCTACACCGTTCACCTGAGTTGGATGTACATACCCTCAAATTAAAGCTGACAGTCTGCAGTTAAAGCACATTGTGTTTGTTTCATTCCAACTCCATTGTGGTGGTGTATAGAGCCAAAGATGTTAGAATTGTGTTGATGTCCCAATATTTCTGGACCTGACTGTATCTGTCCCTATATCATCTATCTATCCATATCTATCTATCTATCTATCTATCCATATATCTATCCCTATATCATTTATCTATCCATATCTATCTATCCTTCCTCTAAATCAGGGGTGGGGAACGTCCGGCCCATGGCCGTATACGGCCCGCGGAATGACTTGATCCAGCCCGCGGCTCCCTGCGAGCGTCCGAAGTCATGGAGCTTCGGCGCTCGCCTGGGGGAACCACGTGACCAGCCGAGTTCTCGCGAGATCGCGGCTGGTCACGTGGCACCCCCAAGCGGGCGCCCAAGCTCCACGCCGCCAGACGCTCAGAGGGAGCCGAAGACACGGTGGCGGCAGCAGGAGCCAGGAGGTGAGCTGGGGCAATATCCATGTGCGCTGGGACATATCCATGAGAGCTGCTGGGGCATATCCATGAGAGCTGCTGGGGCAAATCCATGAGAGCTGCTGGGGCAAATCCATGAGAGCTGCTGGGGCATATCCATGTGAGCTGGGTGTCATATCCATGAGAGCTGCCGGGGCATATCCATGCGAGCTGGGGTGCATATCCATGAGAGCTTCCAGGGCATATCCATTAGCTGGGGGCAATATCCATAAGAGCTGCTGGGGCATATCCATGAGCTGGGGGCAATATCCATGTGACCTGCTGGGGCATATTCATGAGAGCTGCTGGGGCATATCCATGAGAGCTGGGGGCATATCCATGAGAGCAGGGGGCATATCCATGAGAGCTGGGGGCAATATCCATGAGAGCTGGGGGGCATATCCATGAGCTGGGGGCATATCCATGAGAGCTGGGGGGCATATCCAAGAGAGCTGCTGGGGCATATCCATGAGAGCTGGGGCATATCTATGAGAGCTGCTGGGTCATATCCATGAGACCTGGGTGGCATATCCATGAGAGCTGGGGGGCATATCCATGTGAGCTGGGGCATATCTATGAGAGCTGCTGGGTCATATCCATGAGACCTGGGTGGCATATCCATGTGAGTTGGGGCATATCCATGAGAGCTGCTGGGGCATATCCATGAGAGCTGCTGGGGCATATCCATGAGAGCTGGGGGGCATATCCATGTGAGCTGGGGGCATATCCATGAGAGTTGGGATGGCCATATCCATGTGAGCTGGGGCATATCCATGAGAGCTGGGGGGCATATCCATGAGAGCTGGGGGGCATATCCATGTGAGCTGGGGCATATCTATGAGAGCTGCTGGGGCATATCCATGTGAGCTGGGGCATATCCATGAGAGCTGCTGGGTCATATCCATGAGACCTGGGTGGCATATCCATTAGAGCTGGGGGCATATCCATGTGAGCTGGGGCATATCCATGAGAGCTGCTGGGGCATATCCATGAGAGCTGCTGGGGCATATCCATGAGAGCTGCTGGGGCATATCCATGAGAGCTGGGGGGCATATCCATGTGAGCTGGGGGCATATCCATGAGAGCTGGGGTGGCCATATCCATGTGAGCTGGGGCTTATCCATGAGAGCTGGGGGGTATATCCATGTGAGCTGGGGCATATCCATGAGAGCAGGGGGCAATATCCATGAGAGCTGGGGCATATCCATGTGAGCTGGGTCATATCCATGAGAGCTGGGGCATATCCATGTGTGAGCTGGTCTGGGGGCAATATATCCATATGTGAGCTGGGGCAATATATCCATATGTGAGCTGGGACACAAAATATCCATGGTTGAGCTGTTGGGGGCAATATATAATTGTGAGTGGGGCAATATATCCATGTGTGAGCTGGTCTGTGGCAATATATCCATGTGTGAGCTGGGGCAATATATCCATATGTGAGCTGGGGTGCAATATATCCATATGTGAGTTGGGGCAATATATATCCATGGGTGACACCGTGAGTTAACGCACCGGGCAAAATTCTAAGTTGTTAATTTTGTATGGCCCTCGAATGATCTTATAAATCTCCAAATGGCCCTTGGCAGAAAAAAGGTTCCCCACCCACGCTCTAAATCATTTTTTTATTGGATGTACCTGAAAGCCCCAGCAGTTACACTATACAATCTCGTGTGAAGCTCCTTCTTTAACCCAAAACAATGGAGCAACATAACAAGTTTAGACAATGCGTCCGCCTGTTCTGGAAACACCCAGAGCAGAGTGATGCTTCATGCTTCCTCCTTTAGTAGCAGCATATCCTGGTAATGCTCGCTCACCACTAACATGTACACCAAGTCTTTCACCAGCCCATGCTGACACAGTGACATGGGCACCCTCTGCTGGGAGGAATGAATGGGGATACACGGCTTACATCAAGGAAACAGAAATAATGATATATTCAGCTATACGAAAGGGTTAAAAATGTGATAATATTAATATGGAGCTATTCAAGCAGAAATCCACAAATTTATCTATTTTTCTCCGATACCCAAAAAGACTGAGAGGTCTTTAAAGTGAATTGATGTAGTATTGCAAAACCCGTGACCTTAAGGGTTAAGCAGTTGGAGCCTTAACCAGCCGAGCTATCACACTGGTTAGATTGCATGTATTGGATGTGTAGTTTAAAGAACAAGGAACAAGAAGGGGTGGCGGACACCTCTTGGTAACAGTCACTGGTCAAGATGTTCTATGAGTCTTTTGATGGTATGTGCTTATCAATGATCACTTCATAACCTAACACGGTGACTAGATGATTCCATGGCTGCACCGACCGTCAGCAGGTTCCTTAATAAAAGTTCCCTTTAACTGCTTATTGAAGTGGCTGGATCCTCTGGTTTTCATTTGGACAGATAAGCTTTCTGCCCTGTCTCTTCACTCTGTAACCTGGTATTAATCCTAATCACTTCCACAGAGAAGTGCCGAAACCTCCACTGCCTAACCCGAACAAGGAAGATAAGGAACAAAAAGTGGAGGTTGCGGTATTCCTTAGGAATAATGCTGTGTAGGTAGAAATTAAATAGGTTTTATTAAAACATCTTTTTTTTTTCTTTTAAAGGAAGTCTCAGTCATCCTCTCACTATATGTATATATATAGTGACAGAGTGACTAGCGGCATGGTGATAGACCACCAGTTTTCAAGCAGGTGGATGGAGACTCTGCACTTTTCCCTTCGTATAGAGTTAATAATTCTCAACTGCTTGCTAATTTCAACTGCCCAGCCCTATGTGCGCGTGTGTGTGTGCGTGTGCGTGTGTGTGTGTGTGTGTGATTGTTGGACTGAGACCAGCACAGAGAGTGTTATCCTGAGAGCTGGGAAAACAAGTATAAGAAAAAACTGTGATTTTCTGCTTTTAATTGCTGTACTGGTATCCAGTTTAATCTTCTTGGAGAGGAGTAGGTTTTAGTTTGTGTTTTGTTTGTTTTAATTTATTGTGAGAAGCTGTAACCTGGAGGTGTTTTTGTTGTTGAATATAAACACTCTCAAAAAAGTGACAAAGTGGTGTCTGCAGGGCTATGTCACTCTATATATAGTGTATGGGGCTGGTACTGTCCTATAGCTCTTCTGGGAATAGATTTACCCATCACTTAGGGTTTCTTTCTGCATCATATTTGGTTTCTGGACTTTCGTGGTTGCAGATTAGAATAAAAACAACTGTCAAAAACTTCAATAATCAGTGTAATTTAATGCAGGTTCATTAAGATATATTACCAATAAACATTATATTATGATTTTGGCTTTATTTCAGGTAGTGTGGAGGCTCTTTCCATGGCCAGTGTTTCATTTCTTTACTCCAGGCTTGGTTTGGCATGGGGACGGAACTGGTTTTGGCACGACTGGAGTCACTGGAGTCACTGGGTCTACTGATGAAAAAAACACATAAAAAATTGAAAAAAAAAATATCCTTCTGTGTTCAGTTACATCTTAAACATATTATAATATTATTTCAGCATTCTCTATGAATATTCATGCGAAATTCAGATATTTATCACTTTTTCTGTTTAATAATAGCGCAGCCTTTGCATCTTCTCTGTTTCACAGCATTCTCTGTATTCTGGCATTTATCTGTCAGTTGATATCATTGGTCCTCATCGTCAACTAATCTAGATCCTCTTCCTATCCCAACCCAGCAGGGCACACAACACACACACACACACACACAGCCTCAGCTGATCTCAATTGTCCTCCTCCCCCAGCCAGGAGGGTACACAACAAACACAGCCTGGACCAATCTTCATCCTCTTCCTCCCCCAGCCCAGCAGGGCACACAAAACACACAGCCTTACATGATCTCCATCCTCCTCCAGTCCCCCAGTCCAGGAGGGCACACAACACACACAACCTTCCTTCGTCCTTCTCCCCTAGCCCAAGTAGGGCACTCAACACACACAAATGTGTAATAACCTAACCGGCAGGGAAATGTCGCCATCGGGTGGACAAAAGGAGTTACTGCAGTTCTGGTCTCCATGCAGGATCAGCTGGGGAGATGTCATTCAGACACATTCCCAGATGGTTTTAAAAAGTGTTAGCGCCTCGGGCACCATGTCCAGGATGCTAAAACATTGGGGGCACCTCCAGGAGCCCAAATTGCAATGAATTTCATTTGCAATGATACAGCATAGCTCCAGATTGTGTTAACACGATCTCTGGCTGCTGTGTATATGCTACTACTGTTTGTGTATACACAATCACAATAGTGAAGGGGTTAATATATAAAAACCAGCAGATATGTTCACATTATATATATTATACAGGGTACCTGGCTTCACACAGGTTGGCTTAGGGTCCACGACAGACTTTTGGGGTTCTACAAAATGAAAAAAATGACACAATTAGCATTTTTGTGCAATTGTATGACAGTGGACATCCACTAAATTTGTAGTCTGTCTATACTTTATGCTGACCTGTTGACCCACAGACTGGCTTGGGTTCCTCGACGGACTTTTGGGGTTCTGCAAAATGAATAAAATGGTGCAGTTAGCGTTTTTGGTACAATTGTAAGACAGTAAACAGGCAGTAAGTTTGTGTTCTGTATAAGCTGTCTGCCGTACCTGGCTTTACACAGTACGGCACTGGCTTAGGGTCCTCCTTCGATTTCTGGGTTGCTGGAAAAAAAAAATCAAGACTGTAAGCATGTCATGTCGTATGATTGTCACTACGTCATAGGGGTAACACGTAAACAGTGAGCTGCACTCACGGAAGAATCTTTTATACAGGGTTATTATTATTATTATTATTTTATAAAGCGCCAGCATATTCCGCAGCGCTGTACAATAAGCACAGTACAGACAGGGTTACAATACATTGAACAACATTTGACAAACAGTACAGGAGGAGATGAGGGCCCTATTCCCGTAGGAACTCACAATCTAGGAGGGTTGGGGTTGGAAACAGGAGGAGAGGACTGTAAGGTGAGAGTGATTGATGGTTGTGTCAGTGAGTTGGGTGGTAGGCTTCCCTAAATAGGAATGTTTTCAGGGAGCGTTTGAAAGGAAGAGAAGTTAGGGGAAAGTCTGACAGCACGAGGGAGAGCGTTCCAGAGAGTGGGGGCTGCGCGTGAGAAATCCTGCAGTCTATCATGGGAAGAGGTGATGCGGGGAGAAGCTAGGCGCAGGTCACTGTTTGACCTTAGGGAGCGGGTTCAGTAACAGAAGGATGTGCAATGTTCCAGTAGGGTCAACCACCAACGATACGTTCATCAACCAAGAATGGCAACAGGCACTCCAGAAGATATACTGGTACGTATTGAAGAACACACAACGTTTAGGTTACATTGACCTTTCTCAACCTTAAGAAAGGTCCATGTGACCAAAACGTTGTGTGTTCCTCAAACCCAGTATTCTTATACCTCATTCCTCTGCATGCCCATTGGACATTTGCCCCTCAGATAATAAAATGTTGATATCTCCTGCTTATGGGGGTTTGTTGTGATCATAATGAGATTATTAGCAATGCAATATCTGTATGTGCTGCATAATGCCTGTGTATGACAATTACAGCAACACCTTGTATCTGTATGTGCTGCATAATGCCTGTGTATGGCAACTACAGCAACACCTTGTAATTGTATGTGCTGCATAATGCCTGTGTATGGCAATTACAACAACACCTTGTATCTGTATGTGCTGCATAATGCCTGTGTATGGCAATTACAACAACACCTTGTATCTGTATGTGCTGCATAATGCCTGTGTATTGGCAATTACAGCAACACCTTGTATCTGTATGTGCTGCATAATGCCTGTGTATTGCAATTACAGCAACACCTTGTATCTGTATGTGCTGCATAACGCCTGTGTATGGCAAATACAACAACACCTTGTATCTGTATGTGCTGCATAATGCCTGTGTATGGCAATTACAACAACACCTTGTATCTGTATGTGCTGCATAATGCCTGTGTATTGCAATTACAGCAACACCTTGTATCTGTATGTGCTGCATAATGCCTGTGTATGGCAAATACAACAACACCTTGTATCTGTATGTGCTGCATAATGCCTGTGTATGGCAATTACAACAACACCTTGTATCTGTATGTGCTGCATAATGCCTGTGTATTGCAATTACAGCAACACCTTGTATCTGTATGTGCTGCATAACGCCTGTGTATGGCAAATACAACAACACCTTGTATCTGTATGTGCTGCATAATGCCTGTGTATGGCAATTACAGCAACACCTTGTATCTGTATGTGCTGCATAATGCCTGTGTATGGCAATTACAGTAACACCTTGTATCTGTACTTTACAAGGATTTTCACTCATTATAACCTCCTGAATCTTGTGCCTGTACAGCAGTGAGTGACCCCACAGCTTTCCCAATATTCTGCCCTCTTCCTGGTTGCTGTACTACAGCAGCAAAGTTTGTTGAGGTTTTGTTACAGTGAGGGGAACGAGCTGCTCTTTGTAGCTTCTTTACAGGAATACATGGTAACAGGAGTGAGATCTCACACTTACCACTATAATCTTAGATTAGAAAGGTATGCAGAGGGGGTTTTGCTCTTCAATGTATTACAGTGCAAAATCAAGCTTTTTGGTAGTTAAATGCAATGTTAAAAAAAAGGTTAATAACTGAGAATAATAATAATAAACGGTGAGTGTATATCAGCAAAAACACCTGCATTAAGCTCAAATAATTTCCCAGGAGAAACTCCAAGCCTTTAGTGGTGGTGGTGGCCCTGGGTGGACCTCTGACATTTCTGATGATTATAATAACGAGATGCATTTTCACCAGATTTCACTCGGCACAGCCATATTTCTTTAATTCGAATTTTTAACAAATATATTGCAAGAATATTTATATTTTCGGGGGGAAAAATGTGTTATTTGATCAACGACCAGTTTTTATCACCTACATATGCGTCGACTTGTCTGAAGAAAATGTCCAAATGAGGTCGAGAACGTATGTCCTACAACACGTGTCTGGACAACCATGAGTAGACTCATGGCGCTTAAGAGGACCTTTCTACTTTTGTTCTACTTTCACCTAGGGCTGCAACAACCACTCATCACCCTCCAACAAAGGAACATACCAGTACACATTAGAGAGATACCAAGTGCACCCCACCTTTAGCACCAACAGATCCACCACGTCTACCCTTTCCATGAGTAGACTCATAAACTGGTACATACTCCAAGATACATAATGTTCAGTTTAGGACTTTTTGGGGTCGTCGTTAAATTATAGGATTTGCAATGTATTCTAGGAATAGTTTACTTACGTTGTGGTGCCGGAGTATGATCATGATGATCCTTGTGTGGAACATGTCCTCCCTTGACTCCAGACATGGTTTTGAGTGGTGATATCTCCTCAAGTGAGAGTTGTATAGAGATAAATATTAGAAGTCAGTATGCCCTCTGCACGAAAGAGCCCTAATTTATACCCCTCCGCTCACGGGCAAGTTGACGAGTTGAGTCACAGGTTAATTTTGATGAGAGATTCCATTGTTTTTGCAGGAATGTGTCTATTTTTGAAGCGGTGTTAGGTTGGTCTACTACTTGTCGTATCACACCCCTTTTGACAGGTAATCCACCCTGAGCCCCCTTTGACTGAACGAACATTTTGTGATTCAAAAACATGTTTTTTAGGAATGTTGCTCAACGATGTATTCGTGGAACACAAAGGTATGATCGTTTGGGCGGACTTGATGAGCACGTTCCTAATCGATAAGGTGAGGTCAACCGCACAACAATACAGACAAACCGAACGATTATGTCACTGAGCAGAGGTAATTACACGCCTGTCAAAATAATACGGTGATCTATTCTACTGACTATTTTTGAGATAATGATAATATGAGACATTCTGGGTTTTTCAGCTCTTCCCAGGATTTGTCATTCATTGTCTCGGTGGAGACCGATGACCGTCTCCTCTTCAACACCCATTCAAATATCAATATAATGTGTCACGAGCAAAAACAAATTATGAATTAAATACCTAGGCCCCTATTACATTCTTCGCTCAGTGCGTTTTGCGTGCGCAAATGCGCATTTACGCGAGGGGCAAAACCCTTTGCGCTGAACGTCGTTTTACAACGTTCGCGCAAACGATGCGCGTTAATGTTTAACGCGGACGGACCTGTGTGAGCGTGATGAACTGTGCGCGTCCTATACTTAACTTTGTGAGCACAAATTCGTTCATGCGCTGGTATGCGGATGGTATTACAATCGATGCACATTTTTTTACTAACGACGTTTGCGTGCATAATTGTAGCGTCTTTGAAAAGCTGGTGGTAACTGCAAATCGGAACGTTCTGGCCGAAACGAAAAACACAAGCACGAAAGAAAAATACAGCACAGTGTAGTTACACATTCTACACATACCCAAACAAAATAATTGTGAATTCGTGCATATTTTTTTTTATTGCTGCAGCACGTATACTCAGATTTACTTTGACAGGCGCAAATACTTAAGTGATTCAATTAAGGTAAATTGTTAATTCTGATTGGCTGAATCCCGCGAAAAAAACAGTCCGCGCACTGATTTACGTGCGCAACGTTACACTTCGTTTTGCGCGTCGTTTTTACAAACGTTATTTTTGGACGGATGAGAAAATGCGTTCGGATCGGTATACCACGTTCATTTTCACGCGATAACACTGGACGATGCGCGCAAAAAAATTTGCGCTGCGCCAACAATGTAATAGGGGCCGTAGATTATTATAAATAAAAATTTAAATAAAATTTTAAGTAAAACAGAATCTTTAAAAGAATAGTGAATGTTAAATAATGTAACAACGAAGAATGTTAAATTACATAATTTCATATGAAGGTTAAATTATTATAACTTTTCTCTGTGACCCAAGTAGGTGATTATTGTATATTTTAGTTAAAGGGATACTCTAGGGCAGGGGTAGACAACCTTGGTCCTCCAAATGTTTTGGAACTTTACCTTCCATGATGCTAAGCCACTCATTAGTTTGACGGAGGCTCGTGAGAAATGTAGGTCTGAAATATCTGGAGAGCCAAGGTTGTTGACCTCCGATCTAGGGTTAGAATGGGAAGGGGGTGTAATGGTTCCTAACCCAAAACGCAGAAACTTTCATAACCTAACCTACCAGTCCTTGAAATTACCAGGTGAAACCTAACTTGTTATTGTTGGTTGCAAAGTCGTGTCCGACACATCGCGACCCCATGGCAACGTTCCTCCAGGCCTTCCTGTCCTCTACCATCTTCATCCATTTAAGCTCACGCCTACTGCTTCAGTGACTCCATCCAGCCACCTCATTCTCTGTCGTCCCCTTCTTCTTTTGCCCTCAATCTTTCCCAACATTAGGCTCATCTTCAGTGTGTCCTTCCTTCTCGTACGGTGACCATAATATATGAGTTTCATCTTCAGGATCTGGCTTTCTAAAGAGCAGTGAGGGTTTATTTCCTCTAGGACTGACCAGTTTGATCACCTTGCAGTCCAAGGGACTCGCAGGAGTCTTCTCCAGCACCATTGTTCAAAGGCATCAATTCTTTGGCGCTCAGCCTTCCTTATCGTCCAACTTTCACAGCCATACAAACCTAACTAGAGACAGACAAACACATAGTTAAATGCAAAGTCAATGAACAAGCCTTGGTCAGTCATATGAGCCAATATCGGGACAATGGAGAGTAGAATGCTCAAGAACACTTGCCAAGGTCGGTAAACAGAAATAGCATATACTGTAATACGCTCTGTCAGGGCAGCCATTAGGGGGTACGTCCCATGATATGTTTAGGGACCAGGGGGCCCTGGTCAAACCCTTTGTGGTTTGTCTAACGTGCAACAGATGTAAGGGTACCCCATGCCACCCAGGATTGGCCCGCCAAGATTTTAACAAATGTCCCAGGGGGCCGTGGCATTTGGAGCCGTTCAGAACACTCTGATTCATCACTCAGGGAGCCGAGTGATTAGTATGGCCTGCACCAGGTTGAGGTTTAGAGTGAAAGCTATCCCACCAGGGGACACTTTTCATCTCCTTAGTAGAAGAGGAGCCAAAATGTTTTAATTTTTAATTAGTTTTCTGACTTTGGCCGCTGATGGTAGCAGGTGCCCAAAGAACTCTGATGGCATCTGTGCACTCTCAAGCAGGCCTGGACTGGAACAAGAAATAGGCCCAGGTATTTTACGTTGAGCAGCCCACTTTTGTCTATTGCTGTACAGAAATAAACACACACACACAAAACCACACATGTCCTGTATATACACACGCACTCCTATATACACCCATATATATATTTCCATATTAATACACACCTCTATATGTAGCCTATACACACCTCTGTACTTGCACCTGCACACCCTAATTATATACCTACACGGACGCCTACACCTCCCATTATATACCTACATGGACGCCTACACCTCCCATTATATACCTACACGGACGCCTACACCTCCCATTATATACCTACACGGACGCCTACACCTCCCATTATATACCTACACGGACGCCTACACCTCCCATTATATACCTAAACGGACGCCTACACCTCCCATTATATACCTACATGGATGTCTGAACCTCCCATTATATACCTACAAAGGCACCTACACCTCCCATTATATACCTACACGGACGCCTACACCTCCCATTATATACCTAAACAGACACCTACACCTCCCATTATATACCTACTTGGACGCCTGCACCTCCCATTATATACCTTCATGGATGCCTGCACCTCCCATTATATACCTACACGGACGCCTGCACCTCCCATTATATACCTACATGGACGCCTGCACCTCCCATTATATACCTAAACGGACGCCTACACCTCCCATTATATACCTACTGTACATGGATGCCTGCACCTCCCATTATATACCTACACGGACGGCTGCACCTCCCATTATATACCTAAATGGACACCTACACCTCCCATTATATACCTACACAGGCACCTACACCTCCCATTATATACCTACATGGATGCCTGCACCTCCCATTATATACCTACATGGACACCTACACCTCCCATTATATACCTGCACGGATGCCTGCACCTCACATTATATAACTACATGGACGCCTACACCTTCCATTATATACCTACAGTGGCACATACACCACCCATTATATTCCCAAAAGTGCGCCTACACACCCTAATTATATACCTACACGGATGCCTACACCTCACATTATATACCTACACAGGCACCTACACCTCACATTATATACCTACACAGGCACCTACACATCCCATTATATACCTACAGGGGCACGTACACGCCTCCATTATATTCCTAAAAGTGCGCCTACACATCCCATTATATACCTATAAGCAGGGCTTTTTTTCATGCTGTAATTGGGGTACTCAGTACCGGCACCTCCCCACTCAGTACCGGCACCTCACCACCAGCCAGAACTAACAGGAGATAGCATGATGCTCCTCCCTCCTCCTGCAGTGGCAGGCAGAGAATCGGAAGCGCTCGGCAGCTCATGTTGCTCCTGAACGCTTCCGATTGTCAGGAGTGTATGTAGGGACTGATAACCCCCCTCCCCCAGTAAGTGACAAGGGAGGGCTGCTCCCCCCTCTCTCTGCAGCCGTTGAAACTTTGAACAGCATGGGTAGGGGGGTGCAGCATGTTTACACACATCTGCCAGAGCAGCGGATTGTCAGGCAAGTGGTGTGATCAGAGGAGCTGGCACTGTAAGGTGGTAGTGAGTTTTATTGCTGTGGAGCTCATACACACTGCGCATTACTGTGAGTGTCATTGCTGTGGAGCTCATACACACTGCGCATTACTGTGAGTGTCATTGCTGTGGAGCTCATACACACTGCGCATTACTGTGAGTGTCATTGCTGTGGAGCTCATACACACTGCACATTACTGTGAATTTCATTGCTGTGGAGTTCATACATACTCAGCAAAACTGTGAGTTTCATTGCTGTGGTGCTCACAAATGCTAGGGGATTAGCCACTCAGTGCCATCGTTGCAAAAAGAACAAAAAAAAACCCATCTAACAGCCCTGCAATACAGATTTTTCTTGCACCAGATGCACATAGTGGATAACCCCCCTAGGGTTACAACAATAGTTGTAGTTCATTTAAAGGAAGACAGTATTAAAAAATATGGTTCCCTTTTATAGTGTCTTCCTTTAAGTGAACTACAACTATCGTTTATGAGGACATGAAAATAGTCATAATAATCAGTTTTCCCCGGGCGTGAGAGTACCCCCACCTATTTTTCCAGAAAAAAAGCGCTGCCTATAAGTGCACCTACACACCCACCTATACAACCACACCCATACACCTAACCACACACACACACCTAACTACTAACACACACCTAAATAAACATATAGCCTAAAAATATATTCTCTCCTGAGTGCTTACCATATTTTGGAGGGAGGGGGTTGAATCCCTGCTGGTCCAGTGGCAGAGGAAGGGGGGCAGTGATGCAGCATCAGTGGTCGGAATGGCCGTGCAAAGTGATCTGTGCTTTCAGCACAGAACCGCTAAGAATCTTCCACACTGGATTTCAGCGCTGAGTCCGAGTACTGACGCTCTCTGATGATGTGTCAGCTGAGCGCTGGTGCTCTCTGATGACACGTCAGTGAGTGCCGGAGTCCAGTGTGGAACATGCTTTGCGGTCTGTGCTGGAAGCACAGTTTGCATTGCATGCCCAACCATGGCCACTAAGACCAATAGGAATTGCAGGGTACTTTTAAAAAGGATGTAGGAACCAGGCGGCTGTATAAAAGAAATGGCCAGCCGGGCCCAAGCTGACCGGCCATAAAGCCCAACGGCCTACCGGGAAAATACCATGTATGCCCGATGGCCAGTCTCTCAAGATGCAAAGAACCGCGACATGGCCCAGAACAGAGTCAGCCAGAGTCATAAATAGGTACAGAGGTATACCTCATTGGTCGGCATAGTTCTCAGGCACCAAAATGTATTCAAATGATGCGAGATGTCAAAACCATGAAGCAATGATGTGGTGGAATGATGCATGATGCGTGTCAATACCAACCAATGCAGTTACACGTCTGACGTCAGAACAGCTGTTCAGGTCTGGATTTGGCTGGAGAATGCTGTTTAAGTTACAAGAGCTGGAGTACAGGTATCAGAGCCGTGACAGGGAGTAATTAACTCCCCCTGAACCTCTTCGCACACCTAGTAGTGTACTGAGGGGAAGGGACAGAAGGGTGACCATCCCAAGTGGCACATTAGGAAGGGTGGCAGCGTGTACTTGACGCACTGCGTATACACTGTGATGTCATGTGATTGCTGGCAGCCATTTTGGTTATGGTCACGGTCTTTTCGACCTGCCCTTTTAATCACCATAAAATCTCACGAACTTGAAGCTCCATCGGATGAGACATGCTGCCAGTTATGCGTATGCGTAAGCCACAGCAGTCACATGACCATGGGGCAGATAGAAGCCTGATCAAACATCCAGTCATTACAATGGCTCTCAATGCAAGAGCATTGAGAGCCACTGGTGGGAACTGAGTCCCGAGAGTCCCAAGAGTCCCAAAATCCAGGAACCTAAGATCAGTACTTGTTGATGTCAGGTTCTGGGTGGGAAAACTTTGAAGAATTAGTCACATCCATGTCAATTTTTGTTTAGAGGCGGGATAGTGTACTGTTGACCCAGCCAACTCATACTAAGCTCATCTTATCACAATGCATGTCTTAAGGAGTGTAGGACACACTTGAGCCTCCTCCCTATTTCAGGCTCAATTACAAGTCAGCTGCATTATTAGCGGCTCAACTTATAATTGTCACATGCCACGAGTAAATATCATATATGGTATTCTCTCTGGAGTCCATAGTATTCCATGGAGACTTCAGCAAAACCCATATGATATCATGAATATGCCATCTTGCAGGAATTCATTGTGCTGGTGGAGCAGACAATCAGAGACCTATGTGTGGGCTCCATCCTCTTCACTGCCGGACCCGGAGTCAACTTTTTACGCGCTGAAAGGGATTGCTGTTGCAGAATCTCTTAACACCTGTTTTTGGGGTTATCAGGAGGTGCAGCTCGACTCAGAATTGCAGAGTTGCCATTCAACTGCCTCACCTAACAGTGCACTGAGAAGGAACATAAAATTGCCAGTGTGTCCCACTTATTTGTTAAGGATGTGTTTTATCATCATCAAAAATAATGTGTAATATGATGTTAAGCCTCATTTTAAAGTTCTACTTAGTGATATGTCTCCTCTTTGATCATTTATCCATAACACCCATATTTTCCTGTTACATGGCTCGTGGGGCCTTATACAGTAAGTCCCTATGGCACACCAATTTGCCAAGACACGGTGGTTGAAAATCACTGAGTTAACAGGATGCACTTTCAGGTAATTAGCCCATGATTGGACATTGGAGGAAGTGAGGTCTTGGTTTATATTGCAGTTGGAACATTACTATTGGCCATCGTCATCTTTGCCAAATGGTCCAAGGGGAATATGGGTGATATAATGCATGACGTGGACTGCCGCCATCTCAACTCATGGTACGGAGGTTATAAAATGGACAGAGTGTCAGTGTGGACAGGAGGAGTGCCAGTAGAATGAGTCAGCTCTGCTACTAGAACAATGGCCAGAAGGAATAGATAAGAGGCCATGATATCCAAGATTGTGTGGACATGTTAAATAATAGAAAATACAACATTCCGGGGGATGTTCAATCCTTAACACGGTACCTAACGAATTCGTCCTCTCCGAGGGCGTTGTTTCTACAGACATACGGCAAAGCAAAACGAAAAAAACTGAACAATACACCACAACACAAAACCGAACAACACATCGTTACACAATACAGAACAAAACAACACACCACACTACAGAACAGAGCAAAACCAAACAAAACAAGATGGAAGAAAACGGAAAAACGCAAAACCAAACAGAGCAAGATAAAATAAAAAAAAGGGGATAGAAAAGAAAGAGGAAGAGAAAGAGGAGACAGGATGGTATGAAACACAAAGTATGGGATTTACTCATCAGTGTGCCCATGTCGGATCGTCAAAGACCACAAGGCCGAGGTGGGGAGGAAAGGAACGAGAGCACGGCCCGTGACAGGCCGTAGGTGATCCATATGGACTTGCCCATAACGTAATCGTAATGTAACAACGCATGAGCTAGCCACTCAATACATGTTCTTCGGTCTTCCTTAACCCATACTCTTGGTGGAAACAACATCAAAGAAAAAATAAATCCGAAAAGACATTGGCCCCTATTACATTCTTAGCGCAATTTCATTTGCGCAGCGGAAATTTTTTTGCGCTCATCGTCCAGCGTTATCGCGCAAAAATTAACATGGTATTCCGATCCGAACGCATTTTCTCATCCGTCAAAAAATAACGTTCGTAAAACAACACGCAAAACGAAGTGCAATACGCGCACAGTAATGTTGCGCACGTAAATCTGTGTGCGGACTGTTTTTTTCACGGGATTCAGCCAATCAGAATTAAGAACCTTAATTGACATCAATTTACCTTAATTGACTCACTTAGGTTTTTGCGCCTGTCAAAGTAAATCTGAGTATACATGCTGCAGCAATAATAAAAACACGCACGAATTCACAATTTTTGGTTTGGGTATGTGTAGAATGTGTAACTATACTGTGCTGTATTTTTTTTCTTGCTGTTGTATTTGGTTACGGCCAGAACGTTCCGATTTTCAGTTACCACCAGCTTTTCAAAGACGTTAAAATTATGCGCGCAAACGTCGTTCGTATAAAGATGCACATCGATTGTAATACCATCCGCGTACCAGCGCACGAACGAATTTGTGCTCGCAATGTTAAGTATAGGATGCGCACAGTTCATCACGCTCACGCAGGTCCATCCGCGTTAAACGATAACGCGCATCGTTTGCGTGAACGTTCTAATACCACGTTCAGCGCAAAGGGTTTTGCCCCTCGCGCAAAAGCGCATTTGCGTATGCAAAACGCAGTGCGCAAAGAACGTAATAGAGCCCATAGTGTGACACCGTCTTTCCCTCATCGGCCTTTCCTCTGTGCCCTCTTCTTTTAACAGCCAGGCTACAGCTTTCATGTAACCGTGAGGATCCAGGATGCTCGGGCATCCATCCAATCCAATAGCTCCCAATGTGAATAGAAAATCAGAATGCTTTTGTCTATCAATGATCTCTGGTGCTTCTATGGTTAATGATGGTTGAAGAATATCTCATATTCTTTGTTCCTAGCTATCCATACGTATCTGGTATGAACATATGGTTCAGATTAAGAAACAGCTCTCTCTCTCTGTACGTGATGACTGGGAAAGAAAATATCAGCTAGAACAGTCATGTTCAAACACTATTGGGTGTTTTGAATGAATACTGATTCATCACGCATTCCATATTAGCCATAGGCTGGGGCTTTGTGGAATTGAGCTCTATTCTATTTTTCGATCTAGAAGGACCCAGCCCCCCCTCTCCATCTCTTTGTACCATCATTATCAAGCTGAACAGATGTACATACTTGTAGGTTTATTTTTATCAAGAAAAATTCCTTGTTTTTATAACTAAGAAGTCAGATGTGTGTTATTTTTGGTGACACAGTAATATACATATATGCTGTGTGTGAACAACTGCAAACTATGACCGATGCTACACCGTTCCAGACAAAGTCACTAACGGACAGAGGAAAATATCTTTCTAATAATGGTGTTCTACACCTTTTGTGATTCACCTGCTCTTAGATTTATCAGAATGTTGCCTGGGTACCACAATAGCACTCTCAGGTATATAGTGAGAGGGTGCACTGCAGGAAGCACTTGCAAGAGTAAGGGTGGGCTATTTAGAAGGAACTGTTGATGTCCCCAGTAGATTGAAGACAACCACATACCTTTGGTTTTTAGCACTATTTTTTTTACAATGGCCAATCTGGGTCTGCTGTATGTTATCCTAGGCCCAGGTTTAACTCATGTCACAGAATGACTTGTTTCAGGTAAATGATTCCACTCAGGCAGGAGGCTGAATATGCATCAATCAATTTATTTATGAAATTATGAAGCCGTTTTAATGTAGGTTAAAATAATGAGTCGAAAAAAAGCAATATGTAGTATTTATTTATTCGGGTCATGAAGAGGCTTCTCATTTGGAACCATCCTTATTTCCTGCATTATTTCTTCACTTGCCAGGAGCTGGTTGACTCTGGGTTGATTGGGTTGGGTTTGGCTGACTTCGGCCTGGTTGTGTTTGAGTTTCTTGACTCTTGTCTGATTGAGTTTGGGTTTCTTGACTCTTGTCTGGCTGAGTTTGGATTGGTTTACTCTGGGCTGGTTGAGTTGGGGTTGGTTCCCTCTGCTTTGTTTCGGTTTGGATTGGCTGACTCTGGGCTAGTTGGGTATGGGTTGGGTCACTCTGGGCTGGTTGGTTCTGGGCATTTTGGGTTTTGACTGGTTGACTCTGGTCAGGTTGGGTTTGTTCTGGTTTATTCTGGGCTGATTGGGTTTTTATTGGTTGATTCTGGGCTGGTTGGGTTTGGAATGGTTGACTTTGACCTGGTTGAAATTGGCCTAGTTGACTCTCTGATGATTGACTCTGGTCTGCCTTGGTTTGAGTTGGTTCACCTTGGACTGGTTCAGGTTGTGATGGTGGGCTCTGGGCTGGCTGGGTTTGAGTTGGATGACTCTGAGATGATTGACTTTGGGGTGATTGACTCTGGTCTGCCTGAGTTTGAATTGGTTGACTCTGAGATGATTGACTTTGGGATGATTTACTCTGGTCTGGCTGGGTTTGAGTTGGTTGACTCTGAGATGATTGATTTTGGGATGATTGACTCTGGGCTGACTGGGTTTGATTTGGTTGACTCTGAGATGATTGACTTTGGGATGATTTACTCTGGTCTGGCTGGGTTTGAGTTGGTTGACTCTGAGATGATTGACTTTGGGATGATTGACTCTGGGCTGACTGGGTTTGAGTTGGTTGACTCTGAGATGATTGACGTTTGGATGATTGACTCTGGTCTGGCTGGGTTTGAGTTGGTTGACTCTGAGATGATTGACTTTGGGATGATTGACTCTGGGCTGACTGGGTTTTAGTTGGTTGACTCTGAGATGATTGACTTTGAGATGATTGACTCTGGGCTTGCTGGGTTTGAGTTGGTTGATTCTGGGCTGGTTGTGGTTTTGTTGGTGGATTCTGTGCTGGCTGGGTTTGAGATGGTTCACTCTGGACTGGTTGAGCTTGAGTTGGTTGACTTTGTGGTGGTTGAGCCTTGGCTGCTTCAGCCGCAACAGGTGTCACTGGACCTGGCAATAAAAAAACATGTTGATCTTCTGTAAAACATGACTTTAGAATTTAAATAATGAAATGCTTCTCAAATAAAGCTGCTCCTTTAGATGTGACTTAAAAAGTAATGAATAGTTAGATGTCTTAGCCCTCCTGTGCTTTCTGCAGACTTTTCCAAACTTTAAGGTTTGTATTACAGAGGTGAAGACATTGGCCTATTGATCCATTTTATCTCCCCCGATATATTATTACAACCTTCAAATTACCATGTACTCATCATAATTCATAGTGCAGAAGAAATATATAAAATCTATCCATAGCATGTGCAGCAGACATGATTTAACTTCCACCCGACTGTAAATTTCTCCAGGCTTACACATTACATTTATTGACTTCGCGTCAATTGCAAGTTGACTGAACATTTTTATTACACTTGTAATTAATTCATTATTTTTTTTTTGCATTCTATATACATGAGTAAAGGTTCTAAATTAACTTGGCACAAATATGTCTGTCATTAATTATATATTGTCATGTAGACCCAACAGTCCTTTGTTACAGCTTAAATCGACACTAGAGAGGTTATTCCCTAACCTCCGAATTGGCTCCAGATTGTACCGGACGTTGAATTTCACCATTCGTTGCAATATCGGGCCAATTTCTCTAGTCACTAAGCTGTCAGTTTACTAAATACTGGCGAATTGACAGCACAATACGGTGACCATTCACTGAAAAGTGATTTCACCATATTTTTGCCGAAATGGAATTGTCAAAGTGCGGTGAATTGCCGGAAAAAAAAGCATTGAAATTGCGTGCAATTTTGGTGTTTTGTGAATAGACCCTTAGGATCCATCAATCCAGTATTTTCAAAGGTCTAGGAGCCAGACTCCGAAAAGGAGTAAGATAGGTGTGGTGGCTGGCTATTGACCCCAACACAATGCTAACCACCCCTTTATGCAGTCCTGATACCAGTCCTTGAGGTGGCTGGTTTTAGCAATTCTGGAGGGCTGAGGGTGCTTGAACAGACCCGATTACTGGTCCTTAGAATGGCTGGGATTGAAATGTGTCTGGTAAAGCAACCCAAGGACAATGCCCCAGAAACAGACAGGAACATGCACTATGTAAACACAATGGGAAAAGAGTAGTCGTAAACAGGTTGGGACAGTACACAGAGAGTCAGACAATAAGAGGCATATTAAGGGTTTATCTGAAATCCCAATGGGAATGGTGAAGATATTCTTTTGTCCTCCTCTCTCTTAGCCCCAACGGCTCAGAAAAACCAGGGTGGAGTCAGCAGAGTCCGGCTTGATATTAATCTGGATTGATATTTTTACCACAAGTGTCCTATCGTGTGTTTTTATATGAATAAAAATGAATGTCAGGTATACTGGTGTCTGCTACATTACGACCATGTTGAAGGCAATAATTCCAAGGTTCCTCAAAAAACTTGGTATATTAAAAACAATAAAAACATAACTACCATAAATTCAACGTTATACCTGGTTGCAGAAGTGGTAGCTTTGGTTCCTCCTTCAAATTTGTGGGTGCTGCAAAACAGAATATAATGTCATTAGCACGTTTTTGTTTCCGATAACTTTAACAACCTTCGTCAAATATAAAGTTATAATTCCACCAATGAACATGGTGGTCTTTGACAATTATCTTAAAACCATGTTTCCAGGACACAGTGACATCTGGAGCCTCAGAACAGCTTGAAACAAAATTATATGGATTTCCTAAACTTAGTTTGGCGCCAGACAAAACGATTGGTATCCCATTTTACCGGTCGGTAATGTTGAACCTCATACAGTGATGTCCATGCTAAGTAGACCATGGGATATTTGCCTTCCATGTAGAGTGATCCAGTAGTGTTTCTGCATGATATGTGAATGTTGAGTAATCCAAAAGAGTTGCTTTGCCTAATTTTTCCAGCTAGGCTTGTCCTCCAGCTCTACTATTTTGGTCTAAAGTTGGCAGGTCTCCAAAAGGTGTCCACTTAGTCACCTCTTTTTGAATGGCCAAAACCAATTAATTAAACATATTCAGAAAAGAAAAGCGAAAAATAATTTTGGAACAGTAAAAAGAAGATACGCTGTAGCTTTGTTCCTGATGAATTACGCTTTTGGATGCAGAGCAATCTGAAATTTGACTAGAATATGGCCACAGAATTTTCGGTCCACATTGACAATGATATATGTGGTGATTTAGTAATGTGAATGAATGACCTACCACTTGGCTTGTCATCCTGTTGGGTGACTTGGGCGTTGGGATTCTCGAGGTGGGGGATGTAGAGAGGAGGATGCTCGGGGTCGGTGACCACACGATGAAGGAGGTCTTGATGGCTGACCTCAATGTTGGGATCTTCTTGGTGGTCGTCATCCTTTTGCTTGTCCTTGGACTGCCCCCCCTTGACTCCAGACATGGTGTAGGATGTTCCTCTCTGCGTCCGGACCAAAGTTGAGGTAGAGAGATAAATGTTTGACTGTTCATCCTGAAGAAGCCTCTTTTATACATCTCCATGGGGAGCCGACAGATGACATCATTTGTTTTGACACGAGGAATTCAGGGATTTTGGATCTCTTTGCTTACATGGCTTTACATTCTTTTTGACAGGTGCTCCACCCTGAGCCCCCTTCCACTGCTCCATTTCATGATTCATCAGATTTTATCCTCTTGCTCTGTGCTTTACAGCCTATAGTATTCACGAGATATTACATTATGTCATTTTTGGGTGGACTCGCTGGGACGGGACAACAATATTCCTCGGTAATTATCCGCCTTTCCCTCAATCACTGCAAAAACGTAATAAAATATTTTTATTAATTTCAAAGTAATCTTTTCTGAAGCTAATTTTACTAATAATTATATGTCATTATGTAATGTTTCAATTTAATTTGCTTTTATTGTCATCCTTTTTTTTTTCAAAGTTACAATTTGAGAATTAATTATTCAAGATTTTTCAGTGATTTTTTAAAAATTCTTTTAACTCCTTCACTACCAAAATTTTACCATAATATTTATTCGAAATATGGGATAGCAAGTTAACAATTTAATAGTGGGTAAAATAGTAAATTTGGTCAAAAAAGTTTTTCTGACAGTTTAAAAATTAAAATAATGTACATTTGCTCATTTTTAATTGTTCATGTATTGGTTTATCGTTTACAGATATATCACTGGGATGAAAGGTTGTAAACTCTATGATGTCCCTTATCTGGCACAACAGCACACAGGTCTGCATTATCAGCTTACAGGCAGAAATGGCCTTTGCGTCAGATTCAGTAAATGATAACGAAATGGTGAGATCTCCTGCTTATGGGGATTTCTAGTGATCATAATGAGATTATTAGCAATGCAATATCTGTACGTGCCGCATAATGCCTTTGCATGGCAATTACAGCAACATCTTGTATCTGTATGTGCTGCATAATGCCTGTGTATGGCAATTACAGCAACACCTTGTATCTGTATGTGCTGCATAATGCCCGTGTGTGGCAATTACAGCTACACTTTGTATCATTTACTGCCTTCAGCGCTCAAGACCTGGCAGACTACTTCCTCAGTAAAACTCTAACTATCAGAAGCAACATCCCAACACAAGATAGTTATCTGCCACCTCCACTCCCACAGGTCCCCTCTGCCACCCTCTGCCGCTTCCTCCCAGCCACTGAGGAGGAAGTCAATTCCTTATTGTCCGCCTCACATCTCACCACGTGCCCGCTCGACCCCATTCCCTCACATCTAATTCCTCCCCTCTCCTCCTCCCTCACCCCTGCTCTCACACACATCTTCAACCTATCTCTCTCCACTGGCTCCTTTCCATCCGCCTTCAAACATGCGCTAGTTACCCCTTTACTAAAGAAACCATCCCTCGATCCCAACTCTCCATCCAACTACCGCCCTGTATCCCTGCTTCCCTTTACCTCTAAGCTCTTAGAAAAACTAGTCTTCAACCTCCTCTCCCTCTTCCTGTCCTCCAATTCCCTACTTGACCCCCTGCAATCTGGCTTCCGTCCCCTACACTCAACTGAAACTGCCCTCACCAAAGTCACCAACGACCTCCTAACTGCTAAAAAACACGGCCACTATTCTATTCTCATCCTGCTTGACCTCTCGGCTGCTTTTGACACTGTTGACCACCCCCTCCTTCTACAGACCCTCAACTCTCTGGGTCTCGGGGACACTGCACTTGCTTGGGTTGACTCCTATTTATCCAACAGGTCCTTCTGTGTGTCCTTTGCTGGTAGAAACATAGAAACATAGAAAAATGTCGACAGATAAGAACCTTTCGGCCCATCTAGTCTGCCCAATTACATGGATACTTTACCTGGATTTATCTTTTGTTTAGGATAGCCTTATGCCTATCCCATGCTTGCTTAAATTCAATTACTGTTTTGGCCTCTACCACTTCAACTGGAAGGCTGTTCCATGTATCCACCACCCTCTCAGTAAAATAATGCTTCCTGATGTTACTTTTAAACCTTTGCCCCTCTAATCTAAGACTGTGTCCTCTTGTTTTGCTACTTTATTTCCTTTTAAATATACTCCCTTCCTCTACCTTGTGGATTCCCTTTACGTATTTAAATGTTTCTATCATATCTCCTCTGTCTCGTCTTTTTTCCAAGCTGTACATGTTAAGATCATTAAGCCTTTCCTGGTAACTTTTCTCCTTCAAGCCGTACACCATTTTAGTAGCCTTAAAGGTAACTCCTCCTCTTCATTGCCTCTATCTGTTGGTGTACCTCAAGGCTCTGTCCTTGGTCCTCTGCTCTTTTCCATCTACACCTCCTCCCTGGGCAAAATCATCAACAGCTTTGGCTTTAATTACCACCTCTACGCTGATGACACTCAGATCTACCTCTCTACCCCTGATCTCTCTCCCCCTGTCCTTTCAAAAGTCAGTGACTGTTTATCTGGCATCTCCTCCTGGATGGCCTCCCACCACCTAAAGATCAACATGTCAAAGACTGAACTCCTACTTATTCCTCCCTCCAATGCCTCCCCACCTCCTGACTTCTCTATCACGGTGAAGGGTATCACCATCTCCCCATCAAACCAAGTTCGCTGTCTTGGAGTTACACTTGACTCTGCTCTTACCTTCATCCCCCACATCAAGTCTCTTTCCTCCTCCTGCCGATAACAACTGCGTAATATTTCCAGAATTCGGCCATTTCTTACCGCTGTCACCACAAAACAACTCATACACGCCCTGGTAATCTCCCGACTCGACTATTGCAATAATCTCTTATCTGGCCTCCCTCTGTCCCGCCTCTCCCCCCTACAATCCATCCTGAACGCCTCCGCCAGGCTAATTCACCTCACCCGCCGCTCTGTCTCTGCCACTCCCCTCTGCGAGTTCCTTCACTGGCTCCCCATCCACTGCAGAATTAAGTTCAAAATCCTTATCCTTACCTACAAAACCCTCACTAACTCAGCTCCCCACTACCTGTCCTCACTAATCACCAAATACACCCCATCCCGCTCCCTAAGGTCAAACAGTGACCTGCGCCTAGCTTCTCCCCGCATCACCTCTTCCCATGATAGACTGCAGGACTTCACACGCGCAGCCCCCACTCTCTGGAACGCTCTCCCTCGTACTGTCAGACTTTCCCCTAACTTCTCTTCCTTCAAACGCTCCCTTAAAACGTTCCTATTTAGGGAAGCCTACCACCCAACTCACTGACGCAACCATCAATCACTCTCACCTTACAGTCCTCTCCTCCTGTTTCCAACCCCAACCCTCTCAGATTGTGAGTTCCTACGGGAATAGGGCCCTCATCTCCTCCTGTACTGTTTGTCAAATGTTGTTCAATGTATTGTAACCCTGTCTATACTGTGCCTATTGTACAGCGCTGCGGAATATGCTGGCGCTTTATAAATAAAGAATAATAATAATAATAATAATCTGTATGTGCTGCATAATGCCTGTGTGTGGCAATTACAGCAACACCTTGTATCTGTATGTGCTGTATAATGCCTGTGTATGGCAATTACAGTAACACCTTGTATCTGTATGTGCTGCATAATGCCTGTGTATGGCAATTACAACAACAAGTTGCATCTGTATGTGCTGCATAATGCCTGTGTATGGCAATTACAGCAACACCCTGTATCTGTATGTGCTGCATAATTCCTGTGTATGGCAATTACAGCAACACCTTGTATCTGTATGTGCTGCATAATGCCTGTGTATGGCAATTACAACAACAAGTTGCATCTGTATGTGCTGCATAATGCCTGTGTATGGCAATTACAGAAACATCCTGTATCTGTATGTGCCTCATAATGCCTGTGTATGGCAATTACAGCAACACCTTATATCTGTATGTGCCGCATAATGCCTGTGTATGGCAATTACAGCAACACCCTGTATCTGTATGTGCTGCATAATTCCTGTGTATGGCAATTACAGCAACACCTTGTATCTGTATGTGCCTCATAATGCCTGTGTATGGCAATTACAGCAACACCTTGTATCTGTATGTGCCGCATAATGCCTGTGTATGGCAATTACAGCAACACCTTGTATCTGTATGTGCCGTATAATGCCTGTGTATGGCAATTACAGCAACACCTTGTATCTGTACGTCCTGCATAATGCCTGTGTGTGGCAACTACAGCAACACCTTGTATCTGTATGTCCTGCATAATGCCTGTGTGTGGCAATTACAGCAACACCTTGTATCTGTAAGTGCTGCATAATGCCTGTGTGTGGCAATTACAGCAACACCTTGTATCTGTATGTGCTGCATAATGCCTGTGTATGACAATTACAGCAACACCTTGTATCTGTATGTCCAGCATAATGCCTGTGTATGGCAATTACAGCAACACCTTGTATCTGTACTGTACGGGGATTTACACTCATTATAACCCCCTGGATCTTATTCCTGTACAGCAGTGACTGACCCCACAGCTCTCCCTGTATTCTGCCCTATCTCTGGTTATTGTAATGCAGCAGCAAAGTGTTTGAATTTTTTGTATGAATTTGTTTGCAGTATGATGATTTTTTGTGAAATACATTAACAAATCATATACATTAGGAGAAAAATAGAAATGGATCTTGGACCCAGTAGGCCAAAGGGATAATTCATTCACTAGCCCCTTCACTCCCGATATCGAGATATCTTGGGCTTCAAAGGTACCATCTGGTGCCCCAATATCGAGCTATCTCGATATGCTAATCTGCAGCCCAAAAGCAAATGAAAGTCATTTGCTGCAAACGAATTTCATTAGCTTTTGAGCTGCAGAAGGTGCCCCTAAGTTTTAGCCCTGTGGGCATAATGCCCAAAGAGCAAAAACTGTAAAATCAGCTGCTCAAACCTTTGAAATATCAGGCTTTTAGACGCTGCCGGCAGCCGATGCAGGGAGAAATAGAAGAAAAATGCTGTTGAATTATTATTATTATTATTATTATTCTTTATTTATAAAGCGCCAGCATATTCCGCAGCGCTGTACAATAGGCACAGTATAGACAGGGTTACAATACATTGAACAACATTTGACAAACAGTACAGGAGGAGATGAGGGCCCTATTTCCGTAGGAACTCACAATCTAGAAGGGTTGGGGTGGAAACAGGAGGAGAGGACTGTAAGGTGAGAGTGATTGATGGTTGTGTCAGTGAGTCGGGTGGTAGGCTTCCCTAAATAGGAATGTTTTCAGGGAGCGTTTGAAGGAAGAGAAGTTAGGGGAAAGTCTGACAGTACGAGGGAGAGCGTTTCAGAGAGTGGGGGCTGCGCGTGAGAAATCCTGCAGTCTATCATGGGAAGAGGTGATGCGGGGAGAAGCTAGGCGCAGGTCACTGTTTGACCTTAGGGAGCGGGATGGGGTGTATTTGGTGATTAGTGAGGACAGGTAGTGGGGAGCTGAGTTAGTGAGGGTTTTGTAGGTAAGGATAAGGATTTTGAACTTAATTCTGCAGTGGATGGGGAGCCAGTGAAGGGACTCGCAGAGGGGAGCGGCAGAGACAGAGCGGCGGGTGAGGTGAATTAGCCTGGCGGAGGCGTTCAGGATGGATTGTAGGGGGGAGAGGCGGGACAGAGGGAGGCCAGATAAGAGATTATTGCAATAGTCGAGTCGGGAGATTACCAGGGCGTGTATGAGTTGTTTTGTGGTGACAGCGGTAAGAAATGGCCGAATTCTGGAAATATTACGCAGTTGGTATCGGCAGGAGGAGGAAAGAGACTTGATGTGGGGGATGAAGGTAAAAGCAGAGTCAAGTGTAACTCCAAGACAGCGAACTTGGTTTGATGGGGAGATGGTGATACCCTCCACCGTGATAGAGAAGTCAGGAGGTGGGGAGGCATTGGAGGGAGGAATAAGTAGGAGTTCAGTCTTTGACATGTTGATCTTTAGGTGGTGGGAGGCCATCCAGGAGGAGATGCCAGATAAACAGTCACTGACTTTTGAGAGGACAGGGGGAGAGAGATCAGGGGTAGAGAGGTAGATCTGAGTGTCATCAGCGTAGAGGTGGTAATTAAAGCCAAAGCTGTTGATGATTGTGCCCAGGGAGGAGGTGTAGATGGAAAAGAGCAGAGGACCAAGGACAGAGCCTTGAGGTACACCAACAGATCGAGGCAATGAGGAGGAGGAGTTACCAGCAAAGGACACACAGAAGGACCTGTTGGATAAATAGGAGTCAACCCAAGCAAGTGCAATGTCACCGAGACCCAGAGAGTTGAGGGTCTGTAGAAGGAGGGGGTGGTCAACAGTGTCAAAAGCAGCCGAGAGGTCAAGCAGGATGAGAATAGAATAGTGGCCGTGTTTTTTAGCAGTTAGGAGGTCGTTGGTGACTTTGGTGAGGGCAGTTTCAGTTGAGTGTAGGGGACGGAAGCCAGATTGCAGGGGGTCAAGTAGGGAATTGGAGGACAGGAAGAGGGAGAGGCGGTTGAAGACTAGTTTTTCTAAGAGCTTTGATGTGAAGGGAAGCAGGGATACAGGGCGGTAGTTGGATGGAGAGTTGGGATCTAGGGATGGTTTCTTTAATAAAGGGGTAACTAGCGCGTGTTTGAAGGCGGATGGAAAGGAGCCAGTGGAGAGAGATAGGTTGAAGATGTGTGTGAGAGCAGGGGTGAGGGAGGAGGAGAGGGGAGGAATTAGATGTGAGGGAATGGTGTCGAGCGGGCACGTGGTGAGATGTGAGGAGGACAATAAGGAATTGACTTCCTCCTCAGTGGCTGGGAGGAAGCGGCAGAGGGTGGCAGAGGGGACCTGTGGGACCTGTGGGAGTGGAGGTGGCAGATAACTATCTTGTGTTGAAACCTCTATAACTCAATTTGACAGTAGATGGCGCCATCTACTGACCAAATAGGTTATTACAATAATAGATATGTATTACTGTACAATGCATTAAAAATTATTTAAAAAAACTTCACTGGTTTCAGACAATGGTTTTTTTGGACAGTCGTTATGGTAGTGAAGGGGTTAAAAAAAAGAAGAGGGAGGTGCAGTGCTAAAAATCTCATATGTGTTATGGGAGTGTTGGGTTTGCAATCCTGGATGACCATATTTTAAGGTAGACATCTGAAACACCGTTAAGTTGAGCGGTAAATTCTTCCATGGTTCTTCTGAGAACACTTGCTGGATTTTCCGATGAGATGGTATTGCGCGTATCGGGCTATGGTTCATCAAGTTACCCTTGCAGCAAGTTTATCTTCATATCTTCTAAATTCACTTGTTGGACAGGAGAGGAGAAGTTTCCAGCAGTTCCATTGGTGGAAGTCTGTTCGGATAAATCCACAGGTAGTATCATAATCTCATAGATGTTTTGGCTAAAACTTTCATAAAAAATCCATACTGAAAATTCTGGCGTGTTTAGAATTACTATGGAGGTTATTCAAAAAGCACCACTGTTTGCCAAAGCTGCAAACAACGGCAAATACCGACAGCTTTTCACAAAAAGGAAATCCAAATAGAGGCAGGTGAAGCTTCATTGTATGCTCCTGCTCTATCTCAACCCATTGTGCCTCTGCCACTTTCTTCTCATCACCACTGTTCCTCTTCCTCAACCTGCTCAATCTGACTGTTCCTCGTCTCCGTCTTTCTCACTCAACTGTGCCTCTTCTCCATCCTTGTAAGAGCCACCCCTAGCATTTACAGGGCCCTGATCAAGAAAATTTTGTGTGCCTCTAACCACTCATTCAACAACATACCTCGTTGTACTTAACCATTTTTCACACACACAGATACACACAATGACCCCTCGCACTGATCTTCACAAATAGACACCCTTTCCTTCAAGATAGACACCCTTGACCCATTCCATCTCCAGATAGACACCCCTGACCCCTCTCCTTCCCTCTTCTCCTCCCCATAGATAGACACCCTATTCCCTCAGACACCCTCTCCCCCTCCATATAGACAAACTAATACTCCCATGTTATTGCTTACTTGGAGGTTGGGGTTTTCAGAGTCGGGCAGTCCTGGAGACATGTTGGGCATTCTCTTTGAGCAGTGTCAGCAGTGGCATGAGACCCCCTGAAGTGCAATGCCCATGGAAAGTACCTTGCTCGCCCCATCCAACGGGCAGGCCTGCTTCCCATTGCCACCGTGCATCTTTCCAATCCTTCTATACCTTCTGTTCCTCTGCCCCATCCGACTTTACCCACAGTCCTCGTTCCCTACTTCTATAGTGTCTCTAGATTACCCCTTCACACAAATTGTACTTTCACCCCATCCTTCCCTCCACATTGGGCTCTAAACCAACCCTCTCATCCCCTCAATGTAACCTGTTTCTCCAATCCATGTGAGCAGACGGCAAATTCCGACAGCTTTGACAAGCCATCGAGGCTCTTAATAACCAAGTCACCAGACGTCCTTTCATTCCTTGTGACGGCACATAAAAGCTGACTGTAGGAATTCCGGTTTTTCACGTTAATCATCATAAACGATGTCTAATCATCTAAGTGTCTACAGTGACAGAGCAGTCTGGATATGGATTAGAAGAATTTATAGACTGGTTCTTACAGGTTTTGTTAAAATTTAGGTCATTACATGTGACAAATAATCTCTATATGTTATATGTTAACATTTATCCACTGCAACTGGTCATCATGCCTAGCTCCTAGCTGATGATGGTCCAACAAACCCGAAACAGCGCTGTCCTAGGAGTGGCTTTGACCAGTTGCATAAATCCTATCATTGCTAGAAAGCCACAGTGTGGCATAGCATTGATTTTAGGGTTCTGTGTAATAACAGACCCAGGATGCATAAAAGTGAGACAGATGTCATTTGCATATCCTACCCAGAATTCCTTGCTGCATACGGGGAATGTGGCACAGGATCTCTGGGATGCAATTCATCGAATTGCTGTGATGTGCAAGTGGCTTCTGCAATAATAAACACACTTATTATAGTGTGGAGGCTTTTTATCTCACTTTTTGTCCTCCACTACAACCCTTGTAGATAAATTTATAGCTAATATATATATCGATCAGAAATACAGTGTTCACAATGTTGTCAACGAGTATCGTAGCTTGGACGACTGATTTTTAATGGAATAGCTACATAGGTGTACAGAGGTCTGTTACCAGCCGCATATTTCCTGTGTTCCATGGCGCATTGTTCCACTGTCACAGATTGGTTCCCGCCCGGGTTGGTATCGGTTTGCAGGTATGAGCCCAATATGCAGAGATACACCACACAGAAGGGACAGGTGAATACAGTTTCAGAGGTTTTATTAAACAGTTATACAAGTGGATAAAATACTGGACACTGCAGGATAAGGAGATGGGGACTTGACAAATCACTAGGCTGAGGACGAGGGACAGGACAGGAAAGGGACTGGCTGGATGCCGGCAGGAAGACAAGGACAGGAGAAACAGAGGCTGTTAGGAACAGAAGACATGAGGAGCTTGGATGGCACGAGGACCTTTGATAGCATGCGGAGCTTGGATTGCTCGAGGAGCTTGGATGGTATGAGGAGCTTGGATGGCACGAGGAGTTCGGATAGCAGGAAGTAGCAGGAGATCTGGATACTGAGGAGCTGAGGGAACTGGCTGGGGGTGCAGGGAAGTAACGGGCTTCAGGATCAGGAGCAGAAGAACACAGGAGACTTCACTGTGAGAGCTACAGGACTACAATGCTAAGACACTGAATGAAGCATGGAGCCGCCATTTTCAGGGAATCAGTCAGTGCCTGATTGCACACTCCTGCATGTGCACCTTGAGGCGGGGAGGACCAGGTTGAAGCGGATATACATATATCTGGGATTGAGAACCAGGCTACTCCAAAACCTGGTCTGGAATGTAGTGACACAAAGGGGGCTGCCAGGATTTCACCAGTGCTGTACCAGCTGGGCTATTAGGGATAGGGATGAGCTGTTCGGTTCGATCTGTTCGGAGTTCGCATCTAACATCGGCCGTTCGACAGTTCGCGAACTTCGAACTTTTTGAGACGTTCGCCAAAAGTTTGATTTTTTTTTTAAAAAGTATAAAAAAATTATTAAAAAAATACTAAAAAATCGAGAAATAAAGAGACCCTTTACTGCAGAATATTATAAGCAATGGTTTATTAGATATTGAATTAAAACGGGAGTATTTTTAACATTGAAGCATATGGGATAAAACATTCTTGTTACTAAAACATCAGGCAGACACGGCCCTCTAATCAGGCACTGTAGAGGGCAGCCTGCAGGGGCCTCCCAAGGATCCCCTTGAGGAGCATGCGCCCGCCGGATGACAGAGCTGCGACTGTGCGGGCTAGCCACCCGTGTGCATGTGGCAGAGACAGGCAGCGCAGAGAAGGAGCCACTGCACCCCACGGCAGACCCCCCCACAACCAGGATCCAGGGAGCCCCCACTGACCACCAGGCTAAGGTAAGGCGACACATTTCTAAAAAAAATAAACTCCGAGGACATTTTTAAATGTCCCCGGGAACATAAAATAAAACCTTTTTTTTCTTTCTCTACCTGGCTGAATCTATTTAATTATATATATTAGATACATTCAGCCAGGTAGAGAGGGGTGGCATGTGGACTGCACGGAGTCTCAGGCAGTGGTTTGTTTTTTGTGTGTGTATATTTTTAGCAAATTTATAGGGGAAGGTAAGGGCAGGTATGATATATATATATATAGATAAGATATATATCTATATTCTTATAAATATATATATCCAGACTTGTATTGCACACACATTTTGGCAACTAATTGCCCCCCCCCCATTTGGCTGATCCCTCCAGAAGAAATGTTGAACCCGATATATATATTAATCTCTGCTCTGTCGGGTTCAACATTTCTTCTGGAGGGATCAGCCAAATGGGGGGGGGCGCATTTAGTTGAGATTGTCCACATGCCACCCATACCGCCATGTGCGTATGTGTATATATGGTCTGAGGTCTGTGGGTGGGTGTATATATATATATCTGCGTGTTGATATATACGTATATATAGGTCTGCGTGTTGATATATACGTATATGTCTGTGTGTGGTATCAATGCATCCCTACTCTATACACAGCGCTCCGTGTCCCTATAATATATATGATCAGGGGTTACCTTTTTTATATTTTTATAATATTCCTATTAAATTAACAGTAATTTTTGATGTATTTTATTCAGTAGAAACTTTTTTTTTGCCTATATAACATGTGCTTTGTGAAAATAAAACGGTTTTGTGTGTACATTTTAATTTAGTTAGTGGATTCCTGTCCAGTGCAGTGAGAAGCAAACGTAATGCAGTGTAGACATGCTGCGAGGCGGAGCGGAGTGAAGTCAAGCCTGCAAAATGTTTGCTTCTCTTCGCTACGCTGTGCGTCGCTACATGCTCAGTGTTTCTCAGCCTTTATTCCCGCATCGCTAGTTTACCAAATCAGTTTGTATACTTGTTACTGACCCTGCTTGTTCTGAGGACCCGATCTGTTGCCGACTTTGCCTGCCATTTGACTATTCTCTCTGTGTATTCCCTGCCTGTTCTGTTTGCTTCCTGTTGCTACTGGTGTGCGTCGATTCTCACCATATACAGTAGCGCAGTACAAGTGCCTAAACATTGCTGACCCGGTTTTGTTATAGCTGCTGATGTAACTGAATAGATCGGGGGTCTCTTCTGCATTACCAAAACCTCCACCACTGCACTCTTCCACAATACCTCAGAGGGGTTACGGTGTGAAGGCACTTGCTGCCACCAAAGGCAAAATATTTGGGTGCACTGCCACTGATGCCTACACCAGATTCATATCATTTTAATATTTGTCCATAGGGTCTAACCCTGCACTCTTCCACAATACCACAGAGGGGTTACGGTGTGACAGCACTGTTGCCGACACTAAAGGCCCAATTTTAAAGCACCTATTGTTACTTTCATCCAAAGCCTGCATACGTTTCACCATAATTTAGCCAAAAAATCACTAAACTTGTTCTGCGTGTCCTAAAACGTCTCTTTTCATACAGATTGCTGCCCCAAGCAGTTGTTTATGAATAGATTAAAGGAAAACCATTGTAACGACTGGGGGGGACCTGACTAGATATGGAGCAGGAGGGTATGAGCTATAGAAGCAATGACTAGGTGTGAACAGACATAAACTTAGAGTAAATAAAGGAATTTATTTACAACACTAAGTAACAAAGAGGAAACAATATAAACAGACAGCAGATATCTAGAACACAATACACATGAAATGAGACCAGGGAACTTAAGCAAAACAAAAGCATAAAGCATAGAAGCAGACCTGAACTAAATACACAATGAATACTAGACTAGATAAACATGAACAGAACTAGACATGGGAAAACACAAGACTATACCTGACAGAGAATGCAAGAACTGAGAAAACATAAGCAGGATCAGAATGAGGCTTGAACTCAAAGGGAAAACAGAACAGACTTGACTAGGCTAAGAACATGACTCTCTAGGAGGCTTAGATCACAAAGAGAACCTAACTGAACTGAGCTCCAAAACAAATGAGGCAGCGTCCTACTTTGGGTGCTGCCTGCTTTTAAGCACATGAGTTCAATTGACTATGGAGTCCAGGTGTGTATCCATGACATGAATCCAAAAAGAAACTGAATGTCCAGACTTGATGCAGATTTCGAAGAAGCCAGAGGTGGCGCCAGATGCACAGAATGTCCAGATTCTCACTGGCAAAGTCCACCTCTGCCAGAGAGGGTGCAGGACGTCACAACCATTTACCGTCATTTGAAACGTCATTTTTTTGCTTTTAAATGTTTCTATATATCCTACAAATCCGCCACTTCACGGGCAGGTTATGGGGACCTCCTAGGCACGATATTTGAAGGAATTTTTCGTTTTTATTCTTAACCTTTATTTCATGAAAAACTCACTGTTCCTTTAAAAACGTATTTTTTTTAACTTTTTGTCCTTGTTTCCTGTCCCCCAGGGCACTACCCGGACCCCCATACACATTTTATGGCAAATATCTTGCATTTATGCCCTCTTGGAGGGCACTCTAAAAATCAAACTTTCAAGTCCCATTGACTTGCATTGAGTTCGGTTCGAGTTCGAACTTGAACTTTTGAAATTGTTTGAGTTCGAATGCAAACCGAACACGGGGGTGTTCGGCTCATCACTATTGGCTATGGCTTTTTGTCACGAGGGCACCTGGCTGGAGCCAAGGTGGGCCCTTTATACTGGGTGTTGTTAAGCCCTTTAGGCAGGTTTGCTTCTGGCTGCATGGATACAGGACACAGCACACAGAATAACACAGATCCTGGACAAGAATGACAGAACTAGGATACCACAGAGACACACACATGAGGAAACCCTGATCTGGGGCAAGGTCCTTATACTGACCTTCTAATTCTATACAGGATACAGGGCAAGGAATAAATAACACAATAACAACAGGGGTTAACATGAGAAAACAAGACTATATGCCCAGCAGAAACACAGAACCCTGAACAAGGTTGAGGTCCTTATGCTGGCCTCTAACACTGACTGATAGATATATATGCTGGGTAAATAGACAGAGACAAGAGAACAGGACACAAGGAAATAAATGACACAGAATATAATCAGGGATAGTGAAGAGAGTAGTCAGAGGATGCAAGAGGGTCTAAATGCCAGGGTAGAGTGTCAACTGTATGCTAGGGATCAAGAGCTAGGAGAGCAGGTCAGACAGCAGAGCTCGGTACACAGAATATCGAAAACATTATCCCAAAACAGGTGCCCTGTACAGAAACAAATCCTGCCTGAACCCCACGGTAAGAAAGCAAATTGTACAGCAAATGCTTATGCTGGCTATTGATTACGGAGATGTTGTGCATGCAGGGGCCTGCAAACACACCTTCAGAAACTTACCACATTGCACAACTCATTCTGCCGCTTTGCGCTACAATGTAACTACATGACCCACCATTGTGACATGTTAAAAGAGAAAAACTGGCCGTCGCTGGAATCTAGACGCACCCTCCACCTTTCCAACTTGGTGTTTAAGAGCTTTTCTGAGAAGCTGCCACCCTATCTGAATAGACTGCTTCCCCCGGCAGTTCCCTCATCCTATAACCTCCGATCCAGGACCTGCACCTTACTTGCAGTACCACAATACAAAAAGAAAGTGGCTCGGTCCTCATTTTCCTACAGAGCACCACAATTATGGAATAACCTCTCAGACGCCATCAAATCTTCCCCCAGTCTAAAGTCACTCAAGATCTCCCTATTAACCCTTTTGCTACTGAGGCTTTTCCCGCCTCTGTGCTGAGGTCATTTTTACCGGTTTTGCTCATCATGTTTAAACGTGTTTTTAAGGCTTATTTTAGTATATGACCCAGACATATTATGTATCGTTCTTTCCGTCAGACTCGGCAGATTAATAATATGTCATTATTATATGTATACGTCATGACCTGTCTGTATATTATAACAAAAAATGCAATAAAATATGAATTTTCAATAATTTACAGCGTGTAAAGTGGTTTTTTTCCACATTTTAACATGCGAGCAATTGCGGTTATATTTTGTATGGGGTGTGCTTGTTAAAAAAATTAGAGATGGGGTCTCGTTACATTTTTTTTTGGGGAAAATTACACGATTTTTAACAAACGCACCGCATACAAAAATCCTTAGTGCAGCATCATTGTTCACATTATAATTGAAATGGGAACAATATTGCTGCATTAACAAACCAAAAAAAAAGTGTTTATTTTTTTTTTATAATTTTTTTTTTAAATATTTTTTTTTTTTTACAAACTTTTTCACTTTCGTGTTTGGTATCGTTGGAACGGCCATGCTCTGGCCGATCCAACAATACCAAACGTTAACCCCTAGCTGCCACGGATCGGGAGATAGGGAGTTCATTGGAACTCCCTATCTCCACCGTTGGCGGCAGTTAGGGGTTAACTCCAGGACTGGCGTCATCGTGCTATGCACGATGACGCCAGTCCTCAGGGGGAGTTCCCGGAGGCTTGGCCGACATCCAAGATGTCGGCCAGCTCCGGGAAAGGATCACGAACCGGCGCTTTTCAGCGCCGATTCGCGATCCAGCTCCCCAGGGGTTAATGCCAGGTACCATTTGGAAGGGCAGGCTGTGCCCTTCCAAATGGTGCCTGGGTTAACCCCCGCAACGCCGCTGATCGGGAGGGAGAGAGGTCCGAAGGACCTCCCCCCCTCCCTTTCAGGCGCCTCCTCCACACATGCGGGGGGGCGCCTGAATTAGGTGTCATCGCGCTGCCGCGATGACACCTAATTTCACCGGCGGCAGTTCCGGATGCTGGGCTGACATCGAGGATGTCAGCCCGCACTGGGGGGGCCAGCGATCGGCCGGAACTCGGCCTAACGCTGACCCCAAAGTGAGGACGCGCTCAGCGCGTCCTCAGCACAGCAGCAGCCATGCGGAGGACGCGCTTAGCGCGTCCTCCGCATCGAAGTGGTTAACATACCTCAATATGGAATGCATCTGTAAACATGTAACATAGTGACTGTTTCCTACTTATTTATTTTCTGTTAATCTGTATATTTGTTTTTTTAATATCTTGCATTGTATTACTTTGTATTTCTGTAACAACTGTAACATTTTAATGTTCTTGAACCCAGGATGTACTTGAAAACGAGAGAAATCTCAATGTATCCTTCCTGGTAAAATACTTTTTAAATAAATAAATAAATATCAATATACAAGGTACAGGGAGGAGACAAGAGAATAGTCAAACCAAGTCAATATCATATCACACATAGAAACCAATAGCAGAAACTCAGGATACAATGACCCATGCAGGAGCAGAGCGCTAATGCACTGCTAGCCATATTTATGGGAACCAGGGCAGGCCATGTGACCTCAGGCAAAATCAGCCCCATGGAAGTCCAGGGGTGGAGAGACTGGACTGGCTAGCCCAGAACACCGCAAGAGCTGGCCCGGATCGCTTATACCACCAGGGGGCCTGGATGATATGTGGAAACTTGACACTCTTCCTATGGTTATCCTGTGATGTCGGGCATGTTCCAGTGAAAGAACAACCAAGAAAAAAGACATATCTCAGCCAATAAAAGGAGAAGGTTACGATGGGCAAAAGAGCACAGTGACTGGACAGTGGAAGACTGTTAAAAAGACATTTTGAACAATTTAAATTTGATTTACGGCGTTTGGATCACAGGGAAGGACATTCTGGAGGTGTTGACCAAATGAAAAGATGGTGGAGGAGTGTATGATTATCAATATGGTGGAGGCAATGTGATGGTATGGGGGACCTTTGGTGGTGGTAAAGTGGGAGATTTATACAGGATAAAAGGGTCTTTGACAAAGGAAGACTATCACTCCATTTTGCACCATCATGCCAGGTGGACAGCATTTGATTGGAGCCGATTTCCTCCGACAACAGGACAATGACCCAAAGCTCATTCCGAACTATCCCGGAACTATTCAGCGAATAAGCAGTCCGGTGGTATCTGATTTTAATGGAGTGGACATCACAGTCATCAAATTGATCTGTTGTGGGAGTGGCTTGGTCATATGGTATGTACGATGTGCCCTTCATGTTAATCAATCTTGTGGGAGGAGCTTCAGGATGCATGATCTCAAATTTCTTCAGTATACCTCAAAAAAATGACAACTAGAATGCCAGAGGTCTGCGAGGCTGGATTCGCTGCACATTAATAGGGATGAGCTGTTTGGGTTCGGACGGTTCGGAGTTTGACCCGAACTTTGGCAGTTCGAAAGTTCGTGAACTTTTTGGGTGTGTTCGGTTCGAGTTCGAAAAAAAAAAGAAATTTTGAAAAAAGGATAGAAAATGCTTAAAAAAATACTAAAAAATCTAGAAATAAAGAGACTCTTTACTGCAGAATATTATAAGCAACGGTTTATTAGATATTGAATTAAAAACTAATGTGTACGTGGAAAGATTATCAACTCTAAATGACCTCTGTTCACAAACGGGCATAACACCAGGTGTTTTTAGTCTGGTAATCAATTTGATACATTGTACAATATACTGAGGGTGGGGTGGTGTCTGCTTCTGATTGAGCTTTGAGAATTAATTTCCCTAAAACATCCTAATATGCTGCATTTAACCCTTTCGCTGCTGAGGCTTTTCACACCTCTGTGCTGAGGTCATTTTTACTGCTTTTGCTCATCATGTTTAACCGCGTTTTGTAGCCATATTTTGATTATGACCCAGACATATTATATATTGTTCTTTCCGGCAGACTTGGCAGATTCATAATATGTCATTATTATATGTATAACGTTATGTCATGTCTGTATATTATAACAAAAATGCAATAAAATTTGAATTTTCAATAATTTATTATGTGTAAAGTGTTTTTTTTTCAACATTTTAACATGCATCGTTTGCGGTTATATTTTGTATGGGGTGCGCTTGTTAAAAAAATTAGAATGGGGTCTCGTTACATTTTTTTTGGGGAAAATTTCACTTTTTTTAACAAACGCACCGCATACAAAAATCGTTAGTGCAGCATTATTGTTCACATTATAATTGAAATGGAACAATATTGCTGCATTAACAAAACAAAAGCAAACAAAACCTGTTTATTCTTTTTAGAATTTTTTTTAAAATTTTATTTTTAAAACATTTTTCATGCTCATGTTTGGTATCCTTGGAAAGGCCATGCTCTGGCCGATCCAACGATATCAAACATTAACCCCTAGCTGCCACGGATTGGGAGATAGGGGGTTCATTGGAACCCCCTATCTCCACCATTGGTGGCAGCTAGGGGTTAACTCCAGGACTGGCGTCACCGTGCTATGCACGATGACACCAGTCCTCAGGGGCAGTTCCTGGAGGCTTGGCCGACATCCAAGATGTCGGCCAGCTCCAGGAGAGGATCACGATCCGGCGCTTTTCAGCGCTGATTCGTGATCCGGCTCCCCAGGGGTTAATCACAGCCACCGTTTGGAAGGGCAGGCTGTGCCCTTCCAAACAGTGCCTGGATTAACCCTCTGCCCCCCGGCAAACCTCCCCCCCTCCCTTTCAGGCGCTTCCTCCGCACATGCAGGGGGGGGCCTGAATTAGATGTCATCGCGCCGCCGCAATGACATCTAATTGCTCCGCCGGGGTCCCGGAGTGCTGGGCTGACATCCAAGATGTCATCCCGCACTGGGGGGCGCAGCAATCCGCCGGAATCCGGCGGATTGCTGCCTCCTGTGCATGGACATGCTCAGCGCGTCCATAGCACAGGAGAACCACTTGGCTGGACCTCCTGAGCGCGTCCATAGCAGCCAAGTGGTTAACTGGTGTTTGAAAAAAATTCAAAATAACATCTAAGGCTAGGGTCAGATGAGCGCATTTTGTACGGACGTACTTACTGACTGACAACAAGGTAGTGGCCAAACAGTCCGTTTTTTCACTGACGTATTTTTTGACGGATGTAGCAGGGAAAATAAATTACAATGAAAAAACATTCTTTCCGTCAAAAATGCTGGACGTATAAATGCAGTCCGTCTGACCTCGTTTCATCACTCACACACAAAGCTATGCAGACGTTGCGGACGTGGCGCACTCTGCACGTCCGTTCTAGCAGTATTACGTTCTTGCCTAACCTGCGTCCGTTTGCTGCGTCCGCCATGCATCCGCACTTCCATGCGGACGTACTTCGTGTGTGGGGCTCCATTGGTCAGAATGCTATGCTGCCACGGAGGTACAAATGTGCGGCAACACGGACGTGATAACTGCGCTCATCTGACCCCAGCCTTAAGCAATGTTATTTTTCACCTCGGGATTAAACATTCACAGGGTTATTCAGAGAGCGGTGAAAAGCAGGAGAATAACTGGAGAAGTGAAAATTCTAGGTCAAAATAGCCAAACCAGAAAAATTCTCCCATTTATCTCACTTTCCAAATCGGCTATTTGGTCTAGATTGTTCTCTTCTCCTGCCAGTTCTCCTGGCTTTCACCTCTCTCTCAGGGTTGCTCAGAGAAAGGTGAAAACCAGGAGAATGGCAGGAAAAGAGAACAAGCTGGACCAAATAGCCGATTTGGAAAGTGAGATAAGGCTAGGGTCAGACTAACGCATTTTTCACAGCGACCGGTGCGTGCGCCGAACGCATTGCCGTATTTTTTCACGGAATGCGCGAAAACGGTCATACGTTGCGCATTTTTTGGGCGTGATTTTTTACGGATCCAAACCAGGAAACTTTGGGTGTCTGGACGTTATGTTGGCCGGACATGAGCAGGGTCTGACGTCTCCAAATCACGCACACACGCCGCTAGTGGACGCAGCGCACTCTGTACGTCCGTACTAGCGGTTCTGCGTTCTCGAAAAAATGTGTTCATTTTCCACTTGCGTTGCGCAGCCGGACTTTCGTGCGACCGCGAACTTCGTATATTGGCCGTCATTGCCCGTCATTTGCTGCTAGTGCGGCCGTGATTAAGTGCGCCTAAACGCACGTTAAAAATTCGTTAGCCTGACCCTAGCCTAAATGGGAGAATTTTTCTGGTTTGGCTATTTTGACCTAGAATTTTCCATTCTCCAGTCATTCTCCTGCTGCTTCCACCGCTCTCTGAATAACCCTGACAGGGTTATTCAGAGAAAGGTGAAACTCAGGAGAATGACTGAAGAGAAAATTCTAGGTCAAAATAGCCAAACCAGAAAAATTCTCTCCATTTTTCTCACTTTCCAAATCGGCTATTTGGTCTAGAATTTTCCATTCTCCAGTCATTCTCCTGCTTTTCACGCCAAAAAATTCAGTAAACTTTTTCTGCGTGTCCGAAAATGTCTCCTCTTTTCATACAGACTGCCGCCCCAAGTTGTTTATGGATAGATTAAAGGAAAAGCATTTACCGTCATATGAAACGTCATTTTTTTGTTTTTAAGTGTCTCTATACATCCTAGAAATCCGCCACTTCACGGGCAGGTTATGGGGACCTCCTAGGCACGATATTTGAAGGAATTTTTCGTTTTTATTTTTAACCATTATTTCATGGAAAACTCACTGTCCCTTTAAAAAACGTTTTTTTTTTACTTTTTGTCCTTGTTTCCTGTCCCCCAGGGCACTACCCGGACCCCCATACACCTTTTATGGCAAATATGTAGCATATATGCCCTCTTGGAGGGCACTCTAAAAACCGAACTTTTAAGCCCCATTGACTTGTATGGAGTTCGAGTTCGGGTTCGGATCCGAACATTTGGAAAGTTCGGGTTCGGCTTCGAACTGAACTCGGGGAGTGTTCGGCTCATCCCTACACATTAATCACAAATGATACTTTTGACCACATATTAAAAGTCAGTGGTTCCCAAACCTGTCCTCAGGACCCACCAACAGGCCAGGTTTGCAAGATATCTGACAGTTGATGTCATTTTCTGCTCAGTGATTTCAGGATTCAGTCTGCATATCCTCATGGTAATCTTAAATACTAGCCTGTTAGAGGGACCTGAGGACAGGTTTGAGAAACACTGCTTTAAATGATGTGGTCGAAAGTACCCTTGAGTTTAAGGGGTTAAAACCGCAGTCATTTATTTTTTGTTCATCTATGAATCTCCAGTATATTTGGAATAAAGGTGAAATATAAATGTGAGAAATCAAGGTGAGAAAAGTAAATTTTTTAATTTTTTTGCCCATTTTATCCTAAACTTCCTAACAATTCTTAAAATCCAAGAAACCATTTGTACAGCGCTGCTGTATGTGTTGGCACTTAATCAATAAAAATTAATGATAAAATTTGCAACCCGACAAGTCCCAAATAATTTCCAACTCAGTTAGCAACCCAATGCTGGAGATAAATAGATTTGTATGCCACCTAGTGGCTATTTGTGGTATGACACCTGACAAAAATGGAAATGGCCACATTACAGTTCTTCTGGGTTTTTTCTTTTACTGCAAAATAGGGGATTCTGGAGAGAGCAGGCTTCCCTGATTGGGTGCAGTAAATAAACTATTGTTTTAATTTTTTTTTAAAACACCGTTTATTTTTATTTTTTTCAAAATCTCGTTTTATTCTTTTATTTTTTAAAAAAGCCCTTTTGTACATTTTGTATTTTTTTAAAGACAATTTTGTTGTTTTTTTTAGAGACTTTTTAAATTATTTTTTAATGCTCTTAGTTTCTTCCTCCACCTGAATTATATATATATTGTTTTTTTTTTTTTTACATCTTTTACGCTTAATTCATTTTAAGTATATCCTGGATTTGAGTTAAATATTGTCTTTTAGGCCTAAAATGCTTTGCTATTTGCTGATATCTCTGTATTTGGCATTTAATATATTTCTTATGGCAAAGCAGGGCTGTCAGGCTTCCGGCCCCCCATGTTGATGCCTACAATTCCCAGAATTCTTTGAATGCAATAGATGGCCAGAGAATCATGGGAAATGTAGTTCAGAAACATCTGGGGTGGGGCAGAGTTTGACAGTGATGATTTAAATGGTTAAAACAGGATGGGATAAAAGTCAGATGGGTTAAATATTAATCCCTCCTGACCCCCTTATAATTCCCTCCTCCAGTTTTACGCTTTAGTTTCCTGTAAAAAAAAATCATGATATGACACACTTTCTGCTCAGCAGCATGTCATGTGACCACAGGGGGCTGGACACTGCAGCCAATCCAGTGCAGGAATGCTTTAGATCCCATTGGATGGGGCTGATACAGGATGTACTCTAAGCCCAGGATACCTGCACTGAGGGTCTGAGCGAGGCTAAGTCCCTGTATCTGGATGGCTGAATCAGCCCTCCGAGCCACTCTCAGAACAGGGAGAGGGAGTTCCCAGCATCGTGACCACGCAGATAAGACTGAACGGTGACACGTCCCTTTAGGCCTTGCCTAATAACTAGGTGTGATGGAACCTACCTGGGGCATCTGGTGGGGCTGTGGTCTAGCCTCTTGCCCAGCAACTATGACCTATGAAAAAGACTATTGGGGAATGGATGGATCTTATAAATATATTTAGTTTTTCACTGTACAACTGTTCACGGTTTTAAACAACCTGCAGCTAACTAAAGATTTCTGATGTCTGTGTATTATTCCCTTATGTATTTATTGTCTCCTGTTGTGTATAATGTGTACATCCCCTCTATTATCTATCCTCTCTGTATAGCGTAGACCTCTGTATTACTACCCACTCTCTGTATAGTGTACATTCTCTCTATAAGTATATATATTCCTTTGTTTTACCTGCTTCCCCATTCCCCCCACCTTTTTCCAGGAACCAGCAGGCAGTTTAAGATAAGGTTACTTGTGGAGACTGTCCATTGTTTTGAATGTACCTTCCCATTGTCCTGTTACTGGATCTGTTGATGTTATCTGTGATTTAATGCACAAAGCTGTATGTCTGGTTGACTAAACTGTGAGTCTGCTTTTGAATGCTCAACGGTCGCCATCCTTCTTTCAGCTATGGTTAAAGTTTGGATGGGCTGATTGGGAAGATTGCTCCAACGACTGTTGGGCTGTTTTAAGTGGGAAAGAGCCCGCTGACGGAGGTACACAGTTAGGGAACAGCCACTCCGTTACACTAGGGTTGCCAGATCGCCTTGTTTTCCTGGACACGTTACCATTTCATTCAGAGGGGGAGCACAGGGAAAAATGCTGCCTTGTAACATGTATAATTTGTTTGCTGCAGGAAGAAAAACAAGGCAGGTCACCTGGGATTCCATTTGATTTCTTACCTGCAGCGTATGGATTCTACATGCTGCGGGGTGGAATTTTTCCTGTGCTGCCCCTCAGCATGATTAAATGATATGTGTCCAGGAAAATATGGCCGATATGGCAACCCTACTAATAACCTACATTATTGTGCTATGCTACCGACAACCACGGGTCTGCAATAATAACACAAAATAAAAAGGGTTGATATAATTAATGTTTATTATGGAATCATGGCGTACATCATGACATCATTGCCAGAGTAGGAAATCACAATGCCGATGGAGTGATAACATGATCAAAGATATAGTTCCAAGGATGTGATTTTCAGATTGCCTTGTTCACAAGTCAGCATTGCTTCCCCTGGTTCTGGCAGGGATCGGGTTTGCAAGGATTGCAAGGATCTGCAGGAAAGAAAGATGCATGTAAATATAAACTATATTATTAATATGTTTCCGGTAGGGTTGCCAGGCCAACCATGTTTCCCTGGACACGTATTACTATTTCACGCAGAGGGGAACACAGGGGAAAAAGCAGACAAACGGAGGACTTCTCTTAAAAGTCATAAAGGTCCTAATCCATGGGTCCTCTCAATGGTATATACACAAGGGATTATTCAGTAATTCAAGACAAATAATTATAAATCAGTCCTTAATGGCTTCCTATGAGCATCTTGTTGAGTACCGCCTTGGCTGTCCAGGAGAGTGCCTGCTCTGCGGTAATATGAGCTGCCACTCACTTTGCCTGCAAGTGAAGGAAACACGGTGTGCATGGGAACATGTTTACAGGAACCAGCTGAAATAATGGGAGCTGGTAGTAGGGTTTCCATATTGGCCATGTTTTCCTCAGACACATTTAACTATTTCACGTAGAGGGGAGCACAGGGAAAAGTGCCGCCCTGCAACATGTATTATTCATATGCTTCAGGAAAGAAGGAAATCAAGGCAGGTCACCTGGGATTCCTTTTTCATCTCTTACCTGCAGCATAAGGAATCTACACTGCCCATCAGCATGAATAAATTATATGTGTCCAGGAAAACATGGCAGATCTGGCAACCCTAGTTCTCATGGCCATGGATGGAAGAACCACTTCTGCCACCACAACAGCCTATGTGTTAGACTTCCATTTAGGGTTGACAGAATCCTGTCAGATTGGAGCTAAGGTTTCGGATTTTCAAAGTTTTTCATCACTGCAATGCAATGTGCTAATGGCTGAGGTCCAGGAAGTATCTGGTCACTGTAGGGACTTACCTTGTCGTTGTCCATGTCCGTGTCCGTGTCCGTGTCCGTGGGACTGATGCCCAGGTTTGCATGCTGGAAATTTTAAAAAAAGAAACATAAGATAGGGAATATAAAACTTAAAGTGTAAAAGGTATTGTTTGTTGGCAGAGAGGAAATTTTTGGATGGGATGCATGTTTTTGGTTTGATCCAATAGGGCTCCATTCACCATCATGTATTGTATCTTTTGAGATGAGTTAATATATTATCAGATGGCACCAGAATATGGTGCGCGGCACCAGCAGACACTCAGAAGCACCTGGGTGGAACCATCACTAAATTGAGAAGCATTGGACTCCATTCACAAAGGGCCAAGTAGGTGCCGAAAAGAGCAAGTTGGCTGAAATCACAGAGTTGTATTCAGTGTCGGCTTGGCAAATAACTTCAGGAAGCATTGGCTAATGAGGAACATTGGCCACCGTTTGCCTAGGTGACTAGGTGAAGCAACGACAACACCTCCTTGTACACTAATTGCAGAGGAGGGTCCAAAAAATGCTAATTGTCTGAGGTGGACTCTCTATCGACTAGGGAAATGTTGGCCCATTTAGCCAATGTTTCCCAATTTGATTAGCCAAGCTGATGCTGAGTACAACTCTGCGATTTCAGCTGATTTACTCTTGAAAGCATCTACTCCATTCACAAAGAGCCAAATAGGTGCAATCACAGAGTTCTACTCAGTGTCGGCTTGGCTAATCACTTTGGGAAACATTGGCTAAATTTAAAGAATTGGCCACCGTTTGCTTATGTAATTAGCTATTACTAAATCAACGTCAGCACCTCTAAGTCCACTAAGTGTCAGAATAGGGTCCAACAAATGCTACTAGGCTGAGGTGGACTTGCTATCGGTTCAACTAATCACTGAGGGAAATGTTGGCTGATGCCCATGCTTTAGCCAACGTTTTCCAATGTGATTAGCCAAGCCGGCGCTGAGTGCAACTCTGTAATTTCAGCCGACTTGCTCTCGATAGCACATTCTCCATTCAGAAAGAGCCAAATAGGTGCTATCACAGAGTTCTAGCCATTTATTTCTTGGCTGATCATATTGGGAATCGTTGGCTGAATCTGATGCATCGGCCAACATTTCCCTAGGCGATTAGCTGAACCAAGATCAAGTCCACTTCAGCCCAGTAGCATTTGTTGGAACCTATTCTGCTCTAAGTGGACTTGTTGACGTTGTTCTTAGTTTAGCTATTTGCCTAGGGAAATGTTGGTCGATACTCATAATTTAGCAAACGTTTCCCAATGCAATCAGTCAAGCCAACACTGTGGTTTCAGTTTACCTGCTCTTACCAGCACCCACTTGGCTTTTTATGACTGGAGCCCAATATATTCGACTTTAGTGATGGTTCCACCCAGGTGCTTCTGAGTATCTGCTGGTGCCTTACACCATATTCTCATCTAATCTAACAAAGAACTTAAAAACTATAGAAAAATACAACCCCCATCCCAATGAAAGAGCAAAAAGCACATCTGTACTAACTTCACTCTAAATACCATGATGACTTACGGTCTTTGCATGGATCTTGTTGCTGGCATGGATCTTGCTTCTGACATGGGTCCTTGCACGGGTCCTGGCATTGGGACGTTTGTTGGCATGGTTTTCCTTTGACTCCAAACCCAGACATGACTACACTTTGGTTCTTGAGGATCTGTCTTCGACAAAATTCTTGAACGTTTATAGAAGTAACATGGCAAAGCACCATTTATATACCAAGGCTACATTCCTACCTTGTGCGTAATTTTATTTAGTTTTTTATGAGAACACAAATCAGGATATTCCAAGCACTACAGGTTTTTCCCATTTAGATAATTTCCCTCAAGTGTGGGGCGTTGGCCATTGGGCAACACATGCCACTTATGTCGTAAAATACTGTAATTTCATTGCGGACAATTTAGGTAGACACGTGTTTCAAAGCACCTCTTTGATGAAAAGTGCTGAAACAGGGATAATGTCCCCTTTTTAAGGGTTGGGTGAAGTAAAGAAGATGATAGGTAACACCATGGGTGTGATGTGAACTTAGGTAACCTCAGAACATTAACCATGGATAAATATGGAAAAAGAGCAAATAGAAAATAAGAGAAATAATCTGGACACGTAATGGCATAAAATTCAACACGGTGTATGAGATTCCTGCTGAGAGGGCTATGAGGTGACGTGTCATCCTACAAGTAATAGTCCTTCTTCTTGACTTCATAAGTGATGTGGGGGGGGGGGTTATGTGAGGCTGTATTGAGACAGAGGGCTCCTTATGCGAAAAAGGGTAATCCACAATGTGCGGATGTTCTCCGTTGTTGGCTCTATGGTGACCTTCAATTTACCTAGAGAAGTAAAATCTAATAATGACGTTATCTGCTCTTATTCCTATGGCTCCATGCAAAACAAACGACAATTAGAGGTTTTGGTTTATTTGAATGGCCACGCCTTACCCGAGGTGCCTTGACAGGGCAGACAAGCTTACACTTCAATGGCCATTGAAGTAAACCAAAACCTCTAATTGTGTTTTGCTTCGCATGGAGCCATAGGAATAAGCCCAGATGACACCTTGTTTTCTTATGTTTTCTACATGGTTGTTGCAGCCGCCCTGGTAGGGAGTAAGCGCGACACAGCTTTTTCTGTATTTACTAATAATGACGTTGTTGCAAATAATGATGAATAGCAATGAAGATGGCACGGGCCCGCGGACTGAGGGGGCCTGGATGCCATGCAGCGGGAGTGCCCGGTCCTGAACAATATGAGCCCGTGTTGAAGGGGAGGCGGCTACGCAATATCCATGTGAGCTGGGAGCAATCTCCATGTGAGCTGGGGCAATATCCATGAGAGCTGGGGCAATATCCATGAGAGCTGGGGCAATATCCATGAGAGCTGGGAGCAATCTCCATGTGAGCTGGGGCAATATCCATGAGAGCTGGGGCAATATCCATATGAGCTGGGGCAATATCCAGGTGAGCTGGGGCAATATCCATATGAGCTGGGGCAATATCCAGGTGAGCTGGGGCAATATCCATGTGAGCTGGGGCAATATCCAGGTGAGCTGGGGCAATATCCATATGAGCTGGGGCAATATCCATATGAGCTGAGGCAATATCCATGTGAGCTGGGGCAATATCCAGGTGAGCTGGGGCAATATCTAGGTGAGCTGGGGCAATATCCATGTGAGCTGGGGCAATATCCATGTGAACTGGGAGCAATCTCCATGTGAGCTGGGGCAATATCCATGAGAGCTGGGGCAATATCCATGAGAGCTGGGGCAATATCCATGAGAGCTGGGGCAATATCCATATGAGCTGGGGCAATATCCATGAGAGCTGGGGCAATATCCATGAGAGGCTTGGGGCAATCTACATGTGAGCTGGGGACATTCTGTGTATATGTATCTGGGGGGATATACAGTCAGGTCCAGAAATATTGGGACATGGACACAATTCTAACATCTTTGGCTCTATACACCACCACAATGGAGTTGGAATGAAACAAACACAATGTGCTTTAACTGCAGACTGTCAGCTTTAATTTGAGGGTATGTACATCCAACTCAGGTGAACGGTGTAGGACTTACAGCAGTTTGCAGATGTGCCTCCCACTTGTTAAGGGACCAAAGGTAATGGGACAGAATAATAATCATAAATCAAACTTTCCTTCTTAATAGTTGGTTCCAAATCCTTTGCAGTCAATCACAGTCTGAAGTCTGGAATGCATAGACATCACCAGAAGTTAGGTTTCATCCCTGGTGATGCTCTGCCAGGCCTCTACTGCAACTGTCTTCAGTTCCTGCTTGTTCTTGGGACAGACCTCTGCTATAAAATGAAGTTGCACCTGATGTTGCCACTCAGCACATTTTGAATGAAGACCCGGAATTGGAGAAGCCGATCTGTGATATCACAGGCCATTGGCCAACTGAGGAGATCAAAATCATATTTTAGCATATGGCAGATGAAGAAATAAATATTTCTGCGAGTGACAGGGCAAATGATGACATATATTTATTTTTTATTTATTTATTTCTAAAGGATTTTACCAGGAAGGATACATTGAGATTTCTCTCGTTTTCAAGTATGTCCTGGGTTCAAGAACATTGAAGTGTTACAGTTACAGAAATACAAAAGTAATACAATGCAAGATATTAAAAATAAAATAAAAAGAAAAAAACAACACAAATATACAGATTAACAGAAAATAAATATGTAGGAAATAGTCATTATGTTACATGTTTACAGGTGCATTCTGTATTGAGGTATGTTAGTAAGGAGCTCTTGAGTGACTTAAGACTGGGGGAAGATTCAACGGTGTCTGGGAGGTTATTCCATAATTGCGGTGCTCTTTAGGAAAATGAGGACCGAGCCACTGTCTTTTTGTATTGTGGTATTGCAAGTAAGGTGCTGGTCCTGTCAGAGGTTATAGGATGAGGGAGCTGCTGGGGGAAGCAGTCTATTCAGGTAGGGTGGCAGCTTCCCAAAAATGCTCTTAAACACCAGGCTGGAAAGCTGAAGGGTGCGTTTAGATTCCAGCGATGGCCAGTTTAGCTCTTTTAACATGTCACAATGGTGGGTCATGTAGTTACATTGTAATGCAAAGCGGCAAAAGGAGTTATGCAATGTAGTAAGTTTCTGAAGGTGTGTTTGCGGGGCGGCTGCATACACTACATCTCCGTAATCAATAGCCGGCATAAGCATTTGCTGTACAATCTGCTTTCTTACCGCGGGACTCAGGCAGGATTTGTTTCTGTACAGGGCGCCTAGTTTGGGGTAAAGTTTAGATGAGAGTTTTTCGATGTGGGGGCCAAAGGATAGATTAGGGTCCAACCACATACCTAGATATTTGAGAGAAGTGACTGTGGTCAGCGTGCCATTTGATTTTGTCCCAACACATAGATGGGGATTTTGCAATTTGTGTAGTTTAGGTTTTGTTCCAAAGAGCATCGTTACAGTTTTGTCATTATTTAAAAAAAGTTTGTTGTGTTTGATCCACTTTTCTACCTCTGTGAATTGTTCTTGCAGCACGGCCTCCAGCTGCCGGAGATTTGGTTTGCTGGTATAGATTACAGTGTCGTCTGCGTACATGTGTACAGTTGAGGCTTTGCAGACGTTGGGCAGATCATTTATGAATATTGTGAATAGCAGGGGGCCTAGTATTGAGTCTTGGGGTACACCGCAAGTGACTGGGAGGGGAAGGGAGGAGCTGCCAGAAATTGACACATATTGTGATCGGTCGGATACATATGATTGAAACCAGGTTAACGTGTGATCACCAATGCCAGAGGTTTTAAGTTTTTTTAACAAGATGCCATGGTCTACCGTGTCAAAGGCCTTGGCAAAATCAAGGAAGATGCTCCAGTTAGGTTTCCTTGTTCCATCCCAGCTTGGATATCATTGCAGACTTTTAGAAGGGCGGTTGTAGTTGAGTGATTTGGACGAAAGCCTGATTGATCCGGGGTTAAGTAGTTCCAATATTGATAATAATCACGTTATTGTGTGTAGACGCATTTTTCTAAGACTTTTGACATTACAGGGAGCAACGATATCGGACGGTAGTTGGATACCAAAGCACTGTCACCACTTTTATGGATAGGTACCACTCTTAAATAGTTATATATAATTATTTTGTACTCATGGGCATCACCAGAAATATGTTGGAACAATGGCATATGGGAATGTTGCTGACATCTGAACAAGTTAGGTTATGACATGTCAAAAAAGTTGTCTTAAAAAAAAATAAAGATTCCTAGCAATAAGGCGCTATGGAAAAAGTCATAGCTATGTGAGAAAATGTCACACTGATCTTAGTTTTAGGGTTAGGGTTACTATTTGTACTTGTTTTATGTTTGCTTTTAGGGTTACTATTTGTGCTTCTTTTACAGTTAGAGTTACTATTTCCGCTTGTTGTATGGTTAGGGTTACAATTTTTTCTTGTTTTAGAGCTACTATTTCTCCTTGTTTTAGGGTTAGGGTTACTAATTATTCTTGTTTTTGAGTTACTATTTCTGCTTGCTTTAGGGTTATGGTTACTATTTCTTTTTTAGGTTTGTGTTTACTATTTCTTCTTGTTTTAGGGTACGGGTTAGTATTTCTGCTTGTTTACAGTTTGGGTTACTATTTTTGTTCGTTTAAGGGTTAAGTATAGGGTACCTTTTTAGGGTTAGAGTTAGCTACTCTCATATCAAAAGTAAAAAAGAATCTGGGTTAGTATTTCTGCTTGTTTTTAGGGTTACTATTTCCTCTTGTTTTAGCGCTATGGTTACTATTTCCTCTTTAGGGTTATGGTTACTATTTCTTCTTGTTTTAGGGTTGTGGCTACTATTTCTTCTGGTATTAGGGTTATGGTTACTATTTCCTCTTGTTTTAGCATTATGGTTACTATTGCCTCTTTAGGGTTATGGTTACTATTTCTTCTTGTTTTAGGGTAAGGGTTAGTATTTCCTCTTCAAGGATATGGTTACTATTTCTTCTTGTTTTAGGGTACAGATTAGTATTTCTGCTTGTTTTAGGGTTCTGGTTAATATTTCCTCTTCTTTTAGGGTTATGGTTACTATTTCTTCTTGTTTTAGGGTAAGGGTTACTATTTGTACTTGTTTTATGTTTGCTTTTAGGGTTACTATTTGTGCTTCTTTTACAGTTAAAGTTACTATTTCCGCTTGTTGTATGGTTAGGGTTACAATTTTCTCTTGTTTTAGGCTAGGGTCAGACTAACGCATTTTTCACGTTGTCCGTGAAAAAGTGCTTTCGAACGAATGGACGTATTTTTTCACGGAATACGCAATAGCGGTCATACGATGCGCAGTTTCATCCGTGATTTTGTACGGATCATCAATAAAACACTTTTTGTGTCTGGACGTTATGTTGGCCGGACATTAGCAGCGTCTGACGTCTCCTAATCACGCACACACGCCGCTAGCGGACGCAGCGCACTCTGTACGTCAGTACTAGTGGTTTCACGTTCTCGAAAAAATGCGTTTGTTTGCCGCTTGCGTTGCGCGGCCGCACTTTTGTGCGACCGTACTTCATATATTGGCCGTCATTGCCCGGCATCTGTTGCTAGCACGGCCGTGATTAAGTGCGGCTGCACGCGCGTTCGCACTGCCTCAGTCTGACCCTAGCCTTAGAGCTACTATTTCTCCTTGTTTTAGAGTTAATGTTACTAATTCTTCTTGTTTTTGAGTTACTATTTCTGCTTGCTTTAGGGTTATGGTTACTATTATATTTTTTAGGGTTGTGTTTACTATTTCTTCTTGTTTTAGGGTACGGGTTAGTATTTCTGCTTGTTTTAGCGTTTTGTTAATATTTCCTCTTATTTTAGGGTTATGGTTACTATTTCTTATTGTTTTAGGGTACGGGTTAGTATTTTTGCTTGTTTACAGTTTGGGTTACTATTTTTGTTCGTTTAAGGGTTAAGTATAGGGTACCTTTTTAGGGTTAGAGTTAGCTACTCTCATATCAAAAGTAAAAAAGAATCTGGGTTAGTATTTCTGCTTGTTTTTAGGGTTACTATTTCCTCTTGTTTTAGCGTTATGGTTACTATTTCCTCTTTAGGGTTAGGGTTACTATTTCCTCTTGTTTTAGCGCTATGGTTACTATTTCCTCTTTAGGGTTATGGTTACTATTTCTTCTTGTTTTAGGGTTGTGGCTACTATTTCTTCTGGTATTAGGGTTATGGTTACTATTTCCTCTTGTTTTAGCATTATGGTTACTATTGCCTCTTTAGGGTTATGGTTACTATTTCTTCTTGTTTTAGGGTAAGGGTTAGTATTTCCTCTTCAAGGATATGGTTACTATTTCTTCTTGTTTTAGGGTACAGATAAGTATTTCTGCTTGTTTTAGGGTTCTGGTTAATATTTCCTCTTCTTTTAGGGTTATGGTTACTATTTCTTCTTGTTTTAGGGTAAGGGTTACTATTTCCTCCATCTCCCTTCAGGTAAATGGTACCACCATTACTTCTTCCTCTCAGGCTCGCTGCCTCGGGGTCCTTTTGGACTCCGATCTATCCTTTACTCCTCATATTCAGTCTCTAACCAAATCTTGCTACTTCCACCTAAAAAACATTGCACACATCTGTCCCTTTCTTAATCAGGACTCTGCTAAAATACTCATCCAAGCTCTTATTATCTCCCATCTTGACTACTGTAACCTCCTTCTCTCTGGCCTTAAGATGTCCCAGATTCTCTCTCTGCAGTCGTCTGTCATGAATGCCTGTGCTAGACTCAGCCACCTCACATCCCGCACCTCTCACACCTCGCCCCTCTGTCAATCTCTACACTGGCTCCTGTTTCCTTTAGAATCCATTTCAAATTACTGGTGCTCACATACAAATCTCTCCATAAACGTGCCGCTGCCTACATCTCCCGTATTAGCAGGTACATCCCGTCCCGCCCACTTTGCTCGGCCAATGATCTGATACTATCGTCTCCCCGTACCCGCACCCCCAACTCCCATCTTCAGGACTTCTCCTGAGCTGCCCCCTTTCTATGGAACTCCCTCCCCGCAACATTAGACTCTCCCCATCTCTCCAGTCCTTCAAGAAATCTCTGAAAACACAGTACTTTAGAGAATCCTACTGGCTCACTCCATGATCCCCAATGCACATTTCTTGCTCCATCTTCCTAATCAGACCCCATGCACACCACTACTTCACATACTCTAGTTACACTCACCTAGTGTGTCACCCCACTCCTCTTAGAATGTAAGCTCTCAAGCAGGGTCCTCCCCCTACTGTTCGGTGTGTGTAACATGTATGTATATTTGTCATTCTGTCTCTCCCAATGTACAGCGCTATGGCATTTGTTGGCGCAGCACCAGAGAGAGGGGGGTGGTAAATCTGCCAAAGCTTGGGCACTGAAGAAACAAACTAAGGGGGGGGTTTACTTAGACAGCCCTCCCTTGTCACTTCCTGGGAGGGGATGGGGTTAACTGCCCCTGCATATCTTCCTCTTCTGACAATTGGAAACATTCGGGAGACAGCATGAGCTACCGAGCACTTCCGATTTGCTGCCTGTCACTGCTGGAGGAAGGAGGAGCATCAGACTCTAACTGGTGAGGTGCTGGTACTAAGTACCGGCGCGTGCCGCAAGGAAAAAATCCCTGACTATAGGGTACCTTTTAGGGTTAGAGTTAGCTACTCTCATGTCAATAGAAGGGTTGAGCTTTAAAATTATCCCTAACCTAAACATTAAAATTAACCTTAACAAAAGAATCAAATGGCGCAGTATGATACAACTCTTGAGTGGAAAAATGGTTCAAATGTTATTTTTTTTTTTTCATTTCAAATATAGCACTTTTTTTTCTTAAGGGGTTATTGAGAGATAGCTGATCTGGCCCCGAAATGTCACCGAACAGTGAATTTCCCCGTACGGTGCCATTTCGGCTATTCAGAGAGCAGGCAGTTCACCAAATTTTGGCGAATTGCCAGCCAGTACGGTGCCTGTTCGACGGTAGCGAAATCCCCCTTAGAGAAGCAAAGGTTAATCTATTCAGAGACACCGAACAGCAGTGAAAAGTTTCCGAAGTGCCCTGCTGTTCGGTGGTTTCATTCGGCAGGTTTATTCAGGTGAATCCCATAGGCTTCAATGTTAAAAATATTCCTGTTTTAATCCAATATCTAATAAACCATTTATTATTTTAATCTGCAGCAAAAAGTCTCTTTATTTATTGATTTTTTTAGGATCTTTTAGGTATTTTTCACGGTTTTCTCGGACTATTTTTTTTCCTGTTTTTTTTTTTCTTTTAATCGTTTTTTCCTTTTTATTATCATTCATTGGATCTTATATGTAAGTTCCACACATTTTTCGATAAGTAGTTTTTTTGCAAACAGCATTTCAATTTTGACACTTTCAATTGTATTGTTTTTTTTGGTTTTTTTTTACCCAGTTTGTCGGCTTTTTCCGGCGGCTGGTCTGCGATGTGAACGGCAGCTCGTCGGCTTTTTCCAATGTGTTCGGTGTGTCTTTTGCGGCGGGTCCGGCAGGTTTTCGGCAGGTGTTTGGTTGCTGAATTCACTGCAGGGTGGGGAACTTTGTTTCCCCGAAGTGCAGGGGAGTGCGGAGAACGAGAGAGCAATAATGTCAGCGACATTTTGGTGCTCTCTGAATAACCCCCTTAGTGTACTACTGCTTGGGATTTTTTTTTAAAATGCAACTTTATTGACACGTTGTAACCCAGAATGTCCACAGGGTGGTGACATTTGATGTTGAAATGCTTCCACAGAGGTTTGCACTATGCAGGTTTCATTTGCTGCATGATGGAAATAAATAAACTCGTGAAGGCGTTTGCTGACGACTTTTGAGTTGCCAGGTCGGCCATGTTTTCCTGGTCACATATTTCATGCAGAGGGGATCGTAGGGGAAACATGTATAATTCATATGCTGCATGAAGGAAATCAAGGCAGGTCTCCTTTCTGATGTCTTACCTGCAGCGTATTGATTCTACATGCTGCAGGGTGGCATTTTTCATGCACTACCCATCAGCATGAATACATTATATGTATCCAGGAGAGCATGGCCATTCTGGATATTCTTGTCTGGAAAACCTTGGAGAATTCTCTGTGTGTGTCTGTGCGGCTGATATAGCCAAGAAGGGAATATATATATATATATTTTTCATTAAAGTGTGAAATTTCCTGCAGATCTTGGATGCGGACGATGTGTGAGGAACATCATGGGGAGTCCCCACTACATGCGAAGGATGGTCCGGAAAGAGTATTCCTCTGAATACTCACCTCTTTCTTGTCCCTGCTTTTATGCCCCCTCACTGTGCAATGAGGCCATCGCGACGGGCGCGATGATGTCGGTTTCAGGTGCCCCCCTGCAAAGCCAGAAGAGCGTCTGAAAGCACGGGTCCTTTGGACTCCTGTCGCTACTGATCAGGAGGAGATCCAGCTTGAAGAGATGCATAGCTGGAAAGGTCACAGTCTGACCTTTCCAGCGATGCCTTTATTTAACCCCTGAATTGCCAGGCTACCATCTGGCACCATTCGGCACTGGATCGCAGACTTCTCCCAAAGGTGGCTGCCATCTCAGATGTCAGCCAAGCCTCTGTGGGCTCCCCCCATCCACAGACTTCATTGCGCATGGGCGTGATGATGTCTGTTGGTGGAATTAATCCCTTGCTGCCAAGATATTTCCTATGGACATCCCTTTAGTGGAGAGAGGGGGATCATTTAGACCCTGTATCTCCCGATCTGTGGCACCTAGAAGGTCATGTTTGGTATCATTGGAAAGGCCTGAGAATGATCATCTTTGAGTAAACACTAAAAATAAATAATATTAATAAATTTTAAAAAACTGTCTTTTTTTCTTTCCTTCTTTGATGTTCACATCTCAATTATAATGTGAAAAATGACGCTGCACTAATGATTTTTTCGGCTTTAGCTAAAATCACGTAATTTCTCAGGGAAAAATTAAGTAACGGGTTCCTATTTCTAATTTTTTAACAAGCGTACCCCATAGAATATATAATTGCAAAGGCTCGGATGATAAAATGTGAATTTTTGTATTTTACACCCTATAGATGATCGGAAAGTCACTTTTTTTTAGATTTTTTTGTTATAGCATTCTGACAGGACATGGCGTATACATAAGCAGGGTAATTCAAAGAGATTCGAATGGCTGCTGAAAGGGAACCGAACGCTGAAAATCAGGGTACAGTTACCTTTCCTGGCCATTCAGCTATCCAGAGTGCAATCCTGGCGAATTGCCTGCACATACGGTGCCTGTTCGGTGCCTGTCCGAATTCCCCATAGAGAAGCAATGCTCTGTCTATGCAGAGAACACAAACCAGCAGTGAAAGGTTCCCGAAATGCCCTGCCATTCGGTGGTTTAATTCGGCAGGTTTATTCAGGCGAATCCCATAGGCTTCAATGTTAAAAATATTCCCACTTTTAGTTCAATGTCTAATAAACTGTTGATTATAATATCCTGCAGTAAAAAGTCTCTTTATTTATAGATTTTTTAGGATATTTTAAGCATTTTTCTGAAATTTTTTTTTTAATTTTTTTTTTTTTTTTTTAATTTCCTTTTTTTTTGCCCTTTATATTATCATTCATTGGACCTCATATGTAAATTTCAGACATTTTCGCTCAGTAGTCAAACATTCAAGCAAACTGTTTTTCTAATTTATTCACTGCATTCGTCTGTGGTGTCGGCTTTTTCCGGCAGCTTCGCTACGTGTGATCGGCTCCTGCCCGGGTTTTTCCGGTGTTTTCGGCGGGTTAATCAGGATGTTTTTGCGGGTTTTCGGCGTGCATTCGCCGGGTTTTGCGTAGGGATGCACCGATACCACTTTTTTAAGTCTGAGTACAAGTACTGATACTTTTTTCAAGTACTCACTGATACCGAGTACCGATACTTTTATTTTATGTCATGTGACGCTTTTCAATAAGAACCGACCTCATATAAAAATGCCCCCAGCTCACATGTATATATCCCCCGATATATATATATATACCTCTTTGACGCTGCCTCCAGCCGAGAGGCAGCGTCACAGAAGTGCCCAGCGGCCACATGAACGCGTCACAGCCGTGCAACCGGACTTTCGGACGGGTGAGTATTGCGGCCCGCCAGAGGGGAACGCTGGCCGCATGCTTTTCATGCACGCGGCCAGCTTCCCCAGCCCCGCGGATACTGGCAAGCTGGCCCAGCACTGGCTTCCGGTATCGGCGGCGGGGGGGGGGGGTTGTATCGGGCCATTTGCACGAGTACCGAGTACTCATGCAAACGGCAGTATCGGCACCGATATTGAAGAGAACGAAAAGTCACCGAACGTGCGGTGACTTTTCGATTCTCTTTGAATTACCCTGAAAGTAATTAATGAGTCTGTCGAAAATAAAAGGAAAAGTCTGCCGAAAATAAGGATATATCATTTGTCTGGGTCCTGCAATAAAACATTTATTTATAAAGAATTTTACCAGGAAGGATACATTGAGATTTCTCTCGTTTTCAAGTACGTCCTGGGTTCAAGAACATTGAATTGTTACAGTTGTTGCAGAAATACAAAGTAATAAAATGCAAAATATTAAAAAGAAATTGCACAAATATACAGATTAACAGAAAATAAATTTCTTCACTATGTTACATGTTTACAGGTGCATTCTGTATATAGTCACTATGTTACATGTTTACAGGTGCAGTCTGTATTGAGGAGCATTTAAGTGACTTTAGACTGGGGAAGATTGGTGGCATCTGGGAGGTTATTCCACAATTGTGGTGCTCTGTAGGAAAATGAGGATCGAGCCACTGTCTTTTTGTATTGTGGTATTGTAAGTAAGGTGCTGGTCCTGGATCGGAGGTTATAGGATGAGGGAGCTGCTGGGGGAAGCAGTCTATTCAGGTAGGGTGGTAGCTTTCCAGAAAAGCTCTTAAACACCAGGTTGGAAAGGTGAAGGGTGCGTCTAGATTCCAGTGACAGCCAGTTTTTCTCTTTTAACATGTCACAATGGTGGGTCATGTGGTTACATTGTAGCACAAAGCGGCAGAATGAGTTATACAATGTGGTAAGTTGATGAAGGTGCGTTTGCGGGGCGGCTGCATACACTACATCTCCGTATTCAAAAGCTGGCATAAGCATTTGCTGTACAATCTGCTTTCTTACCGCGGGGCTCAGGCAGGATTTGTTTCTGTACAGGGCACCTAGTTTGGGGTAAAGTTTAGATGAGAGTTTTTCGATGTGGGGCCCAAAAGATAGATTTGGGTCTAACCACATACCTAGATATTTGAGAGAAGTGACTGTGGTCAACACGTCATTTGATCTTGTCCTGACACCTAGGTTGGGAGTTTGTAATTTATGTAGTTTAGGTTCTGTTCCAAAGAGCATCATTACAGTTGTGTCAGTATTTAGAGAAACATGACTTCAAATCGCATTTAAACATGAAAATGTTCAGAATTAGCTCAGCACACAGAGGTGAAATGGCTTAGCAGTGAAGGGGTTAATCAATAATTAACCTCCTGGTGACTGTTGTTCCCCCCACCCTAGGCACTGATTACTGCAAGGTGTGCGACCCAAGGCAGGGATGTAACACAAGCAGGAGCAGAGGACTGTGGGTAAGAAAGCAAAACTGCTCTTATTTGTAATTTTCCGCATGTTTTAGTGTATCTGGAAAAATGCTCTTTTGTACACATGTACACAAGCAATATTGGGAATGTTTTCTCTAGATCCTCCATGTTTTCCTGGATATTTATAATTTATTCATTCTGATTGGCAGTGCGTGAAAAATGCAACCCTGCAGTCTGTAGAATCCATGGACAGCGCGACTGGCAGCTCATATTGCTGCAGAGCAGGCACTCTCCTGGACAGCCGAGGCCCAACAAGATGCCCATAGGAAGCTATTGAGTAATTTACAATGACTATTTTTAAATTACCGCATAATCCCTTGCATGTATACCATTGAGAGGACCCATGGACTACGACCTTTATGACTTTATGAGAAGGCCTTAGTTTGTGTCCATTGTGGTTTTCCTTATTTGCACATGTGGCCCTCAAACACAATAAAACATATAGTCATTACTTACAATCTGTGCTTTTAGTTGAACCCTTTGGCCCTGCATTTGTGGAGGGAGCAGAGGGATGGAGTGATGGAAGCATCTGAGCTCAGAAGCATCGGACATAAGGTGGAGCTTGACGAAGACCTGGTGGCTAGGATGACCCTTACACCATAACAGCTGAGTTTGACACCTTTGTTTTATATATAATATAGGTTCTTATGATCTGTTTAGTTTTTGATCTGGTTTGTCCCTCCTTTTTTTTTCTTGGTGTGGTAGACATTTTAAACACTTTAACCCTTTATT